>CM024764.1:26235870-26689133 GCA_014218235.1 Colocasia esculenta
TGTTATTTACTGCATTTATGTATCAACTTTTTGTACTTTGATATTTATTTATAACTAGTTAAATTAACGTGCATCGCATGTATATTTTTCTAAATGAAAACTTGATCAGGAACAACCGTTCTGAGATATGTGACAATACTCAACATTCAAACTAAAATGAACATCCTTCACACGTGTTTACTGAAATATTATACAATACCGTAAAGTTCAATCAAGAACAACAGTTGTGAGACATTTGACAATACTCCACGATCAAACCAGGATTAAGGTGATTAAGATGACCCCACCTATTTAACTTCATGTGAGGTCCTCACAACCAGTGAACTCAGAGTACTTTGACCTTAGGTACATTCTCTCCAATCAACACCATTATTTTTTCCCAAAATGTAAAGAACATAAATTGGATGATAGCCGATGAACAAACCAGAACCTTCACACTAAATGGTGCTAAGTTTGGTAACTATAACTTAAAAGGTATGTGTTGTGCCAGATTTTATTGTCCGACTCCATACAAGAAGCAGAAAATAATTGAACATATGAGCGGAGAAAACGCATAAATGAAATAGATGCAATTGTTAAGTATTTGCATACAACTCAGAAAAAAAAAAAAGAATCATAGAAACTCATAAGTAGAAGTGAGTTTCACAATTATTGAAGTCAAGAAAATCTAACCAAAGTCAGGGCTGAACAATACCTGGATACTTACCCCTCTTGCTGTTGTCTACGGAAGAAGAGGAAGAAGGGAGCGGCCACCGCCGGTCACCCCAGCCACCGCAGGCCACCCCAGCTGCCGCTGCTGCAGCGGCAGCTCGACTCCAGACCGCCGCCGCGGCCCTGCTCTTCGTCGGCGCCACCGCCCAGCCGCCGCTGCTGTCGGCGCCCACTGGCGCCGTCGCCGCCTCCTCCCCTGGCCGCCGCGGGCCTCCCCCCGCTCGTCCGTGCCGTGGCTGCCCAGGGTTGCCGCGGGCCCCCATGTCGCCGCCGCCCTGTTCGGCCGGCCGCCGCCACTGCGGCCCTGCTCCCACTGTCGTGCTGTTGCTGCTGCTGCCGCTGCCTCGTCTCCACCGCCGCCAAATAGGGACCGGAGGAGGGAGGAGGTGCGTCGTCACCTCCTCTCCCTGCTCTACTCCAAATAGGGCAAGCCCAGAGGAGTCCGGGCCAAAGGAGGGAAGGGGAAATAAAAAAAAAAAAGAAGAAAAGGAGGGGTTAAGTTGCAAATACGCAAAGTAAAAATTGCGTAAAACCCCCTAATTTAATGTGCAGAGCTTCGGGGAAAGCGCAAAACCTTCCGGCCGGGCGTCTTTTACCCAGCCACTATAAAAGGAGGGGGGCGCCCCAGGCAAAAGGGGGTGGATTTTTGAAGTTCTGAAACCCAGAGCAAGGCTCTGAGGAGACTGCAAGGCGGTCTGGAAAAAGGGTCTGCAAGGCAGCCCTAAAGAATATCGTGCAAGGCACGATTTAATTTTCTCAAGTATTAACAAGGTCCATTGGGCTTCTCCTTATTGGGCCTCAAATTCCTTATTGGGCCCAGACTTCTTGTTGGCCTGACTTGTTTATTGGGGCGGACTTGTACGACATGACTTAATGAATGACCATCTTGTTCACCATATTTAATGAGCCTATTGGCTAATTTTGTCCATTTAATTGCATTTTGTTGGATAATTGCAAGTAGGGTCATGTTTACTTAAAATATGTCACTACTTGATTTCTTAATCAAAATCAACCAAGTTTTCAACCAATATTAACGAAATATTTCACAAACATTATTTTTTATTTTTAATAACCTAAAATCACCAAACAAGTTATGTCTCACATCATTTTTGATCCACCTTAAGTTAATCATCTTTTAAATCAATTAATAAAGGAAAATCTTATTTAATTCACATAACGTAATTTAAATAGATAAATAAAAAATGTTTAAATAAATGAAATTAATAACTCTAAAATACCAAAAAAATGAGAAAAATGGATTTAAAAATCAATAAAAAATGAAATAAATATCAGAAAATTCAAAAAATAGATTGCATGTTTGTAACTTTGTTTGCTTTCATGTATCGTTCAATTCATTCAAATGTGAGTCACGTTCTTTTATTTCAAAGGGTTTGTCTGATGGTTAATCAAGGGTATTCAGCATTTGTGTTGATGCAATTAACACTAACTGGGGTTAGTGGGGGAGGTCAAATGAACTAACTAAGACCATGTCCATGTAAATAAATAAAAATCCAAATAAAATAAATCAAATCAAAAGATAAAATTTAAAATTTTAAAGTGTTGAAAAATAATTCTCACAAAGATGGCGACTCCACTGGGGACCTCCCTTCCCTTCATCTCTCCATCAGACAACACCCTAACAATAAGATGTACTCACACTATAATTTTTGTGCAGGTTATAACTCTACAATGGCGGCCCTCGCTTATACTCCGGGCGTGGTCTTCGGCCCACTTGTGGTCCAAGACCACATAAGGAACGGCTACCTCACTACGCCAACCGGGTTTGGAGCCTTTCCCCCGGTGGTGGAGTCTCCATACTTCTTGGGCGTGATACCGGCTGTGCTACCTGCGGCTAAGGCCCATGAAACAAGCAAAACAAAGGAAGAGTCTCAAGCTCAGGAGGCTAACTTGATGCAGATGTTCACCACTTATGCTATCAACTTCACCAACACTCCAACTACTGGAAAGAACAGAAAGCGCAAGTCTGGCAAGAAGCCCACAACTCGTGGCATTTCAAGTTCTGGAAAGACTGTCCGCATTGGCGAGCTCCAGATCCGCCTAGACGGCAATGAAACCATGATGATACCGAGCGGCATGTGGCTACCATTCCGGTAAGGAACAAATTCGGCATACTGTCTAAAGTGCGGCAAGACAGCCAAGCTTTAAAGTAAAAGATATGAAGAAACAATGGAGGAAAGCTGAAACCAAGAACCACAAATTTGACGACTTTGGCTTCAAGAAATACAGAGCCAATGTTGGAAAGGATGGGGTACATATTCCACCTCGTGTCAAAAGATGTGGGTTACCAAAGAAAAAGCTCAAGAACTCAGAAGGACAAGGGCCCTAGAGTCTCTATAGGGCGAAAGAAAGTAAGAATGGTCATGGAGCAGGACCCAACAACTGGCAAACCTTCGGGAGAAGAAAAGTCCAAGAAAGACAAGGGAGTCTTCCCAAGAGTCTCGAACCAAAGAATGCACCCCTTCTTTACCGGTGATCTGCAAAGAGGATCTAAAAGGAAAGGGGTATATCAAAAGAAGACAAGTAAGCCCGAGATAGGGCAAAATTTCAATTCAGAAGAACACAAGAGGATGATGATGTCCCTAGAAAATCAGTCTTCCAACGCCTAGGTGCCACTGTACGCCCTAGGCAGAAGAAAAGAAGAACAGTGCAAATCACTGAAGAAGGCATGCGCATATACACATGCTATGCCTCTAACATCAACCTGCCTGCAATAGCTGACCAGGTAGAAACCTCAAATATGGAACAGCATCCCACGATATCTAATCGCAGAAGGGAGCAAGCTCGAGCCTGGCTTGATCGGTAAATGTGGAGGTGGACTCACCACACCAAAATGAAGGAGGCATGGGGTTGTCGACATTGCCACCAAACAAATCACCCTCTGGATCAGGGTCGACCTGCTGAAAACCCTAATATCAGGGTACCCTCATTGCCAAATCTAGAAATGTAATGCAAGAAAATCGAAAGCTAAAGGCTATGTTGGAAAGCCTTATGCAACAATTGGAAATGGCAGCGCCACTGCCACCACTACAGCCTCCACAACAGGCACAACAGATACAGCAAGTTCAACAAGCAAGCCAGCCAGCACTGCCTATAATGGCACCCCAGCCTGGGAACATGCTACCAAATACACCCCATGCGGAATTCATGGTTAAACAACCAATTGGAAATCCAAATTCAAGCCATGGGGAAACCCAAGAGGTGCATGTCACAGAACAAGACATGATGCTCCACAATTAAATACCTCATTAGAAGAAACAATGGTCTCTCAGAGGGCCGTGATTGAACAAATAATTGAAGCAAAAATGGCTGAACAGAATGAGGGGTCCGCCACCTATGACTTGTACAGAGTACCCTACCTGTACACCATCTCTTCAAAAAGCTCCCAACAGAACACCCAAAGGTCCCTAAATTTTCAAAATTCAATGGGGATGGGTCACCTCATGAACATATAGCTCATTACATGAGCATCATGGGAGAACTGGCAACTGAAGAGTCATACCTTTTGAGGTACTTTTCAACATCACTTACTGGGTCAGCCTTTCAATGGTATGCCCGACTGAAGCCCGACTCAATAGTTGGTTGGGAAGATATGCAAAGAAAATTCTATGAACGCTTCAGAGTGACAGAAAGAAGAGTCACTTTAGCAGAACTTATTCTTAAAGCAAAACAAAATGAGTCTGCTCTGGATTTCATCAAAAGATGGCGTGACATGAGCATGAAATGTGAGCAACCACCAGCACATGAAGATGCGGTGAATTATGTTAAAGAAGTCTGAAGCCAGAAATCAAGGAAAAGCTCGTAGGGCCAATATTATGACATTTGAACATCTCAACAACACAGTGGCAGAGATAGAAATCTTCTTTGCCGAAAACCCCACTGCTTTATATGGAAGGGGTAAATCTCCTAAAGACGAAAACACCAGATCACGAGAAGTAAATATCGTGGACTTTTCGGCAGCCCTGGGGAAAACTGGGGGCAAGGGAGATACCTCTGCCTCTTCAAATTCAAAGAAAGAAGAAAGGAGATCTGCCCCCACCCTAAGTGAGAGGCTCAACACTCCTTATTCATTTACCAGGGAGCATACAAGAGAATTGTTGGACATATGTCTCCAAGAGAATCTCATGACACTCCCAGAGCCCAAGCGTCCAGAAGAAGCAACAATGGTGGACAAGCCCAATTATTGCCTATATCATCGCGTGCTGGGTCACGCTCTAGAAAATTGCTATGTTCAAAAATCGGGCAGAAAAGCTAATTCAAGCAGGAATTTTTGACATGGCTGAGCACTTGGTAAATCCACTGAAGCCACACCAACAACCAAAACTCACATTCTCTGCTAATGTGATCAATGTTATGACCCAAGCTAGGTCCCAATAGGCCACATAAATGGCGCAAGTTGGATGGCTAGATGAGCTGTCCAGAGTTGCTGCATATGACTCCCGAGGAAGATAATGGAAGGTGCTATTCAGGCCACATTCCACCATAAGCAAGAAGAAGCAAGTTGGACCCTGGAGAACAAACAAGAGGTCAGCCCCTATGAAGCTCAAAAAAAAAAAAAAAAAGATTGAACCAGAAAGTCATACCTCAGTGGTGTCGCCCCACTCAAGGAAATAGCAAAAGAAGTAATTCTCCAAGAATTGACAGTCTTGAAAAAAAATTTCAATCAAATCAAATCAAAAGAAGAATGAGAAGAGGAAGAATCTGCCGTTGAAATAAATAAGTCAATGCCCAAAGTGGAAATAAATGAGAAACCATATCAAACACCAATTAAGGAGGGGGCAAAATGTTTGACACCCCTCGAAGCTAAACAACTTCCTCTAGAAAAAGAACGAGGGCTGGAAATGGGCGACAATGCTACCGTCCTCCCTCCACCACATACATGCAAGGGTTTAGCAAAAGTGATGGCCCCTTAACAAGGCAAACAAAGGCAAAAAATAATGGGGGCATCTCCAAAAAGAAAAGGAAAAATCACCGTCAACAAAGAAACATCGACATTAAGTTCAGCATGCAGTTGGAGGATTCTGAGCAAAGGCCATTACAACTGCATAGACCCATTGTCAAGCTTGGAAATAATGTCATCAGCCAAGTGATAAAAGTTGGCATACCACTGTCATTGAATCATATACAAATGACAAACCCTCAGGGGGTCTACACATTGGAGCTTCCAAAATTCTTGTTGGCTTACCATGCTGAAGGATAGCCAATAGTGTTTCTATAAAGGGTAGCCGGTACCCAAACAATCTCCAAATGATTTTGGCTAAAAGATGTCATTATTAAATTAAATGAAATGGTCAAAGATCTGAAAGACATGCCAGAGCAAATAAAGGCAATATGACAAAAGCAAAATATTTAAGTTCAAAGTCGAACGAAAAGTCAAGCTACATCAAGCAATGGGGTACCCCTACCAATGTCAGGGGGCAACCGCCATTCCCCCACAACGACACAAGAGGTCCCGGATGGAATGATGAATGTCAGAAAGTCCTTGACAAAATCAATATTTGCTCAATCCTCTTATGTTGGGGGCACCTATCAAGAGCAAGCTTTTAAGTGCGGCCAAATGTGCATCACTGGGGTATTGCTAGCTTTAAAAACGAAAAAAATGAGAAGAAAGAAAAGAAGAAAAAAGGAGAAGAAAGAAAAGAAAAGAAAAAAAAAAAGAAAAAAAAAGGGCAGCGCATGGCAGAGGGCTTAACAAGCCCATCCAGTGCCAGAAGATTCCCCTCTGAATACAGAATTGATTGATGAGGAGGTGCTCCCTACTCAAGAAACTTATGAAGCACAAGAAACTCAAGTTGAATATTGACAATTATATTTTAATGGGGCAGCACGAGCTTCTCTGAAGGCTAAGGGCACATCAACAAATATGGCAGGGGCATGAATTGTCTTCGTGACCCTAGAAAAAAGGATATTGCACTATTCATGTGCTCTTACAGAATCCCTGACAAATAATGAAGCATAATATGAAGCCCTCATAGTTGGCTTGGAAATTGCTCTGGAAATGGGCATAAGATGCATTGAAATGTTTGGCGATTCATTGCTAGTCGTCAAACAAATGTTGGGCATTTTTGAAGTCCGAAAAGAAGAATTGAAAGCCTATTTTGAGGCAGCCACAAGACTCAGCGACAAGTTCTACCACTTCAAAATAGAAGATGTCATAAGAAGTCAAAACTCGCAGGCTGATGCATTGGTCAAGCTCGCATCTGCCCTTAAACTTCCCCCCAAAGGTGAATTGGGAATTACCATAAAAAATAGAAGATTGCTTCCAAGCACCATGAATTGCCATGATGGTTTGACAACCTTTGAGGCAAATGTACTGGAAGAAAATGAAAGACAAGAAAAAGATGATTGGCATATTCCCATCATCAAAATAAAAAATGGTTGGCTACCAGACAAAAGAGGGGAGCGAGTGCAACTGCTGCGAAGAGCCGCTTCCTACAAATTGATAAATGACACATTATATAAGTTCACACCTAAAAAGGACAAGTCGGTACTGCTAAGATCCCCCTCTCCGAAAGAAGCCAAAATAGTCATGCGGGAGGTACATGCAGGATTGTGTGGAGCCCATCAATCTGGCTCAAAAATAAAAATCAACATAAAAAGCAAAGACTTCTATTGGCCAACTATGTTTGCAGATTGTGAGCGATTTGCTCGAACCTGCCCCCAATGCCAGACCTATGGGCCCGTGCCAAGAAAACCGCCGAGCAAACTCCATCCAACAACGCCAACATGGCCATTTGCTGAATGGGGAATGGACATAGTGGGTCCCCTCCCAACATCATCCAAGGGATACAAATACATACTGGCTGCCACAGATTATTGCTCAAGATGGGCTGAGGCCATACCGTTGAAAGAAACTGCTGGAGAAGCGGTGGCTCGCTTTGTCCGACACCACATCATATATCGATTCGGGTTCCAAGTATTATCATATCTGATAATGGCACTCCATTCAAAAATCAGACAATATACAAATTGATAGCAAAATTCCATATTGAGCGGAGGACATCAACGGTGTATTACCCTCAGCCAGCGGTTAGCCGAAGCCTTCAACAAAACTTTATGCAAACTCATGGTCAAATTGGTAAATGGCTAAAAGCGTGTTTGGGACGAAAAGATGCATGAAGCTCTATGGGCCTATCGCACCATCTACAAAACTCCTACAGGATGTTCGCCCTTTTCCCTAGTATGGGACCGAAGCAGTCATCCATGTTGAAATTGAACTCTCATCTTATATGGTAGCTCTCCACTACGGCTCCCTACTGACGAGGGGAGTGAATTGAAAAACGGCTTGAAGAGTTGTCAAAGTTGGAAGAAAAAACATTTGGTTGCATACCAAACACCTTCAAAATTATCAAGCACGGATTTCCCGCGCTTTTGACAAGCTAGTGAAAGAAAGAGCTTTTAAAAAGGGAGATCTTGTCATGGTCAAGCAAAAAGACGTCATGGCCTCTCATCCCAAAAGCAAATTCATAGCCAATTAGCTTGACCCATTTGTGGTCGACAAAGTGTTTGATGGTGGCGCCTACACAGCAGTCGACCAAAAAGAAAATGTTATGTTTTCACCTTTAAATGGCAAACACATGAAATTGTACCATACTCCCGAGTGTGAGTACGTCTACACACAAGCAACAGGTGGTTCCGACGTCGGTACACACTGAAGATATAGGAGTGAGCTCACTGCAAGATCTTCCAACTGAACAAAAAAAGAGAAGAAATCAAAAAGAAAATGGGCTTAAAAACGAGGTGCCTCGGCAGACTTGATCCATTACTCTTTTAAAATGGATCAAGGGCAAAAAGGCCTAAAACCTAACTGAGGTGAAAACCCGAAAGGGCACTTCAGACAAAAATGGGAAACTCTGCTGCATGAAAACCCAAAAGGTCGTGCAGGCAAAAGAAAGAAGGGGCTAATTGTGGTGAAAACCCAAAAAAAGGGCATCACAATTGGTGTATCAAAAAAAAAAGGGGGTACTCTCTCAACCCTTCTAAGAGCGAGATTGAGTTATCCCGCATTCCTTATAAAAGGAAAGACATAAGAGTTGCCAATGACGAAACAACCCATAAGTTCATTCAAATGAATAATCAAATCCAGGGGCTACAACCGAGACAATGATGATTGTGTCTTTCCGCCCTTGTAAGAAATGTGGGAAGTTCAAACTCTGCTCGAAGAAAGAGAGAGAGGGAGAACCCAACCAAAAAAAGAAGATACTCATTCCACACAAAAAAAGAGAAAGTCAAATCCCGAGCTTCTTTGGCTAATAAGCCGTCAAGGCCAGTCAAAGAGTTCAAAATCCAGACTTTTTGGCTAACAAGCCGTCAAGGCCAGTCAAAGGTCGAAACCCAGGTCTTTTGGCTAACAAGTCGTCAAGGCCAGTCAAAAGTCAAGTCAAAAGCTTCTTTGGCTAACAAGCCGTCATGGCCGGTCAAAAAGCTTAAAATCCAGATTTCTTGGCTAACAAGCCGTCAAGGCCAGTCAAAGGTCGAAATCTATGTATTTTGGCTAACAAGCCGTCAAGGCCAGTCAAAAGTCAAATCGCGAGCTTCTTTGGCTAACAAGCCGTCAAGGCCAGTCAAAAAGCTCAAAATCCAGACCTTTTGGCTAACAAGCCGTCAAGGCCAGTCAGAGGTCGAAATGTATGTCTTTTAGCTAACAAGCCGTCAAGGCCAGTCAAAAGTCAAATCACGAGCTTCTTTGGCTAACAAGCCGTCAAGGCCAGTCAAAAAGCTCAAAATCCAGACCTTTTGGCTAACAAGCCGTCAATGCCAGTCAAATGTTGAAATCCATGTCTTTTGGCTAACCAGTCGATAAGACCGGTCAAAAGTCAAATCACGAGCCCTAGAGGAGCCTTAATCCTCTAAACATATTCACGGCTCTCAGGGAAGCCTCTAATTCCCTACCATACACAAATCTAACTTCTCAATTCACGGCTCATAGGGAAGCCTCTAATTCCCTACCATACATAAATCCAAACTCTAAATCCATGGCTCTTAGGGAAGCCTTTAATTCCCTACCGACTATTGAACCCAAACTTTTGGCCAACACACTGTCAAGGTCGGCCAACAATTAAACCCAAGAAACAAATTCAATTCCATGGCTCCCAGGGAAGCCCCTAATTCTCTACCATACGTGAATCCAAATTCTTAATCCATAGTTCTCAGGGAAGCCTCTAATTCCCTACCATACACAAATCCAAACTCTTAGTCCATGGCTCTCAAGGAAGCCTCTAATTCTCTACCGACTATAACCCAAGCTTCTGGCCAATACACCATCAAGGTTGGTCACCCAGTTAAAATCCAAATCCAAATTCTCACGGCTCTCAGGGAAGCCTTTAATTTCCTACCATACACAACTTCAAATTCTTACGGCTCTAAGGGAAGCCCTTAATTCCTCAAAAAAAAAGAAAAAAGAGAAAAAAAATAGAATAAATAGGGGCTTAAAAAGGAGGTGCCCCGACGGGCTTGGTCTACCACTTCATCGTGATGGATCAAGGGTAAAAAGGTCTAAAACCCAGCTGAAGTGAAAACCCGAAAGGGCACCTCAGACAAAAATGGGTAAACCCCTCAACGCGAAAACCTGCAAAGGCGTGTTGGAAAAAGCTAGAGGGGGCCAATCTTGGCGAAAACCCGAAAGGGTGCTGAGGTTGGTAATGTGAACAAAAAAAAAAAAGAAGAAAAAAAAAGGGAGAAGAAAAGCAAAATCTGTCAACCACGTTGTTATGGACATTCCCTATCCATGATGGCCA
This sequence comes from Colocasia esculenta, assembly GCA_014218235.1. NCBI lineage: Eukaryota > Viridiplantae > Streptophyta > Magnoliopsida > Alismatales > Araceae > Colocasia > Colocasia esculenta. The sequence goes on from CM024764.1 coordinate 26,246,337, forward strand.
GCCAAGTCAAAATTTACATCTTCTGGCTAACAAGTCGTCAAAACGAGCCAAAATTCAAATCACGTGCCCGAGAGAGCCTCAATCTTCTCACCCAAATACGTGCCTGAGGGAGCCTCAATCCTCTCATCCAAATCACGTGCCTGAGGGAGCCTCAATCCTCTCATCCAAAGTCACGTGCCCGAGGGAGCCTCAATCCTCTCACTTAAAATCACGTGCCCGAGAGAGCCTCAATCTTCTCACCCAAATACGTACCCGAGGGAGCCTCAATCCTCTCACCTAAATCACGTGCCTGAGGGAGCCTCAATCCTCTCATCCAAAGTCACGTGCCCGAGGGAGTCTCAATCCTCTCACTTAAAATCACGTGCCTGAGGGAGCCTCAATCCTCTCACCCAAATCACGTGCCGAGGGAGCCTCAATCCTCTCACTCAAATCACGTGCCCGAGGGAGCCTCAATCCTCTCACCCAAATGTGCGCCCGAGGGAGCCTCAATCCTCTCATCCAAAGTCACGTGCCCGAGGGAGCCTCAATCCTCTCACTTAAAATCATGTGCCTGAGGGAGCCTCAATCCTCTCACCCAAATCACGTGCCCGAGGGAGCCTCAATCCTCTCACTCAAATCACGTGCCCGAGGGAGCCTCAATCCTCTCACCCAAATGCGCCCGAGGAGCCTCAATCCTCTCAACCAAAATACGTGCCTGAGGGAGCCTCAATCCTCTCAACCAAAATACGTGCCCGAAGGAGCCTCAATCCTCTCAACCAAATACGTGCCCGAGGGAGCCTCAATCCTCTCACCCAAATACGTGCCCGAGGGAGCCTCAATCTTCTCATCCAAATACGTGCCCGAGGGAGCCTCAATCCTCTCACCCAAGTATGCGTCTGAGGGAGCCTCAATCCTCTCACCAAAATACATGCCCGAGGGAGCCTCAATCCTCTCACCCAAATATGCGCCCGAGAGAGCCTCAATCTTCTCACCCAAGTATGCGCCCGAGGGAGCCTCAATCCTCTCACCAAATTACGCGCCCGAGGGAGCCTCAATCCTCTCAACCCAAAAAAAAGTGTGCCCGAGGGAGCCTCAATCCTCTCAACCCAAAAAAAAAGTGTGTCCGAGGGAGCCTCAATTCTCTCAACCAAAATATGTGTTCGAGGGAGCCTCAATCTTCTCATCAAAATTATGGCCCTAGAGAAGCCTTAATTCTCTAACACAAGCATGTCAAGGCCCTAGAGGAGCCTTAATCCTCCAAGTGAAATACCTCACGGCTTTTGGGGAAGCCTTAAAACCCCTGTTATCAATAAAGATCACATGTTGATGGAGAAACACATAATCACAATGTATATTGCAAATAAAAGTTCTCATCCCAAGACAGGCCCTTGGGATAGCCCAAAAAGAAGAAGTCAAAATGAATGGATAGCATGTACTGATGCTAAAAGCAGCATATCTCAAGTAAGTCTATGCTCTAGTGTCGCCTGTCCTCAGAAGGTCAACATGTACAAAAGAATGGCATGAACAGCTCCGTCATGCATAAGCGAGGTCGTCATCTCATGCCAATTCATGGCTTGCACGATTCTTGTAGAAGTTATAGTAGCCTCTGCTTGCAAAACAGCCAGCTAGGTCTCCAAATTGGTCCAACTCTGTAAGCCAAAAACAACCGAAGATCAGATTTTGTAGCTTATCAAAAGAAATATTGCAGCAAAGTCAAAATTCTCGATACATGAAGCAAAACTTCGGCATTGTCGTCATGAGATGATGGTCTTGGTACTACAAGTCCAAAAGAAACGAAAAGTTTACTGCAAGTATGTCATAAGTTGGGACATATCAGATTCACAAGTACAACATCTCCAGCATGGATCTCAAGAAAGTCAAAGTGGCTGAAATGAATTGGTAGAATAAATGAAGTTGACCCTCTGAAAGGCAACATGTGCTAAAATACAACTGGAAAGATTCACACGAGACAGTCGCCATATGTTTCACTCTTGGATGCCAGTCTCGTGGGGGGCATTTGTTGTGCCAGATTTTATTGTCCGACTCCATACAAGAAGCAGAAAATAATAGAACATATGAGCGGAGAAAACGCATAAATGAAATAGATGCAATTGTTAAGTATTTGCATACAACTCAGAAAAAAAATCATAGAAACTCATAAGTAGAAGTGAGTTTCACGGTTATTGAAGTCAAGAAAATCTAACCAAAGTCAGGGCTGAACAATACCTAGATGCTTACCCCTCTTGCTGTTGACTACGGAAGAAGAGGAAGAAGGGAGCGGCCACCGCCGGTCACCCCAGCCACCGCAGGCCACCCCACCGCCACTGCTGCAGCGGCAGCTCGACTCCAAACTGCCGCCGCGGCCCTGCTCCTTCGTCGGCGCCACCGCCCAACGCCGCCGCTGCTGCCGGCGCCCATTGGCGCCGTCGCCGCCTCCTCCCCTGGCCGCCGCGGGCCTCCCCCCGCTCGTCCGTGTCGTGGCTGCTGCCCAGGGTCGCCGCAGGCCCCCCCTGTCGCCGCCGCCCTGTTCGGCCGGCCGCCGCCACTGCGGCCCTGCTCCCGCTGCCGTGCTATTACTGCTGCTGCCGCTGCCTCGTCTCCACCGCCGCCAAGGAGGGACCGGAAGGAGGGAGGAGGTGCGCCGTCACCTCCTCTCCCTGCTCTACTCCAATAGGGCAAGCCCAGAGGAGTCCAGGCCAAAGGAGGGAAGGGGAAATAAAAAAAAAGAAGAAAAGGAGGGGTTAAGTTGCAAATACGCAAAGTAAAAATTGCATAAACCCCCTAATTTAATGTGCAGAGCTCCGAGGAGAGCGCAAAACCTTCCGGCCGGGCGTCTTTTGCCCAGCCACTCTAAAAGGAGGGGGGCGCCCCAGGCAAAAGGGGGTGGATTTTTGAAGTTTTGAAACCCAGAGCAAGGCTCTGAGGAAGACTGCAAGGCGGTCTGGAAAAAGGGTCTGCAAGGCAGCCCTAAAGAATATCGTGCAAGGCACGATTTAATTTTCTCAAGTATTAAACAAGGTCCATTGGGCTTCTCCTTATTGGGCCTCAAATTCCTTATTGGGCCCAAACTTCTTATTGAGCCTGACTTGTTTATTGGACCGGACTTGTACGACATGACTTAATGAATGACCATCTTGTTCACCATATTTAATGAGCCTATTGGGCTAATTTTGTCCATTTAATTGCATTTTGTTGGATAATTGCAAGTAGGGTCATGTTTACTTAAAATGTGTCACTACTTGATTTCTTAATCAAAATCAACTAAATTTTCAACCAATATTAACGAAATATTTCACAAACATTATTGTTTAATTTTTAATAATCTAAAATCAACAAACAAGTTATGTCTCACATCATTTTTGATCCACCTTAAGTTAATCATCTTTTAAATCAATTAATAAATGAAAATCTTAATTTAATTCACATAAATGTAATTTAAATAGATAAATAACAAAAATGTTTAAATAATGAAATTAATAACTCTAAAATACCAAAAAAATGAGAAAAATGGATTTAAAACAATAAAAAGAAATAAATAACAGAAAATTCAAGAAATAGATTGCATGTTTGTAACTTTGTTTGCTTTCATGTATCGTTCAATTCATTCAAATGTGTGTCACTGTTCTTTTATTTCAAAGGGTTTGTCTAATGGTTAATTAAGGGTATTCAGCATTGTGCTGATGCAATTAACACTAACTGAGTTTAGTGGGGAGGTCAAATGAACTAACTAAGACCATGTCCATAAATAAATAAAAATCCAATAAAATAAATCAAATCTAAAGATAAAATTTAAAATTTTAAGTGTTGAAAATAATTCTCACAATATGTGAAAGCAAATACCAAACAAATTCCTGCCTTTTGTCAGTGAAATGTCTACTTATCAAACCCACAACAGTGTGAAGAACAGAACTCATATCTCTTCATAAATGGATGACATTTTTCAAATATATTGCTACAAGAGGAGGATTCAATATGGACTGATGTCGCTTCGGAATTCTAGACTTGTCACCAATCACCTCCATCCTAGCCACCATCATGTATCCTCATTACATTTCATAATTTCAAAGAAGTCAGATTGACACTCTCCTGTACCATCCAACAAATATGGAATAATAAAAATTAGCAGTGACCTTCCTACAACAATGATTAATTGTAGAAACTCCAATAGTTCTATCATCAAACTCACAACATTAATCCAAAACGCATTGCAATTAATGAATATGGAATGATTGAACACAATAGTTTCTTTGCAAAACCAAGTTAATCTCTCTCATATCATCCAGGAAACAGAGAATACTTAAGATTTATCATTGACCTTCCTGCAAGAGCCATTTCTGTTAAGTTCCACACACACTCATAACTCTATCATTAAATATATCAAAACAAATTGTTCTCCCAAGTTCAAAGAAATAAAATATCAGAGCTTGAGGACCACCTGTAAGATTCATATCCACCAGGCAACCAGAGAATTATTCTCTTAATTGACCTCAAAATTCCATGCCGACGAGATTATGAACTGGCAAATAACAGGCAACTACTCATTCCTATGTTAACCATGATCTAGAACATCTCAGATATAATGGTCTACCTAGCAGCCTAGAACTTGAAGGACATCCTAGACCAATAACAAGATAAATATACATAGTTCTCCAATGAAAATCTAAATGTTGTTGAGTAGACAAAAAAAGGATGAAGAACCCAATCCATTGCTAGCTCAAAACTTGAAGCAGATTGTGTGCAGTAACATACTGTCCATCTGCAAGACAATAAGAGAAGAAATGTTAAACTAAATGTCGCACTGGAGTTCCACCTCCAGACCCTTCACCTCTATATAGTGATGAATACTTGATACCTTCATAGTGCAAAAAAAAATAGGAGGATAAAGATGAAAGACACCTCAGTTAATCAAAACAAGTATAAATATACTTACATCTGAACCAAATAGTCATGCGAATAGAGTTCACTAGCACTTCCCATAGGATCTATAACATAAAAGAAGAAATCAATGCATGACAATCTTCACCTGCCTGACATACCATATATGTATAGATATTGAACGAAAGGCAAGACACCAGCCTCTGTAGTGAGCACCACCAAATAATGGATCAGCAAGATCATAGCGAGGATGCACTCTTGACATTTTTCTGATTTTTTTTCTATTTTCCCTATTTTTTTCATAGAAAACTATTTTTTAATCTAGGCTATCTTGGATCTACCATACTTCCTGAGGATCAACTGATCCAATCCATGAGCCATGAGATAGAGATTCTATGAATTTTCTTCAGTCTGAGGATGAGTTGTCTAAGTCATCATCGCTCCACGTGCCCACCATGGCTTTGACTTTTTTGAACTTTCCTTTCTTGAACTTCTTTCGCAACTCAGGGTATTCACCACGTATGTGTCCTAGTTTCTTGCATTTATAGTAGATTTTTTTTTTTCTTTATTGTTCTCAACTTTAGGGGGGAACGACTTTCTGCTTGGCTTCTTGGAACTATTTTGGAACGGCCTCCTTTTGCGAAGAAAATTTCGCAATTTTGTGGTCAACATTGCTAGCTCCCGGTCGCCGTCCACATCACTGTCCTCTTCAGTACTACTCTTCTGACAAGTAGAAACAACTTTGAGGGCAACGCCCTTGCCCTTCTTGACTTCTGGCTCATTTCTTTTTATGTTCAATTCATACGTCATCAGGGACCCAATCAATTCCACCAGTGAGAGGATTGTCATATTCTTAGAATCCTCTATGACAATGGCGTACAACCAAGAGAACCTACTCTGATATCAATTGAAGTGAATGTGTGCAACGTACAACCAAGAGGGGAGGGGTGAATTAGTTGACTACCAAATAAAACTTTAACTACTTTGATATGTTAGACAAATCAACATCGAACAAGATGTGTCACCGCAAACCAAAAGCTCACATAGAGAGATAGAAGAAAAGGAAACAAATCACAGTGCACAGTTGTCTAGGTGGTTCAGCCACACAAGGATGTGCGCCTACATCCGCCCTCCACTTTCGCAAGGTGGCAACACACTACTCTGAAGTTTAGGCCCGAGGTACAAAGTACAACCCCCCACACACACAGAGAAAGACACACATACACACATGTCTCAACAGTGACAAGGACTCACTGTCAAAACCTCTCATACATGAGAAGTATGTATGAAATGATTTGACATACAATTCTTCAACCCAAGAATATGAGAGAAAAAATGAAACTCGTAGTCCAGAAATCCCCTATTTTGAAATGATGGAGACGAGTGTAGACTCTTGCACAAGCCTTCCTAGATGTGGTACTATGGAAGCACGAACTCATTAGTGTCCACGGTCTTAAATCCACACAATAAACTCAGAGAAATCTTCTGGATGAAGCCCTAGTTCATTGGTTTAAAGGTTTGCCCTAGCCGATGCAAAAACTTGTTCTCCCTTTTGCATGTGTGGTACTAATAGCATAGAAAGGGTTCCCTTTATATACCCACATGCTAAAGACTCCAACTTAGCAGTGGATTTCCAAGAAATTTGACCGGAATCCAAAGAAGGAAGGAGTCCTCTCCAAATAAGAAAACTATGTTTCCCGTAATCGATCGACCGGAACATACAAATCGGTCGTCTGATTTTTACTGCCTTAAAACTGATGTCCCTGGGAAAATTGGTCATCCTATTTTGTCAAATCGGTTGTTTGATTCCACTTCGACTGGTGCTGCATATCACTTCGACTGGCCCTTTGTAGAACTTCGACTAGCACAAATTCAGTCGTCCGATTTCTTGAAATCGGTCATCCGATTTTCAGTTTATTCATCAATCGATTGGCCTTCTCTTTATCAATAGATTGGCCTTAAACAACAATCGATTGGTCTTGATAATCGGTCGGCCGATTCTTAGAATTCGGCCGTTTGATTTCCTATTGTCTCTAGACGAGTGGCCTTGGGAAAACGGTCGCGACCGATTCCCCTTGATCGATCGACCAATTTTCTGCAAAAGTGCAAAAAACAAGGGTCAATCCGAAATCTAAAGTACCAAACACTTAACTTCTCACCTTGGCCTCTTGTTTGTAGACTCTACACTTCATGTAAACACTGTAGAACTTATTTGCACATGAAATTTGTACCAAGGTTATTTGTACATGAAAAACTTCAATAAATCCACATAAATTGCATAAACTACAAATGGCCACATGCTTCAACACAAACTCATTTTGTCAACTTCAAAACATCATAAATGCACATGGAGACAACAAGTTGGTCTCCTCTTCAACCCGAAAAGGCAAAGCCACCTTGATACACAGGTCGTCCCTTCAACCCAGAAGGAGCAATCCCACTTAGCTCGTAGGTTGGTCATCCCTTAAAGAAGGGGAAACAACACCCAACTCTCAGACTAGTCTACTCTTCTCACAGGAAGAGAAACAACAAACAATCTCAACGAGATCTTAAGGGTCCCTAGACCAAGCCCAAAATAATCAACAAGTGGGCTGATCTGAGACAACACTATCTCTCTTTGAAAGAAAGCTACAGCAAAAATGCATAGAGAGAGAGAGAGAGGGGAAACAACACCCTTAGCTCGCAAGTTGGTCATCCCTTAAAGAAGGGGAAACAACACCCAACTCTCAGACTAGTCTACTCTTCTCACAGGAAGAGAAACAACAAAAAATCTCATAAGATCTTAAGGGTCCCTAGACCAAGCCTAAAATAATCAACAAGTGGGCTTGATCTGAGACAACACTATCTCTCTTTGAAAGAAAGCTACAACAAAAATGCATAGAGAGAGAGGGAGAGGGAGAAGAAAAGTTTGGAGATTAAGACTTTGACGCTCAGTTTTCTTCATTGCTAAAAGGGTGGATGCTTTGAGTTGGTGTGTTCTAAAAATTTGAACAGCTCTCTATATTTTCTTCACTGCAGCAGCTCCTTCTTTTATAGACTCTTGAGGATGTAATCGTTAGAGTGCATGTAGAGTCTTCATCTTAGGCTTCATGTAGCTTTCCAAGAGATTGGAGAATCCATTGAGTCTTTCTTAACGACAGCATGTGCATGAGTCCAAGGTTGCTGTGTCTAACGTTTGTTTTAAGAGAGTACAAGATACCTGTTCATATTTAATGTACGAAGGGAGAGGTGTTAGGTAAGAGAGACACATCAGTCAAACGCCCATACCTTTTCTGTAGAAGCCCACAAATCCAACTGACACCCAACTATTGAGGTAGTTACTTTTCTGCCTCTTAGAAACTACTGTTACCTACTCCATTTAATATTAGAGTCTTTTAGATACGTAAGAGATATTTCATAAGTTATATTTGAAATAAAGTAAGTTTGTGTGTCAAAACATTTTTTTAGAATGATCGTGAGGGTATGTGAAAACAATCGATATGAATAAGTTGCTTGATCACTCATCGGCATGAGTTACATCACTACTCGAAAGTGTATAAGATAAGAATACACTAAGCGGAACATTATAGCACAAATATTCGCTAATCAATAGCTAATAGGTCAAGTGAACACTAATCAGAATTAGTTACATCACTAATCAAAAGTATATAAGACAAGAATACACTAATCGGAATATTATAGTGTAAGTATTCACTAATCGATAGCTAATAGGCCATGTGAACACTAATCAGAATAATATTTAACTGATATTCAATAATCGATGAGAAAATAACACTAATCGAAAAAGAGTAGAGTAAGTGTTCAATAATCGGAATGAGATTGGTCACTAATCTAAATTGTGGTCACCAATCGATAGAATAAGAAGGCAAGTATTCAGTAATCGAAACAAACAACACTAATTGTATATTGTTCACTAATCAGAACAACTCATAACAATAATCGATATATTGTTTACTAATTGAAACAACTCATAACACTAATCGATAGAATATACACTAATTGGAATAAGTCACTTCAGTAATCACAATGTTCTTCATTAATCGATATGAAACTTAGTCATCAATCGATATGTTTGGTCAATAATCGCTTACTTAAACAGTAATCGATAGAATCTTTTCTTCAGGAATCGATTAGTCACTTAAGTAGTAATCAAAACAATCATTGTTCACTAATCGGTAGGAAGCTTAGTCACTAATCGATATGGACTTAGAAAATTTTTCTTAGAGTAAATAAAATAAAATTAACTTGAGCCTTTTAGAATACTTACAGTGATGATTCTTGATGTCATTATTTTATCTATATTTTCTTATTCACAGACTTTAATGAAGATTTTATATTAATCACATAATGTCAGAGTAACACAAAATATCAACCAAAATTTAGTATGAGCAGATAAGTATAAGTCGACACATGATGTTCATAGATCGACACTTACGCTTTACAAATCAACACATAGACATCATGTGTTGGTACATAGGTCGAAACTTGTGCTTTATAAGTCGACACATGAATATCATCTGTCGACATTTGTTATACACAGGTCGACACTTGTGCTTCACAAGTCGACAACACTCATACATTATCTATCGACATTTATTCATAGTTTACAAAAATGGCTCTCAATTTATCTCTTTCTCTCTCACACCTTTCTCTGTTTCAATTTCTCTCTCACACCCAGTTCTCTCTCATGTGCACCTCTCTCTCTCTCTCTCTCTCTCTCCAACACATATAACTAGCTCCCTCTTTCTCTATCTTAATTTCTCTCTCTTTCAGGGCTAAAATATTTTGACAAAGAAGAGATTGATGTCACATAAATAAGAGAGAAAAATTAAACATGACATGTGAAAATATGACAAGTTTACTCACATAATAAGAATGAGGTATATTTTTGTTAATATGTTAAAATCAGATATATTTAGAAAAATTAAAATAAGAACATTTTAATAAAATTCCCTATATTAATTTGCTATGACCGAAGGCGTTGTGGCCTATTGTAATGGGTTGGAGTGGACTTTGATCGATGATTTCTAAAAAATTCGTCATGACAGATAATGACCCGATTTCTAGTGGGAAAAAAGAATCATCTAACAGAAGTTTTGATTTAAATAGGAAAATAAGATGAATTATAATCTAATTATACTTTTAATAAAGATACATATTCAAACAATAAAAAAAAGGTCCAAAAAATATGAAATACTTTAACAAGGACCAAGTGGTAATGTCCTGCCAAAAAACTCTTATTAAGAAATCCCTTAGAAAGGAAAAAGGACGCGCTTATACGCACGCTAAGTCATGAGACCGCACCAAACCTTTGAAACGGGCGACTCAGGTAATGACGTCATACCTCCCGACCAAAGAACCGAGTCGAAGACCGCGATTCTCGCCGACTCCCACCCGCCAACGCCCTCCGACGCTTGGCGTTACCTGCTGTGTTGGTCTCCTCATTCGCCCATTTGCGTAACAAAGCTTCCCTTCTCCTTGCCGAGAAAGTCCGGAGGAGCACCTGCAATAGGCGCCATGGCCGGGAAGCAGCAGCTGCAGCACCCTCCGCACATAGTGCTCTTCCCCTTCATGGCGCAGGGTCACCTCATCCCCTTCCTCTCCCTCGCCAAGCTCGTCCACCAGAGGCACCCCGGCCGCTACACCGTCACTCTTGTCAGCACCCCACTTAACATCCGCAACCTCCGCAAATCCCTCCCCCACGACTCCCCCATCCTCCTCAGGGACCTCCCCTTCTCCGGCGTCGACTACGGCCTCCCCTTCGGCTCCGAGAATACCGACTCCCTGGACTACCACGACATCGTCAAGCTCTTTCAGGCCTCCGAGGCGCTGAAGCCCCATTTGGAGCACCTCCTCTCTGACATCACACAGAGAGAGGGCCGACCCCCGCAGTGCATCGTCGGCGACATGTTCACCGGGTGGACGGCGGTTGTGGCCAAGAAGTTCGGTGTCTTCCACGCGACGTTCTCCACCTGCGGTGGCTTCGGCACGGCAGTCTACTTCGCCATGTGGCTGCATCTGCCGCACCTGCACACCGACGACGAGGAGTTCGCCGTGCCGGGCCTCCCCGAAAACATCCGCCTCCACCGCTCGCAGCTCGCGCGGAATATAAGAGACACCGACGGCAACGATGCATGGGCCGCCTTCCTGCAGAAGCAGATCTCTCTCAACCTGCAGGGGGCCTCCGGAATGCTCTGCAACTCGGTGGAGGAGGTGGAGACAACGGGGATGAAGCTGCTCCGGAAGGTCACGGCCCTGCCTGTGTGGGCCATCGGACCCATCCTCCCCAAAGACGGAAAATCCTCCGACTCGCGGACGGGGAAGAAGGCCGAGATGTCTTTGGCGACTTTCGTCGAATGGCTTGATCGCCAGTCTCCAGCCTCTGTGCTCTACGTGTCGTTTGGATCCCAGAATACCATCGGCGCTCACCAGATGCTGCAGCTCGCCGCCGGCCTAGAAGCGAGCGAGCGCCCTTTCATCTGGGTGATAAGGCCTCCCCTGAGGTTCGACCTGAACGGAGATTTCAGAATAGAGTGGCTGCCGGAAGGCTTCGAGGACCGGATGAGGGAGAGCGGCAAGGGCCTCCTGGTGCGCAACTGGGCGCCGCAGCTGGAGATCCTCGCTCACGTCTCCACGGGGGCGTTCCTGAGCCACTGCGGGTGGAACTCCGTCCTGGAGAGCCTGAGCAGCGGCGTGCCGCTCATCGGGTGGCCTATGGCGGGGGAGCAGTTCTACAATTCAAAGATGCTGGAGGAAGAGCTGGGCGTGGCGGTGGAGCTTGAACGAGGGCCGGATGCGGACGTCACCGAGCGGATGGTTGGGAGAGTTGTGAAGCAGGTGATGAGGAGTGAGAAGGGGGAGGACATGAGGAGAAGGGCGGCGAGGTGTTCCGAGATGATCAGAGCTGCCGTTTGCGACGGTGAGAAGCAGAAGGGGGCATCCATGGCAGCTCTTGACAGCTTTTTGGAGATTGCTTCGAGGGCGCCGGCGCGGGGAGACTTGAAGACATCCGTCCAAGAGTTATAATTCCAGTTGCTTTTTGTGTGGATATGCCCTAGTTCCATCCGTCGTGGCCTTTTGTTACTGCTATTTTTTATATAATATAAAGAAAATTAATTAGAAGTTCTTAATTGTAATAGAAAAATTTTTACTGTAACATAATTTAACATATATTGTAATTAAAGATAATATTTATTGTAATGAGGTACAGTTCTATCATAGATTAGAGAATAAATCAAATATTTATTAAGACTCCTTATTAATTTGTCCTATAATATATATATTATTTTTTATAATGAGGTAAATTAAGTTATATCTTATTGTTAGAATTATGTATGAATTTAATATTTTCAAGAATATACAGAAAATTTTTGAGATATATGATTCATTTTGATTATGAGAAGATACATCATATGCTGATTTCTTAGTCCTGAGGAGCCTACATTTTTATGATAATTAGATAATTTATCTAAAAATTATTATTTACCTCTCTTATAAAATTGATGGATTAAAATTATCAAGGGAGATAACTATATTGAATGTGAGAGAGTGAGATAAAATTATCAATTTTATTTGAGTTTATTCTGATAGTTTCGATCAACCCATCTCAATTATCAAACCACTTTTTTACTTATTGAGGATCATTATAAAATAATTATCAAACCCAATCTACAAATTAATGTAAATGATAAATGCGCGGCAAGTAATGGTTAAAACGATGAAGTACAATTTTGTTAGAGTAATAGAAATAATATTGAGGAGGGAGAATGTAGGTTTTGTCTAACAGAGCTTAATTTCTCATGGCAATTCTATTAAAGAAGGAGAATATGATCATAGCTTATTAGAGTTTAATTCCTTATACAATACCTATTGAGGAGAAAGAATGTAATCATAATTTATAGAGCTCAATTCCTCACATCAATCCATTGATAAGGGAGATTATGACTAGAGTCCACTAGAACTCAATTTCTCGTGTCCTCAAAGTCTCCATTGATTCATCCTTCAATAGATGGGTTGTTTCTCAATTGGTTCCACTAATCCTCCAAGCAATCTCTCAATTGTTGAGAGGTCAATTCTCGAAGTCATGCAATTGTGTGACCATGCTTGCAGTGGCGGAGCGCGTCTTTAAGAGCCCAAACATGGTGATAGCTAAAAGAAGTGGCAAGACACATAGACCTCAAAGTATGATGACAATTATAAAAAACATCCTTACGACTGTAGGACATGGTAAGACTGGGCATGGGGATAACTTCAGCCAAAAACTGTGAAGACCCATAACATGACCACTCCCTTCACACTAGAGTCTTTAACTATCTCCAAAACCACATCACATGGGGAAGAGAGGAGATGGTGGAGCTCAACAAAAATAAGAACCTCTGAGTGATGATAAGAGGATGGATGAAGACGATAAGAAGGAGGCTCTCTGGATGTGCTCCTAAGAGAGGACTTTTCGTACAATCTCTTGTTCGCACACCCAAACACTCAACTCTCGACTCATATCATCATACTGCTCTTATTCTCTCACATTTCACTGACTTAAATATTGAATGATTGTTTCTCGAGACAACATCTCTTGATTGTTTGTTCCTTTCAATAGGTTTTCACAATATTTTTCACATTTCAAAACTTAAAAAGTACTTTGATCAAACAATCCTACTCGAGAAGTAATTTTCAACCTCTAAAACAACATATAAGTTATGTTAAGGGATGAAGTGGGACCACTGTGTTTGTTGCAGTCATTAGGAGTTAATTCTCACTCAGTGTGGTTGAGTCCAAAGAGACTCGACGCGTTTTGGGGAAGCAAGGTTTGCTCAGTGCACCTTTATCCTCTAGCTTAGGAGGGGGGTAGGGAAGGGGGGGCGCCCTCGTCCTCGTCCTCGTCCTCCTCTGACAGGGAGGGCAAGGGGCACCTTTATACATGTCCCCCTCCCCCTTCTCGATCACCTCTCCTTTAGGGATATTTTGTTCCAAGAAGATTTTCCTTCTTATGTTTTGTAGTCTCTCATCATAATCAAAGGGTCTAAGTTAATTTATAGGTACTTTCTACTCAGGTTTCTTTGTTATCGTTTTTAGAAGCTTGCTTCTCCATGTAGGATCGAACTAATTTTTTGCTTTCTCTAGTGAAGCATTCTGCAAGGATCCGATGTGTTGCAGTCAGTAAGTCTCTGGATCATCCTTGTTCAGAGTTTTTGGTTTTATTAGATGAGCTCGTGTCTTGATGCTATTCCACACACTTTGCATTAGTGTATGTCTTTCGAGTTTCATTTCTTGATTTGCTACAATCATGTGTCGCAACTCTCATCCTTCAGAACAGGCCCCTACCTTGTGTTTGCTTCATCGATGATCAAGCTTTGTGGACAGAGTTCTGACCCTTTATATTGTCTTTCTATTTTAATCTCTGTGTCCCCCCACTTGTACTCTCTTTTATGGAGGTCTTTTTATCCCCATGAGATGTTAATCCCCTGTTGTTGTTCTTATTTTATGTATCATGATTTATATGATTAATAGAAACTTTAATGGTCCATAAAAAAAAAGTTTGTTGCTGTCACTGATGCTTATTAGTTGTTACCAACACTACACCTCACACCGTCCATCACGGTGAATTGGCGTTATCCTAGTTGCTTCGCTGAGGCAGAATTGGTCAAGCTCTCACACTCCCCGCAAGCGCATATAAGACTAGACGCGTAGGCTTGACAACCTATGTAATCTTATAATATTGACAGAAACGTTGTAGAACTACGTTCTCCGAGCTGCGGCAGTTGCTTTCTCATTAGTTAGATGAGAAGGTTTTCTGCACTTGTGAAAGTGTAGAAATACCTAGTCATCCTGCACTTTCCCCCTTCCATTGGTGGAAAAGAGGAGAGAGATCTATGTGGCAGCTTCATTTCCACCAATGAGAGGGAGGAAGTGCAGGATGACTAGGCATTTCTGCACTTTCACAAGTGCAGAAAGCTTTTCTCTAGTTAGATAGGCAACATTAGTATCTGTGTACCCCCAAGAAATCTTTTGGAAACAATGACACGGACCCAAATGAAAGAGCTGTCTCAATCACTATATGGATTCCAGCCAGACAATTAGTACTACGTGGTTGACAAATGTTGGGAACTGGATCAAATCAAAATGACATCATCGGAGATGGGACGTCATTTTTGATGGTGTCTGGAATCTTCTATTTTTTCTTAAGATATATATATAGAATCAAAAATAATTTGTACGAATGTTTTATAGAAAGAAGAAAAAAGATACGCTTAACTGCACTGTATGTTTTTGGTTGATTGGACAGAAGTTAAAAATGTGAGATCCTGAGTTTGAATTCGGGGCAACTCTAGAGTTTCGAAGGCTAAGACATCATTGAGCTATAATAAAAATAATAATAATTCATTCACGGAACTTCAGATTGTTAACCGATGGCAGTTGCCATCAGTTGGTTGCCTGACAACCTTTGGGAAGGAGGCACGGTTATCTCTCTAGAGTCTTATAGACTCTATAACTCTTGGGGAGAGATCCATGCGTGGGTAGTGTCCTGGTTCTCCTCCCATGCACATGCAACAAAGAAGATTATCTTTCTCTTGGAGAAAACCTAGTGCAAGTCTCTCTCTCTCTCTCCTCTCTCTCTCTCTCTCTTATGTTAACTTCTCACACAGGACATCACCATCGGATTTCGAAGGCATTTGGAGAAAGGAAATAATGAAGAAGACTCTTGTAGCCTTCTTCTCGATCCTACGAGTTTCCGCAAGGACAAGGTACATACCCTGATCAAGATTGAACATTGGTATCAGAGCGTCAACATTCCTCTCTCCACACGATGTCGTCGGATGATCTCCATGCGCAAGAACTTGCTGCAATGGATGAAGACAATTTTGAACCAACGGAGATCTCCACAGACGATGATGGGAGTAGTGTGGTTCGTAGCGACCCGTACCCACGCAAGAGTCTGTGGCACCAGTTGGATTTCAGTGACTAATGACTGCGAGGGACTACGTAATAGCACATCACACCTCTCCTTCGCCACGTCCGTGCAATGTTTCCTCGCCACACCCACACATATAGATGGGCGACGGGACATCCCTGCCACCCTCATGCATGCATGCAGTCCGCATCCGTACAGATGACACTACTCATGGGACTGCACAACAGGCGGTTCGCGGACATGGCGGAGGCGCGGTTTGCTCGCCTGTAGGCGACGCAAACAACAACCATGCAGACTGCACAGATCACAACCATGCAGGCTGCTCGGCCCACGTCCACGCGAGCGGGCGTGCCATCTGCGGCCAGGCGGGTCGGCATGGAGGGATCTGCGGCCAGGCGGGCTGGCGTGGGAGCATTGACCTCGGTCGCATGGTCCGCGGCCAGGCGGGCTAGTGCGGAGGCTGCACGATTCATGGTCATGCGGTCCGACGTGGAGGCAACGTCTGTAGCCATGCAAACCGTGGTGGCATTCGCGGCCTAGGCGCGCGTGGAGACATCTGTGGCCCAGGCGGATGCGTAGGTGTGTGTGGGGGTGGTTCCATGCGTGCAGGCGTCGCATTTCGCGAGGGTGAAGGCGTGGCGCTTCGCAGGCATGCTTGCTTGGCTGAACGCGGGGGTACTGGCGGACAAGGGCGCATGGGTACTGGTCCACCCATGCACGTCCTTCTTGCAAGCCAACTTCGTGGTGTCCGACATAGTGTACCCACACACACCTTCCTGGTGGAACATGCCCACATGCGAGCGTCGGCCCGTCGGCATCGTGATCTTGACCGCCTTGCAAGACGTCGTACTAATGTGGTGTTGCCGAGCAGACCCCGTGGTCGAGCCCGATGTAGCCGCATTATTGGATGTGGACTGGCAGGGAATGGTATCCCAGTCTCTCGTCACCACAATAATGGCTATTTGGCGGTACAACGAGTTCGACGTCACATGCGGCATGTTCCCCGGCATCGTGCTATGATTCCAACCCACCTCCAGACAATGGCTCTTGCTATTATGATGTTATCGCCATTTTAAACATGATTTTATTGTTCCTTCGGATCATTATGAGTTTCATAATTATGAGATTGTCTTATTTAAGTCCATGCAATAAATTGTATTAATTAGTTTGATCTTATAAGTTTATTCATGCACTTTATATTCAAGCAATCTATGTATGATCCGATCGTTTAAAATCATGTGTTGAATCCTTTATTAAAAGGGAGTTTTGAACATGAATGATTAGTTGTTGTTCAAAAATATTAGAATATTTTTTTTAACATGATTAGTTGTTGATAATTTTTTATTTGAATATTCATGTTTAGTATATACATGCTTATTAATTGAGAGATGCTAGTTCCTCTCCCTTTAAATTATTTGATCGAAATTACTCTAATAATATTGAATATTCATATATAAATGGGAGATGACTGTAGGACTCTAAGTCTACTTTCGATCTTATTATATGAAGAATGTTTAATATTATAGTGTAGATTTCTGGATCAAATAGACTGATGTGTAGAATTGTCAACTTAGCCTTCTCATTATTATCTTAATGTAGTGATTCAACGATGGCCTCCAAGAATGTTATTGCTGACTTAACGAAAGGGGATAAATTAGATGGCATTAACTATGACATTTGGCATCGAAAGATCCAATATCTCTTAAATGAGCAAGAGTTACTTGATCACATAACTACTCCATGACCCCGCCCGAAGAAGGCAACACTACTAAACACCGCAAAGGTCAAGAGGCCTACAAGTCATGGTTCAACAAAGATCGCAGAACGCGCTTTACACTATTAAGTACCATGCAGGATGATCTGATTGGCGAGTTTGATAAGTGTAAGACTGCTAAGGATATGTGGGATAAGTTGAAGATTACTTTTGGAGGAACCTCTACCATGAATTAAGGCTCTAGTTTTAAAATTTGAGACCCTCTGAAAGGAACCCCGTCAGAATATGACTGAGCATCTAAGGGTGATGTCAAGCATGATCTGCGACTTGAAGTCTGTAGGTCACGATCTCACCGATGAGCAGCAGGTACAAGAAGTATTAAGATCTTTGCCAGACTCATGGACCCACATGAAACAAATCCTCACTCACAATGTGAGTATTAAGAATTTTTTTGACATCTCTCGCCATGTGGAGTTAGAGGCTGAGGGCGAGGAAGCTATGCACGCTACTGCCATTGTCGCCCAGGAAGGCAACAACAAGGCAAGAAGGTCCAAAGAAGAACTTCAAGAGGAAGAGGCAAAATGTTGCATCCACTTCAAGGTGGGGCAAACACCGAAGCACTAAAGAGGAAGCACGGTGGAAAGAGAGATAAGTCGAAGGCCAAATGCTATAATTGTGGACAACTGGGACATTTTACTCGTGAATGCACTGAGCCAAAAAGGTATATCATGTCTTTGCTCTCCAACTGTGCATGTTGTTCGTATATTCTAGTTGCTCGAACAAATCCTGAATGGATAGTGGATTTAGGAGCGACCAAGCACATAACAAGGGTCGAGCAGGGTTCGTGGATTATCGCCGAATCTCAGCGGGATTGCAAAGAGTATATATGGGAAATGGTTCCAGTGAGGAAGTCCTTGGAGTTGATGTGTATCAACTTAAGTTAAAGACTGGACGAGTCTTAACTCTCCATGAAGTGCTGTATGTGCCTAGAGTTCAGCATAATCTACTATCGGTCTTGTCATTATTAGCATTAGGCTTCTCTTTTTCTTTTGCTAGTAACCAAGTTGACATTTGTTTGTATAATGTTATATATGGTCATGCTTTATTCATGGATGGTTTGTTTAAATTAGATTTGGATAATCATGATTTTTCTGTGTCTTATGTGGTAAATACTGATATTAACCTTGATTCAAAAATTTGGCTAGGACACATAGGACAAGATAGAATGACAAGGTTAGCTCGGGAAGGCTTACTAGGCTCACTCGCTAAAGTCAATCTTTCTGTGTGTGATTCATGCTTGGCCAGTAAGACATGTCACAAGCCTTTTGGAAAGGCTAAAAGAGCCACTGAACTCTTACAATTGATCCACTCCGACATTTGCGGACCCATGAGTGTGAAGACCCGTCAAGGGGCTTTTTATTTCCTCACATTTATAGATGATTATTCACGATATGGATATGTCTATCTGATTGCTCACCACTATGAAGCGTTAGATTGCTTCAAACACTTCTTGGTAGAGATTGAGAATCAATTAGGCAAAACCATAAAAGTTCTTCAGACAGATCGAGGACATGAATATCTTTCGAATGAGATTCGAACTTTAAGTGAAGAAAAAGGAATACACAGACAATTAACTATTCCATATACATTGCAACAAAATGGTGTTACTGAGAGATGGAATAGAACACTATTAGATATGGTTAGGTCGATGATGGCACATGCCAACCTTCCAATATCTTTTTAGGGGGATGCTATAATGACTGCGGCCTACATCCTTAACCGCGTACCTTCACAGTCAGTTCATTCCACCCCTTATGTGTTATGGCATGGTGACAAACCAAATTTAGATAATCTACGCCCATGGGGTTCAGTGGGATATGTCCATGACATTTCTCACAAGTTTGGAAAACTTGGCCCTAAAGCTAGAAAATTTATCTTTATAAGATATCCTGAAGGCTCTAAGGGTTATGTCATGTACGGACACATTCGAATAGAGTGATAGAAAAAGACGTCCGAGATGTTGTTTTCTTAGAATCAGAATTTCCTAGTATCGAAAACACTAGCATGAGTTGGATGGCCCTAATGATTTTCCACCATCTTCCAGGAAGGGAGGGAATTAGTTCCTAACCGAGAAGCCGTAGGAAATAGTGGAGATGATCATGATGATAGTGGGAGTCATGTGCCCAGTGGGAGCTCACCAATGGAAGAACAAGACGATCAGATACGTCGTAGCAAACCTGGGCACATGCCTCGCCGTCGATTTGAGATAAAAAAGGAAGCTCTTTTGTGCTAACTTGCTGATGAAGATGAGCTACCTTCTTTTAAAGAAGTATTAACTTCATCTGCTAGTAAAGAGTGGAAGGAGCAATGCAAGATGAGATGGACTCTATGAGTAAGAATCAGGTTTGGGAACTTGTCGATCTCCCTCCAGGGTGTAAGGCTATTAGAAGCAAATAGATTTTTAAAGTCAAATGCAAGGCGGATGGATCGATCGACAAATATAAAGCACAACTTGTGGCGAAGGGATATACTCAAAAGGAGGGTATAGATTTTGATGAGACATTTTCCCAGTGGTGAGATTCACATCGGTTAGTCTTATTCTAGCCATAGTTGCACATTCAGACTTAGAACTTTTCTAGATGGACGTTAAAACAACATTTCTCTATGAAGAACTAGACGAAGAAATTTATATGGTTCAACCAGAAGGTTTTGAGGCAAAGGGACAAGAGCGCAAAGTTTACCGTCTTAGATGTTCATCGTCTAGATAGTGGTATTTTAGATTTTATAAAACAATTATCTCATTTGGTTTTGAGATGATTGAAGAAGGCCACTATATGTATGTTAAACGTACGACGAAAAAGATTCTTATTTTGTCATTATATGTTGATGACATTTCATTGGCTGGAAATGACATGGAATCTATCGAAGCCACTCGAGAATGGTTGTCTTCTATCTTTGAGATAAAAGACATGGGTGAAACAAATTATGTGCTAGGAATAAAAATCATGAGAGATCGCTCGAATAAAGTTCTATGTTTGTCACAAGAGACTTACATAAATAAAATTCTTGAGCGATTCTGGATGCATTATTCCAAACCCATCGATACTCCAATTGATAAGAGTTGTGTTTTAAGTATCAGTCAATGTCCACAAACTAATAAGGAAAAGAATGAAATGTCTAAAGTGCCATATGCCGCTGCAATAGGGAGCCTAATATATGCCAAGTTATGTACACGACCAGACATTAGCTTTGCAGTGGGTCTTCTTAGTCGTTATCAAAGTAATCCCGGTCTCGTTCACTAAAAAGCAGTCAAGAGAATTTTTCGATATCTCCGTGGTACTTCGGACATTGTCTTATGTTACAAAGGAGGTGACTTAAGATTGAGAGGTTACAACGATACTGCTTGGGCTGGTGATAAAATGAGATCAAATCCACCTCAGGCTATGTGTTTATGTTAGGTGGAGGGGCCATTTCATGGTGTAGTAAGAAACAAACGTGCATTGCTTTATCAACCATGGAATCAGAATATGTGACTTGTTCTGCTGCATGTTAAGAGGCTATTTGGGTGCAAAGTTTCCTACAGCGATTGGCCATGACACATTTATCAAAGGCGGCGGTGGTGTTGTATGTTGATAGCACATCGGCCTTGGCCTATGCTAAGGACCCTAAATACCATGGATGAACCAAGCACATTGACATTCGGTATCACTACATTCGGGATTTAGTTGCAAAGAAGTTGGTGGTTCTCCGGCACATTTCAACAGGTCATATGTTGTCGGATCCACTAACTAAACAAATCCTGAGACAAACATTTGTAACACATATTAGAAATATGGGATTGTGTAAATTGTAATGCGCACAATTATTCATTGCCAATTAATTTATTATGTTTTCCTTCCTTATGTGTGTCTATGGTTGGAATACTTTACACATCAAGAAAAGTGTCACTAGGCTCTCAATGGACCCCCTCACACGGGTCATTTATGTAACACCCCAAAATTTATTTATTGGAAATTTAGAAAAATGTGATGATTTTGATTGTTAAACATAACTGCTTTCATGAGATGTAATTATCTTTATTTTAGGAATTATCATTGTATTAGTAAAATTGTTACAGTGTTGTATCCTGAGGTACACACTCCGACAGGGCGTCACTGGAATTCTGTAACAAAATTGAAATATGAAAACACCATAATTTCCAGAAAAATGTGTTGATATTAGAAATATAAATATCCAGAATTATTGACGCACAGATATCAAGATTAAGTCGACGCAATGATTTTTCAGACAATTTTTATTGGGTGAAAATTAATTCTAAAAATTAAAATAAAATTACTATAATTGTAAAACCTTCCCATTAGCTTATGTTTGAAATTTCAACTTGATTGGATATCATTTGAGCATAAAATATAGGGATAATTGGACCAACTGAATTATTCCCTATTTACGTAACCAAATTTTTTAAAAAACACTTTGCTCTGCTGCTGCTGCCGTTGCTCTGCTGAAGCTGCTGCTACTGCTGCTCTTGTCGTAATAGCTGCTACTGCTTCTACTGTAGCTGCTGTTGCTGTTACTCCTACTTCTACACCTGCCTAGCTGCTACTTCGATAACTCTTCTTTCTTCCTACTGCTATTGTTGGTTTCTTCGTTGAGGAGAAGTGAAAGATCTCCCAAGTTTTCCAGTAACAAGTAGGATTCTCTCCTTCTTGTCTCCTTCTTGTCTTCTTCTCTTGTTAAGAACTTTATGTTCAATTGTTTACCACGTTTATACTTAGACTTGGGTTCTGTAAACATCCTTAGGAATGCTTTTCTTATCCATTGTAATCATGTTTTAGCCAATGATCATGTCATGTCCAAGCATACTTGTGGAGAACTATCTTCTAGATGCAAGGAAATGTTGTTTAAAAGAGTTGTCTTTCCAGTAAACATCCTTTCATGAGTTTTCATACCCATTCCATGTGTACAGATTGTACTCTTATTTTTCTATTCTTTCCTTCATGTAAGTGGTGTTTAGAAATGTAAATAAGACCCTTTAGATGTTGTTAACCATGTTTGGAATCATAGGAACATTTAAAAGAGTCTTCTGAGATGTTGTAAAACCATTCCTGGAAGATTAAACCGCGACTGTCGACAAATAGAACCCATCCGTCGGCAGGTATCATGCTTCTAGAACCCAAAAATGCAGAAACACCAGTAGATGTCGACATATAGACTTCATCTGTCGATAGATGGTCTCCATCTGTCGACAGCCACCTCTTGCTATCGACAGACAGGGACCAGATTCTAGAATCTGGTTCTGGATTGACAGTGGCTGTCGACAGCCACTCTCTGGCTATCGACATACACCTGTCTGTGGTGTTTAACCAGATTTGTTTCATGTCCAACCAAAGGTGACACACTTTGGTATTAACCCAACAAGTTGTTCCCCTCATTTTCTTGGATTCCAACTACATTAACACTGAGAAGAACCATTCAATTTTCATCCACATCCAATTATGGAATGTTCTTGAACACCCCAAGTATAATTGATTCCTACATAGCTACATCCTTCTGAAGTCATTGGCATTAACTCCCAATCCTTTGTTACTAGTGAGATCTTGAGTACTTGTGTACCACACTTGAATATTTAACAGAAATGATTATGATGACAATTGTCGGGTCTTTGGACTCAATTGAGATATATGCTTGTGCAAGTGGGGCTGATCCAGTCCCGAGCGGAGCACCCGAATTCATTTAATGGCCATACGGAATGATAATAGATCTCTTGGATGTTTGGCATTGTATCATACTTGCTTGATTGGTCATCATCTTATTTTATAATGAGTTGAACATGTACTTGAACCAAAATGTGTATATTATCTTGAATTCTTTTATATGCAAGTTTAACTCAGTACTCTTGTTCTATAATTGTTATCTAATTAACATGGTTATACAGTCGTCCTTGATATTCAACATTGCTACCAAATAAGTCTCTTGCCCAATTCTTTGATTATCTTAGCTTTTTGATTAGAAGAGTGAATCCTACTGAACTCATTAGCTCATTAAATCTTACTTTTACAGTGCTGAGCGGGTCAACCAGTCAACGGAGTTCCTTAGATTACCCTTCTAGTATTGTAGTTAGAAGAATGGATGTTATTTTATTTTCTTTTTCTTACTCCTCTTGTGGATTGTTACGAGGAGTACTATGTAATTAAAGCTTTCGCAATAATGACGATAGATGTATAAAAATATAAGCTCTATTTTTCTGTCATTTTTGATAAATAGACATTTATTAGGACGTGACAGATAATTTGGTATCAGAGCCTTAGGTTCTGTAAACCTAGGGAATGACCAGTGAGTTGGGGTAGAAACTTGGGATTAGTTATAAAGGTAATAGTGATTTTGTATATGTGCATATACTTAATTTGTTGTTTGCTACAGAATGGATATGAATGCTCAAGAACGGCTAGTGTCTGCAATGGAATTACTCCGACAGGATGTGGAGTTATTTGCTCAGGCCCAAAGGGAGATACATGTGCAAATAAAGGAGGAAGTATTGAAGCTAACTGCTGGCGCATTTCTGGCGGAAAATCCCTGTGCTTCCTTGGAGACTATGACCCAAATAATGTGCAATCTGGATAGTCTAAAGTTAGGACAAGATATGCTGCTCCATCAGGTTGAAGGGTATTGGGAGGTACTGTCTGAAGCAGCAAGAGAGATGTACCATGGGCCTAGGGGTGAGAAATAGCCGTCCATGGAATCTGCCACACAAACCTGAAGCAAGCTAGGAAAATTAGAAACTTACTTTTGTTAACCTCTCCTTTTCTTAGTAGTGGGTTGTATATATAACTCTACATGTATATGTGTAATGAGAGGTTAAAGGTGGTGATGATGTTGTAAATATTTTTGGCTTACTAAGGATGATGTAAATATTTTAGGCTTATTAGGATAAGAATGATGGTGATGTAAATATTTTTGGCTTGTCAATGAAAAGTATGTATGTTATGTGATAACAGAAAATTTGTATAAGATGAATGTGTGTATTGGTTTGGATGATGATATTAATGTATGAATTGTTGGATGTCTAATATATTTCCTTAAAATAGTTATGGAAGGAGGCAATGCAAATTGGAAGAAAATGGAAAGCTCAATGCATGATTTGACCCGAGTGATGAGGACAGTATAGACACCCGATTCTGACCCATAAGTTGAACCATATTTCTTGTTCTCTTAATGAGCCCCAAGTTGGTCATTCACCTTGACCCCATCTATTAGCCATGTTGTGAGCCCATTGAAAGCCCAATTTTCACATTATCCTGTCTAATTATCCTTTTAAGAGTCCATATGCCTCATTGTTGATTATTCTTCCAAATAATTGATCAATAATCCAGGAATAATCGATTTTTATTAACGCGACGGGTCGTGGCGTCGCGTTACCCATGTCGCGCCCACCTTGTCTGTCGTGACAGCCCATGCATATCCATGCACGTGCCCTTAGGGTCGCGACCATCATAGCCATCGCGACTATCCTTGTCGCACCCCTACGACCCGTCGCGACATGATCCACATGTGCTGGCCTCCGCAACCACCTCCTATTTATCCTCTAATGGCCTTATCATCACTATCTCCAAGCAACCCCCATGCGCGGTTTGAGGGTCCATGGAAACTTGGGACTCTCCTAGGACTCTTCCCTATGGATTTACTTGGCTTTATCAATTTATTTTGGGTCATTATCACTTAATGATAGGATTATTTTCTCTCCTCTCTATATAAGAGGCCCTTCTTCTTCAGAGGGAGGAGAGCCCCGATTTTTCCACAAAGTGCTGCCAAATTCTCACTAGACCTGACCCTTAGCTCGTGGCTCACCCATTCCCTCACATTTCCCTCTATCCTCTTCACCAAGCCATGGACTCTTCTTCACATACGGAGCTTGGTGGCTGAGGAGGCGACTTCTGAAGCATCTACATCAACCAAGGACATCACACCACGGCCAGGGAGTCGCCCCATTGGGGCTCTTTCTTCCTTTCTTCTTCTTATTCTCCATGCATGCATTTTATTATTTCTCTTAGATAGGAACGCATTCCTTTCCCTTTCCCATGTTTTTACATCACCCAAGGGGTTTAAAAACTACCCCCAGGTTTGTTCCCTCCATGCTCTCCCCTTTCATTTCATTTTTGGATAGATGTTATTCTTAAATATGGTCTAACAGGGTTTCTTTTGTTGTTTTCTACGTTTTGGCAGACACCTAAGCAAGATTTAATAAGAAGCTCTTGTCCTCTAGCCGGCTGGAGGGGAGGAAGAAGGTCCACCCAACATCCTCCCGCACTGCAGAGAATGTGATAGGCACTTGTGTTGCAACAGCTGAGACGCGCCCTGGTAGGGCGTCGCGACATTAGCATCATCGCGACGAAAAGACCCGTCGCGACATCAGTAAGTGCCTTGTTCTCACCCCCTTTCCTAGCACGTTAGCCTAATTTCATTCCTATTCATGGCAACTTGTTAGGTGGCGATCACATTTCCTAATACACACTTTTTAAGTTATTTTAAAACATGTTGTGTGTCTCGAGGGGTACGCAACCCCGTGATTACACCTTTTGGCGATCAGAATGGGACCTTCAATGCTAGCCTCATCGATTTTGCTTGTTTGCCTGCCATGATGATCTGTCTATGTGTTTAATTAGTAGAACCCTGTTAGGTTTATTTCTGTGTTTGTTCTGTCTTTCTGCTCTCTGTCGTGAATGCGACGCATCATGTGGTTGCGACTATATCACGTTCATCAAGGCGGACACGACTTCAGGTATGCGTTCCCCTTTTCTCTTTCACCTTGTTCTTTTTCTCAGAGTGCTTCTGTCTCTTCTTCATGCTGTGTTGTCATGTGTACTCGCGCTTCTCTTTGTTAGAATCCTATTAGGGTTCGGCTTTTCCTTTTATTTTCATTGTTTGCTTTCGGGTCTTGTTGAATCGGATCGGGCTGCCGTGAAGCTGTTGCGCCGGCAAAGGTGGACGCGACATCAGGTATGCTTTGTATGTTACTATTTTCCGTCCATGTGTCAATTTCTGTTTGCCTAGGGAGTATTCATGTGTTGATTACACTCTTCCATGCTTGTATTGTGCTTTAGGTTAGTCTGTTTGCCTGTTGTTTGCGTGTGGCTGTAGGTCTCTGCAGTTTGTTTGTATCGCGTCCAGATCATCGGTCGCAATACGGTTGCGACGAATCTGGTTGTCGCGACTTCAGCCGAGACCTGCCAATTACTATGTGTTAGTTTAGGATAGACATTGCATGCACCTTGGTGCACATAGGCTCATGCATACACTACTATTTCGTGTAGATTAGGTTTCCTCCTTGGTAGTGGAGACCCTCTCACCCACGAGCACTCGTGGGCTGACCAGGGCCTACTACCGAGGGCCTCCGTAAGTCTCCGTGGTCGTACACACATTGCGGTTGTTGGGCTGGTTGTACCCGTTGCACCTTTAGTTCAGGCCGTCTTACGCGTGAGTTGTATATTCCCTTAGTTGCACCGAAGTACTTGAGTTCCTACCCATTAGGGTCCCATTTGACCGAGTGTAATTTCATTAATCAATTCATTAAAGGTTAAGTGCGAACTCTAAAATTTTAATGCTAATCATGTCAACTTGAGTGCTTGTTTGATACACCCTTTCTCATCTTATCGTCCATTCTTGTGTGTTAGAGTCTAGGTGTTGTTTGTCAGTTGTGTCGTCTCCCCTAATTGCTTAGGGGTTGTTTAGGTTTCTCGAGTCAGTCCCCTCCAATTGTTGTATTATATCATAATCCTTTGTTCGGTATGGACCACTTTTGTGTCCTTACCGGTGATGCTTTGCCCATTGGGCTTCTCGAGGATGTGGCCCAACCTTCCGCAGCCACCCTCTCAGGGCACATCCAGCCCCCTTCTATTATTGACGGTCAGTCTTGCCCCCCTTCTCCTCCTGGGGCGGATGACCCGCATGCCCAATTTAGTCAACTCCTTCCACACTTAATGTAACAGACCTAGACCTCTATACCCAATAAGGGTCCATATCCGTCTCCTGCGATCGGACCGAAGTCTCACAAGGGATATCACAAACACGTGTCCAATACGAATATAAAAGACCACAATTACAGTATATAACATAGGAAAGTACAAGTGTATATAACTGTAACCACAAAGTATAGTAGTCCACATTTACAATCTTACATGTCCAATTAAAGAGTACAACTACCTGGGGCATACCCCGAGGGAGCACAAGCTCAGACGACTCAACTACTCTACTGTTGGTGGTACAAGTCTGCACTACTCTGCGTAAACCACGCTGAAGTCAGACAACGCCTGCTAAGCAGGCCAACACCTGAAATAGACTATAAGGGAGTGAGCCTCAACACTTCATTGGCTCAATAGGGACCTCCCACAAAGAAACAACAATCACACGAGAGACCTCAACCCCAAAGGGTCTCACTGGCAACACCGGCAACCGAGACATAACATGCACACACAAGCATGTTAAACTACAACTGATCATAAACACACCGGCTAAACCCTGGTCCTCGGAAACTAATGGGAAACACAAGACTAGCTTAACACCGCTAGTCCGCTCTACAACCAAACCACCTCGACCATAAGCCTCACCGGAAAACCACTACCTTGGCTACGGTCTCACAGGCTAACCACACACACGAAGCATCAGGATTGGCGACAACCAGCCAACACCCGTAAACCACATCGTAATCAGAAACCAATCTATTTAACACGTGGAGAGTCACACCATAAGACCTCCACAGTACGCACAATCTCACCTCAACACCAGCTGAGGTCGGACTCACGTACCACAATACAACTCTACCCACAAGGGGTACATGTACCTGCTACCACGAGGTACAACACTGAACCACAAAACTGTGCCACCTCTAGGGCACACCACAACGGGTAACGATTTCACGAATATAACCTTAACCAGTGGTTCACATACAAACCACAACCAGTGGTCAAACACGAGTCGGTGCGGAGACGACGCCACCACTCGGGAATGGACTACTGGTTCATGACGCCAGTATCTAACTCGGACAACAAAGCACAAGAACTACCTTTTAGTCTCGCAGTCACGAACGGAAGGTCCAACTGACGCTCCACAACAACAAGCCAAGAACAGTGGAGACTAACTAACCACCACAACCTGCAGGTCACACACCCCGCAGGCCCAAGCCTGACAATTTTAGGGGCTCCGGCTGAGAACCCTAAAGTGAGGCACTGGAACAGGACTAGCTGGGGTCCAGTGTCGACTACTAGTGTTCGTCCCCCAACCACGAGCGCGCTACAAACGACCACACACCCACAAACACAAGCCATTGTCCCCTGTCGTCTTTCCCCTCAGCCAGACGTACTACTCAAGCACAAGAGGAGGGTGTCCAGGAAAACGACACAGACCCTAACGGTACTCCCGTACCGGGACAAACCCTAAGCACCCAGTGCTAGGGTAACTGACTAGAGAGGTATTCCGGAATAGGCGCCGGACCACCAGACTCGGCAAACACACAAACCATGATATACGATCCATTATTATAAACCACGATATACGAGTGTCAAGCGTAGCTTGTCAACGGTCACCATGTGACCCCCAAGCTAACCAACGCTGACACCTACACAAACCATGAAGGATCGAAAAAGGGATGGACAAGATCTAGAAGGGGGGGGGGGTTGAATAGATCTAGGCCAACTATTGCGGAAGCTTAGCAAATTGAAAACAATGCATAGAATCAGAGGCAATTTGAAAGAGCAATTTAGATCTGATGAGTGATTGTGTGAATTAGATGATTGAAGTGTGGAATCAAGTTGATTAAAGGTGAATTCGAAAAACCCTATGCATACATCTAACGAAATGTGAATTTAAGTCACACACAAACCACTGCACAGAGATTTTTTAAGTGGTTCGAAAATCATACCATGTGATTCCTACATCCACCCCTCACACTGTGAGGATCCACTAAACAACCTGGGTACACCACACACTGGAGCCTGACAACTCCAAACACTGAGTTCTACAACTCACACAACCTCTAGAGCAAGACTACTATAGAACCTGAGCAAGACTGCTCAACCAACAACTGAGTGCAACGACTCAAACACTGAGTACAACGACTCAACCACTGAGAACACAGGCTCACAAACAACTTGCTAGAACAAAAACACAAGATCCAGATCCTCTAGCAATGATCTGGTCTATCAAGAGTTCATTCAAGAGACTGGTGCAACAACTTATGCACAATCTCAGAATGACTTAGAAGACATAAAGGAATTAAGGAATATTATGAAAGATCCTTGTTCTTCAAGTATACTCCCTTGTAGATGCTGAATTGTGAAGAGGCTTGGTTCCCTAAAGTCCCTGGCCGATGCTCTGCACTTTGTGCTTTGGGATCTTCCTCGAAATCTTCACAATTGTCTGCTTCTACTTGATCTACACCCTTGGAAGTTGATCATACTGCTCCATCTTGGATCAATCTTCACTTCTTGTGCTTGGAGATGTGGGAATCGGGTTGGAGAAGCACAAGGGGAGCAAGAACAGGGAGGAGAGCTCTCTCTGCCGCCAAAAAGATTTCTGGAAGGCTCTTGGAGGCTCTCTTGTGGTTGGATGGCCAATTAGGAGAGTATTTATAGTCCAAAGTGTCCAAAAGTTCCCTTGGGGGTCATGGGCACATGATCCAAGGCCGATCCACCAAATCCCTAGAGTGCCACGTGTCCAGGAGAGACTTTAAGTCACAGAGTTTCCGGAGTGTGTCGACCTGCCCATGGGGTGTGTCGACACACTGTCACAGACTGGCAAAATAGCTTCTCTGGGAAGGGTCTCTAGTGTCAACACTACATTATCTAGTGTCGACACACTATAGACAATCCTCAAAACAGGCCTTCTGGGAACTGCCTCTAGTGTCGACACTACTACATCTGGTGTCGACCTGCAGTATAGGCCTGTTGACAGGCAGGGTTTTCTGGGAGCTGCCTTTAGTGTCGACCTGACTTGGTCTAGTGTCGACACTACTTCACCATTTCTACAACATTCTGCCTTTTCTTTGAAGCATTGTGTCGACACCAGTAGGAGGTGTGTCGACACTACCTTTGCAAGAAATGTTTGTCCCTAAGAAATAAACACATAAATCATTAGTCCAATATATTATCATGAATATAAATGATAAATGTGTTTGGAAACATGCTTTTTGAATATTGTTATTTCATGTGTGATGTATTTCACATGTTCCAATTATTGTGCATCAAAATCACAACTTGTCATCATCAAAATATGAGGGGAAATGAATTATATTCACACTCAACCCAACAATCTCCCCATTTTTAATGATGGCAACATTAAATTCATATGAAAACTTGAAGTTTCGATGAAATGTGATTTTAAGCTTTTTGTTTATTCAACACTCAATTTGAAAAACACTGATTGACAATGAGCTATGTTTCAATTCTTTTTATTCACAATTGTCAAAAACCATTGAACATATTTTAGTAACATTTGAAATTTTGCACACACAAGAAGCACAATGTTACCAATAATGAACTCTTGTCACAAATGGCCAAGCAGCTTGACAATCATCCATTCATTCAAAAATTTCAATCACATTCAAGACAAAAGTGTTTCTTTTCATTTCAGCCAAACAAGTGTCACTTTTCATTTACAAAGATGTGTTCATTACAATATTTCAAAACAAGAAACATTCCAAAAACAAGAAACATTCCAAAAGACTTTCTTTCTTTCTTGCTATCTTCTCCCCCTTTGACATCATCAAAAGAAAGTACATTAAGCAGGAGGAGGAGGAGGAATGGGAAGGAGAATGGATTCTATTGACTTAAGTCTTGACTCCATGGCATGAAGGTTGGAGTTGAGCTGCTTCTGCATGGTTGAAAGCCGTGTATGAACAATCTCTTCTAGCCTTTGACTATTGTCAGACATAGTGTACTCAATGGCAGACAAGTCAACTGAAGATGGCTGAACACTAGAAGAGGAACTACCAGGTCCATGTTTGTTGATGTTCTTTAGCTCCTTCTTGAGGGCAGACATCTCACTATCAATGTGAGCAGATAGATTTTTCATGCTTTCTAAATCATCTACTCGATGAGCAAAAGACAGCCTTGTCTTGGAAATCTGATTAACTGCTTCTTGCTGTTGAACAAGATGTCTGGGAATTTGCCAAAATTCCCTCAAGAACTTTTTCCAAAGTCGCTTGATGCTCCTTCAGCTCAATGGATGCATCAGCCAAGGTTCCAATCAGTCTATTGAACCTTTGAGTGGCATGGTCTGATGCTTCTTTCTGCTTTATGAACTGAGCATTCATGGTATTCTCTAACCTTTGTACCTTCAAGTCAAATCTCTCTGACATTTGCTAGATGGAAGTAGTGAAGGCATTAAACTTGTCATTTAGAAATGAATAAAGCTCTGGTGGAACAGAAGGTCCACCAAAGGCAGAAGAGGTTTGAGCTGGAGCTTGAGCTTGTGAAAAATGCATTGAATGATGAATATGTGAAGAGGTTTGAAATGGAGGAGTGAGAGGTGCATCCTGAGGTAATTGGTTGTCATTTCCAACTGGAGGCTGATCCTCAGGAGCAAGAGGCTGGTCCTCACGAATTTGAGGCTGGTCCTCATGAACTGGAGGCTGGTCCTCAGGTGCTATTGGTGCCTCAACAACTGGCCCTCTTCTTACTTGGTCACCCTCAAGCCTAAATCCCATGAATTTTTGTAAATGCTTGAAGCAATATATGTTAGACTTGGGGATTGACTGAGACTTCTCATTTTCAAGAGACACACCAAAGTGCTCAAAAACGGGTGTGAGATGAGTTGCATATGGAAGAGATCTATGGAGTTCCTAGTGGTCTCAGAGATTATCTGGTACATAATCACATAGATGTTTATCTTGATGTTCTTCTTCATGCAATAAATCACAAATCTCTGAATGTCCGTGAGTCGATCCCTGCCACCACCCTGGTGTGATGATGGTGGTGAGGATGTGGTGAATAATTCTCAACACTGGTGGAAAGTGTTTTGTGTTGAACTTTGTGACATGGGTTTGTCTAGGGTCAGACTCATCAGATGGAAGACCAGTCAAAATAGAGTAGGCTTCATGGAGATCAAATTCGAAATTATGATAATCTGTGCCTTCAGCAGGAGCTTTGAATAGAGTTGCAGCCAATGCAATGGGCATGTGTATCGCAACACCTTTAACCTCAGACTTGTACCCCTCATCAGTGCATTCCAAATTCAAATAGAACTCTTGGACAAGTCTGGGGTAAATTGTTCTAAACTGTGATATGAAAGGCAGCCAAGACTGAAAATTGAAGAATTCTAGAATTTCTAGAAAAGCAGCAACCAACTCTTTATCTGCCAAGTCTACCGCCCTAGGTTTCAGGATAGTTTTCCCTTCACTGACTGACTTGGAAGGGGTAGCCTCAGAAGGCTGGGAAGACCCAGAAGATGAAGAGGACGATTCCTCAGAAGCTTCAAGAGAAGAAACCAAAATTCTCTGTTTAGGGTTTGCAGACCCCCTGCCTCTAACGGAAGAGGGTGCCCTACCTCTTTTGGATGGAGTGGGAGATGCAGATGAAGGCCCTGGATGCTCAGCAGGGTCAACCGACGTTTGCTTCTCCTCTCGATTGGCGGTTGTGCTTCCACAGAGATGGGCCTGGTGGTTTCCCTGGACCTTGCTCCACGGCGAGGGACTTGCTTGGGGGCCATGGAAGCAAGAGGGAGTGGAAGAGCAGAGGATGGAGAAGAAGGAATGAAGGGAAGAAGGTGGAGTGGCTGCCGTTTTCAAAGGTGGAAGGCGGCCATGGGGTCGACCTTGCATATAAAAGGGGTTTTGGAGGTGCAATGCCCCGCAGGAACAAGAAGACCCTAACCGCCCCAAGACCCGAATCGCCCAGACAGGGTATGTGTCGACACTAGAAGAGGTTAGTGTCGACCTGGGCTGGACTGTGTCGACACTAGATGGAAGTAGTGTCGACCTGGCCTGAAGAAACTTTGAGTATTTGAGCATGGAAAAATTTGTGAGATTTGGGATATCTTTCATATGATTAAAGATGGATGGAATTAGCTTTTCAAGGATTTTTAAGAGTCCAAAGAATTTAGTTGGCATAATTCTTGCAAAAATGTAACAAACTTCAAGATGTACTCAACAACTAGCAGGATATATTCATTAAATGACTTGAACCAGTAAAATGATAGTTTGAGGGATATATGACATCCAACAATCAATATAGACTACCATAGTCTCCAAATCCAAAGAAATTAAAATATCTTTTTAGATTGAGATCAAGTGTGATGAAGATAAACACCTTTAAAACAAATTGATGATAGACAGAGATGGTCATTTTAGGCAATTCTCCTTGGATAGTTTTGTGTTTTTAATCAAACTATCAAATGTAGTAAATCTTGTTCACTCAAGAACTAATGCTTTTTACACACCATAGTTCCTGGATACTAGGGATTTACTCATTATCTAGTTTCAAAGGGGGAAATGACAACCTTTTACATGGAAATATACGTTTATCAGACGCCAATATTTCCAGTTACTCAGTCACCATAAAAATATAGATCATTTTTTAATTTTTGATTTTGAACCCCTTGAACAGAGATAGCAATACCTCATGACATACATGGCACTTCATTCATTGTGAAGGTTTGTAGTTTCTCAGTATTTGTGCCATTGCTCTGTTGAATATCAAGTGTAAGGAGAATTTTATAAATTTGAAACCATTTATCTCACATCAGTTGCAAAAAAAAAAAGTTTAAATTCAATGCACACATTATCCTTCAGTCTGTGAAAGAGATTTGAATTTCTGTAGTCTTGAAGAGTATAGTTGAGAGTTGATTGTGAAAATGTAGTAGATCACTCAAAGATCATTTTGAGGTTCTAGACAACTCAATGAGGCATCATGCAAGGAAGTTGATGTAATTCAAGAAGAGTTTTGAATTTTGCAAAGGAAATGAGTTGTGAATTCTCTAGCTCCCCCTGAGATGATGATTCCACCACTTTTCATCAACATAAAGATATGCAAGTATTTTGAAACCAGAAATGATTCTCTTTGAACAACAAAAGCTCCCCCTCAACAATTACATATTCATTTCTTGGTACTTGGCGGAGACATATACTCTCGCATAGTGAAAGTGTCCAGACAAGTAGAACTTGTCCTTCTTCAAATCACCATTTGATATACCAAGAAGTTCAACACAATGTGAGTTGAAGAATTCATTGTCAAAAAGAAATAGAATTTGAATAGTGAGAGATGTGAACAATATGAATCAAGGAAGCAAAGAAGAATGATGAAACAATGACTCCCCCTCAAAATATGCCTAAACACTCAACCCAAATGAGAGAGATCAAGAAGATGGACATTTGCAAAGACCAAGCTCTCTCCTCAAAGATGAAAATCTACTGTCAGGAAGAGGTTTGGTAAAGATGTCGAAAATTTGTTTTTCAGTTTCAATGAAGTGGAGTTCAAAGGATTTCTTTGCTACCTCATCCCTCAAGAAATGATGCCTAATTTCAATATGTTTTGTTCTGGAATGCTGAATTGGGTTTTTAGACAGATGTATGGCACTTGTGTTGTCACAAAGAATGGGAACACAACTTAACTCTTGGTTGTAATCGAGAAGTTGATGTTTCACCCAAAGAATTTGAGTGCCACATCTACCAGCTGCAACATACTCAGCCTCTGCAGTTGACAGAGCAACTGAATGTTGCTTTTTAGAAGCCCAAGAGATTAGGCACCCACCTAAGTACAAACACAAGCCACTTGTGCTTTTTCTATCTAATTTACACCAGCATAATCAGCATCACAATAGGCAATCAAGTCTAACTTGCAACCAGCAGGATACCAAATTCCAAGATCACATGTTCCAACAAGATATTTGAAAATTCTTTTAACAGCTAACATGTGACTTTCTTTAGATTAGATTGAAATCTAGCACATAAACACACACTGAACTGAATATCAGGTCTAGAAGTGGTTAGGTAGAGTAGAGAACCAATCATACCTCTGTATGTCTTTGGGTCTACTGACTTACCAAGTGAGTTTTCTTCTAGTTTAGCATTAATTGCAATGGGTGTGCTTGAATGCTTGAGGTTCTGGAAGTCAAACTTTTCAGAAGTTCCTTGACATATTTGGTTTGACTTATGAAGATCCCCTCGCTTGTTTGGTTAACCTGCAATCCCAAGAAAAATTGTAAATCTCCCATCAAGCTCATTTCAAATTCATTTTTCATTTGATTTGCAAATTCATTGCACAGGCTCTTATTGGTTGATCCAAATATTATGTCATCAACATAAATTTGGACTGCAATTATTTGATTTTTGATAGTTTTTGTGAACAGGGTTTGATCAACATTACCTCTAGAGTATCCTTTGTCAAGTAAAAAGAACTAAACGGTCATACCAAGCTCTTGGAGCTTGTTTGAGACCATAGAGAGCCTTATGAAGCTTAAAGACATGATTATGATGTTTTTCATTTTCAAAGCCCGGAGGTTTTTCAACAAAAATATTTTCTTTTATATAACCATTCAAAAAAGCACTTTTGACATCCATTTGATAAACTTTAAATTTCATGGAAGATGCAAAAGCAAAGAAAATTCTTACAGCTTCTATTCTAGCTACAGGGGCATATGATTCTTCAAAATCAATTCCAAATTCTTGGTTGTACCCCTTTGCAACTAGCCTAGCTTTATTTCTAATGACTTGACCATTTTCATTCAATTTATTTCTGAATACCCATCTAGTGTCAATGACTGTTTGGTCACTAGGTCTAGGTACTAATTCCCATACTTGATTTCTTTCAAATTGATGAAGTTCATCATGCATTGCATTGATCCAATCAGAACTCAATAAAGCTTCATCAATTGACTTTGGTTCAACTTGGGAAATTAGAGCTAGTGGGTCTTCATCAATAACATTCAGGAATGATGATCTAGTCCTTACCCTATCATTTACATTGCCAACTACATTTTCCAATGGGTGATCTCTCAAAAATCTATGTTCAGAAGTTACCTGTTGAGATGCACTTAAGTCTGGAACAACATTACCTGATCCACTTGGAGTAGGTGAATGAATGTTCAAGTTCTCACCAAGGTCTTCAATTTCCTCAACAGTCGGTGAAGAATCCACAATAAAATCATCCTCTTCATTATCTTGACTGTCCCTGTAAGATTTAGAACCATGAGTTGAAAATGAATTTTCATCAAAAATAACATGTGGAGACTCTTCAAAAGTTTTATTCTTGAAAGAATAAACACTAAAAGCTCTTGACACTTCAGAATAGCCAAGAAAGATGGCTTCCTGACTTTTAACATCAAACTTGTCAAGATTTTCTTTGTTATTGTTATGAACAAAGCATTTACACCCAAATATTTTGAAATAGGAGATTGTTGGCCTTTTGTTTTTCAATAATTCATAAGGGGTTTTTCTGATTTTTGGTATGATCAATGCTCTATTGAGAATGTGATTTGCTGTATTCACAGCTTCAGCCCAGAAGGATTTGGGCAAATTACTTTCTAAGAGCATGGATCTAGCCATTTCCACAAGAGTTCATTCTTTCTTTCCACAACTCCATTTTGTTTTGGAGTTCTTGGTGAAGAAAACTTGTGAAATATGTGAAGATCAGCACATAAATTAGAAAATGATTTGTTTTCAAACTCACCCCCATGATCAATCAAAATGTTTTTGATTTTATATGGAAAACTTGTTAAGGCAGTGGTACAGAAATTCCTGAACTCAAGGCAAGCATCACTTTTGTGGGACAAAAAGATAACCCATGTAAATCTAGTAAAATCATCAATGATCACAAACCCATATCTTTTGCCACTAAGACTTAGAATTCTTGTTGGGCCAAAGAGGTCCATGTGAAGTAATTCTAGTGGCTTAGATGTGAGTACCTCATTGAAGGTTTTAAAAGATTTTCTGGTTTGTTTTCCTTGGGCACAAATCCCACAAACTTGATTTTCTACATTAGAAAAGGATTCAAGAAGACCTTTAACCAAATTCAGCCTTAACAGTTTATTTATTGTTCTGAAACTTGCATGGCCAAGTCTTTTGTTCAAGTCCATGCAATTTCATTTTATTGCAACAAAGCAAATGTTTTCAGAAAAGTTTTTATTGAGGTTGATCATGTAGACATTGTTTTCCCTCTTTCCAAAGAATTTTACTTTATCAGTTGATGAGTCAATTATCTTGCAGAAATCAGATTCAAACACAACTTTGTGACCTTTGTCACATAGTTGGCTAATGCTCAGCAAATTGTAATCTAGACCATCAACTAACAAAACATTATCAACAGAGTTTGAGGAAGATTGACCAACCTTTCCAGATCCAATGATCTTTCCTTTATTTTTACCTCCAAAAGTGACAGAACCTCCCTCCTTCTCAATCAGGAATGAAAATTTGGCTTTGTCTCCAGTCATGTGTCGTGAACACCCACTATCAAGGAACCACACATTTGAGTTGGGTGCACGACCTTCCTGCAAAAATAATCAGTGGAGAGAAGATTTTGGTACCCAAACATTGTTGGGACCATCAGAATGTTTGAACATTGATATCAAATCTTTCCTAATCCAGATCTGACTTGGTTTTTGCTTTTGTTTGATTTCAGTGGTGTTTTCTGCCTTTTTCAGTTTGTCCTTTCTTTTTGGAATCAAGACACCAGTGTTCTTTTTCTTATTAAGAAGGGGGTTTTGCATTTGGACATGAGTGTTCATTGTGGAGGTCCAAACCAAGGATTTTGATGGTACACTGAAAAATTTGGATGGAAGAATTGAGGATGGTACCAAAAAGGATTGAGATACCATTGGTTCCAAGAATTAGTCCAATCAGCTTGATGTGCTGTTTTGGAAGTCCAAGGTTTCTCAGGCATTGCCTCTTTTAAGTTTTTCTTATTTTTCATATTTTTATTTGAATTTTTGGTTGATTGATTTGTGGTTTTTGAGGTTGAGCAAGTCGACCTGTCCTTAACTAGTGTCGACACAGCAGTCACAGATTCCACCTTTTTATGGACTTGTGTCGACCTGTTAGATGATTGTGTCGACCTGGTTGGTTTCTCTTTGTTATGTGTTTTTGAAATTTCTACTGTGTTGCTTGACACTTGCTTATTTTTTGTGTTTTGAAGACTAGAACCTTTGACAAAATTGATCAAGGGTGCTTTTTCTCTTATTTCAGCAGATTTGTCTTTCTTGGGTTTTTGTTTGTTGAATCTTAGTCCATGTGAAATTGATTTCATTCTAGCTCCCAGCAAGGCCTCCAAATTATTTTTACCTTTTATGAAGGTTTCAATGACTTCATCCTTTTCTTTTAGCTGGTTTTCTAAGGTTTTGATTTCATCAACCTTTTGTTGTTTTTCTTTGTTTTCCATTTCCAGCTTTTCAGACAATTCTTTAAATTCATGGGTGGCCTTTTGGGATGCAAGCTTAAGCTCATCAATTGTGTTCAGGAGATTTTCCTTTTCTTCATTGAGTTCGGCTATTTCATTTTCCAGTTCACAAGTTCTTTTATTGATGGATTGGTTATGTAAAATGTTTTCAATTTTCTTTTTGAGATGCTTGTTTTCTTTCCTTATTTCAGAGTAGTTTTCAACAAGCTCAGCATAGGCATCTTTCCAATCATCAATTGAATAGTCTTCGAAAGAAGTACTTACCTTTCCATCTGAGCTATTTGCCATGAAGTAAATTTCCTCACTTTCAGAGCTTCAGTATTTTTCTTCTTCCTTCTCACTTGAGTCTTCATCAGACCAAGTGGCTACCATGGCCTTTGGCTTCTTGAACTTGTGAATCTTCTTGTATTTCTCCTTCTTGTTCTCAGGACATTCTCCCTTCATATGTCCTGGCTTGTTGCACCTGTAACAAATGATAGTTTCATCAGATTTCTGATTCCTATTAGAATTGGCATTCGAAAAGGAAGTGTTTCTTTTTCCTGATGGGAATTTCTTTTTCCCAGAGAGTTTTCCTTTCCTGTATTTTAAGAATTTTCTGAATTGCCTGGTCATGAGGGCAATCTCATCCTCATTGGACTCAGACTCATCAGAACTTTTTCTCCTGATTCTTGTCTTTGTTACTTCAAGAGGCCTTTAGTGTTACTGGCTTGGTTTTAATTATGTGTTCTTCATTTCTTTTTAGATTGATTTCATAAGTCATTAAGGATCCTATCAATTCATCCAAAGAAATTTTGGACAAATCTTTAGAATCTTCAATGACTGTGGCCTTAGTGTGCCAAATTGAAGAGAGAGAACGCAAAATTTTCCTTACCAAGTCTGCATCTGTATAATCCTTACCTAAGGCCTTCAGTCAATTCACAATGATCATAAACCTGGCAAACATTTCAGAAATTGTCTCATCAGATTTCAGCATAAACAATTCATACTCAGAGACAAGAATGTTAGCTTTGGTTTCTTTCACTTGAGATGTTCCCTCATAGAGTAGCTCAAGTTTGTCCGACATCTCCTTGGCAGATTTGCACATGGAGATTCTTGAGTACTCCTTAGGGTGGACTGCACACTGGATCATATTCATGGCACTATAATTCAAGATAGCCCTTCTAATCTGTTCCCTGGTCCAGGTTTCTTCCTCTCCCTGGTTCTCATAGGGGCCTACCTCAACTACTTTCCAGATTTCATAATTTTGGGCTCTAAGAAAAACTTGCATTCTATTCTTCCAATAAGAATAGTCCATCCCATTAAAGAAGGGTGGCCTATTTATGGAATGACCCTCAGCTATGAACCCTCTGGAATCCATTGAATTAAATAGATGGTGCAATGAAGAAAACACTCAACAAGCAAGCAAGCAAGCAAGCAAAACACACAGAACAAATAGAAAGCACTCAGATCAGATCAGATATAAACCCTCTCTGATACCAATTGAAGGATCGAAAAAGGGATGGACAAGATCTAGAGGGGGGGGGGGGTTGAATAGATCTAGGCCAACTATTGCGGAAGCTTAGCCAATTTAAAAACAATGCATAGAATCAGAGGCAATTTGAAAGAGCAATTTAGATCTGATGAGTGATTGTGTGAATTAGATGATTGAAGTGTGGAATCAAGTTGATTAAAGGTGAATTCGAAAAACCCTATGCATACATCTAGCAAAATGTGAATTTAAGTCACACACAAACCACTACACAGAGATTTTTTAGGTGGTTCGGAAATCACACCATGTGATTCCTATATCCACCCCTCACACTGTGAGGATCCACTAAACAACCTGGGTACACCACACACTGGAGCCTGACAACTCCAAACACTGAGTTCTACAACTCACACAACCTCTAGAGCAAGACTACTATAGAACCTGAGCAAGACTGCTCAACCAACAACTGAGTGCAACGACTCAAACACTGAGTACAACGACTCAACCACTGAGCACACAGGCTCACAAAGAACTTGCTAGAACAAAAACACAAGATCTAAATCCTCTAGCAATGATCTGGTCTATCAAGAGTTCATTCAAGAGACTGGTGCAACAACTTATGCACAATCTCAGAATGACTCAGAAGACACAAGGGAATTGAGGAATATTCTGAAAGATCCTTGTTCTTCAAGTATACTCCCTTGTAGATGCCGAATTGTGAAGAGGCTTGATTCCTGAAGTCCCTGGCCGATGCTCTGCACTTTGTGCTTTGGGATCTTCCTCGAAATCTTCACAATTGTCTGCTTCTACTTGATCTGCACCCTTGGAAGTTGATCATACTGCTTCATCTTGGATCAATCTTCACTTCTTATGCTTGGAGATGTGGGAATCGGGTTGGAGAAGCACAAGGGGAGCAAGAACAGGGAGGAGAGCTCTCTCTGCTGCCAAAAAGATT
The DNA here is from genome assembly GCA_014218235.1 of Colocasia esculenta. Taxonomy (NCBI): domain Eukaryota; kingdom Viridiplantae; phylum Streptophyta; class Magnoliopsida; order Alismatales; family Araceae; genus Colocasia; species Colocasia esculenta. The sequence goes on from CM024764.1 coordinate 26,287,611, forward strand.
TTTGGAAGGCTCTTGGAGGCTCTCTTGTGGTTGGATGGCCAATTAGGAGAGTATTTATAGTCCAAAGTGTCCAAAAGTACCCTTGGGGGTCGTGGGCACATGATCCAAGGCCGATCCACCAAATCCCTAGAGTGCCACGTGTCCAAGAGAGACTTTAAGTCACAGAGTTTCCGGAGTGTATCGACCTGCCCATGGGGTGTGTCGACACACTGTCACAGACTGGCAAAATAGCTTCTCTGGGAAGGGTCTCTAGTGTCGACACTACATTATCTAGTGTCGACACACTGTAGATAATCCTCAAAACAGGCCTTCTGGGAACTGCCTCTAGTGTCGACACTACTGCATCTGGTGTCGACCTATAGTATAGGCCTGTTGACAGGGTTTTCTGGGAGCTGCCTCTAGTGTCGACCTGACTTGGTCTAATGTCGACACTACTTCACCATTTCTACAACATTCTGCCTTTGCTTTGAAGCATTGTGTCGACACCAGTAGGAGGTGTGTCGACACTACCTTTGCAAGAAATGTTTGTCCCTGAGAAATAAACACATAAATCATTAGTCCAATGTATTATCATGAATGTAAATGATAAATGTGTTTGGAAACATGCTTTTTGAATATTGTTATTTCATGTGTGATGTATTTCACATGTTCTAATTATTGTGCATCAAAATCACAACTTGTCATCATCAAAATATGAGGGGAAATGAATTATATTCACACTCATCCCAACAAACCATGATATACACGCTATATAACCTTTATGTACAACACACGGTACACAAATGTATAGAATAGCTTACCATCAGTCATCTTGACCCTCAAGCTATCCTACACACAACCGATCATTATTGGGGTCATCCCATGACCGCCGAAACCACACATTACACTTCACACCTTAACCATTAAGCACTTATGTTAATACATAGGCATACTTATCACAACACATAAGCATACCAACACCGGAACATAACTCGCCTGTCATTGGTCACCCCATGACCTCCATGGCTACACATACTACATAATACATTAATCATTATAATAACCTTTAAAGAACCACCACAAACCCAGGCTAGGTCTACACAAGACCTTCACTGCCCGACCATCACAAAACGACCTCAGAACCTGAAACGCGTCCAGCACAGACGCCGCCACTTGAATCACGTCGATCGGTTTGGACGCCATTCCAAACCTTATTGCAACATGGCCAAGCACTGCGACGATGTCATGTCGGCCCTTCTAGGTGCTATCGCAAAGGCTGTCGCGACAGGCCTTAGCGATGCGACCAGGTCGCGTCGGCCCAACACGACGCCATACGACCCCAATCGGTCAAACTTCCGGTCAACTCATAGTCGTATCCAACCTTGACACTGCGTTTCACGTTAACACGACATACCACAAGGTCGCAACACGACAACCGACCTAACAGACACATCGGAAAGCAGAATGTGTCATCACGATGCGACGCGTTCATCGAATCGCAGCGGGGACACATGACGGGACTTCAGTTCATCTGTGACTTCATTTCACAGACCGAACCCCACACTTCCACACAGGAGAAACCACACATAGGCTGACCAAACTTCAATTCAAAGCAGTAAACACAATTCCAAACCTTAGCACACCACCCACACATGCTCCAACCCTTAATCCCAAATCCAAACATGCTTTAAAACAATAACACAAGGTAGGAAGTCTCCCTACCAGCTTAAAGAAGAGGAAGAATGCCAAAACCTCCTCGCCGACGGCACACCCACGCTCCGAGTGTCGTCCTCGCGTGGTTCCCACGCCGCACGAGCCACCGGAAGCCAAAATCACCGGAAATCCTCGTCGGAGAAGCCACAACAACTCCCCTGCGCCAGACAGAGCCTCCTCTGCTCTGTCTGGCCGAAACAAAGCTTTTAACACTCTAATTGAAATCGTGTCCAAGGCAGAAGCCGCGTTTAAACCCTTTAAATGCATCTCCCTTGTTTGACGCCAAACAGAAACCCGTGCCACATGCCACAGAGGTGGTTCACCGAATCGCATCCGACAAGGCCGACGCGTTCAGATCGCATCGCCTGCCTCCACCGCGATTCCAAGCAGTGAACCCGCGGTGCAAATGAGCTAGCGTAACCGGCCCACACTGCTCACCCTGTGCACACAAACCACGAAAACAACCCATTGACCATCTCTTGGTCAAGAGCACTACACATAGACCCGATAAATCTGGATCCGAACGACTGTATCGTTACACTTAAGCCCGGACCAAGTTCGGGAATTTCTAGCCGCTGCCAAAGGCAAGCGCCCCCTATCCCCACCCTCTCATAATTATGCCCAACAGACGGCCTCCTCTGCTTCTGCGCTGCACATGCCCTCCACTGTGGCGGATCCCACTCCCCTTCGTCCGCGGGCTATTCACTTTTCTGAGCCCAGCTATCTTCCGGCACGGGATGTTTGGCCGGAATCCCCTCCAATCTCTTCATTCTATCAGGCCGAACATACTTCTTTTCCCTGTGAGAGGTCCTACTCTTTGGAGCAATCCTGCTCCCTTGTTCCCACTCATCACGCCACGTCCCCTTCCGACATCCTCTCGGAGTGGACATCGATGAAGAGGGAACTACATGACCTCCGAAGGCAATTGGACCCCCGGAAGGTTGCCGATATCCCCCTTTCTTCTTTCCAACACCTCCGGGTCCCACCTCAGTTGGAACTCCCTGTCTACCGGCGATCCTTTGGGGTAGGTGACCCCTATGTACATCAAAGATTTTGTGTACGAATCAGCTCCGCACAAGTATGACCGCCACCTCATGGCATACTTGTTCCGTAAGTCATTGGATGGATCGGCCCTCGAGTGGTTCTACTCTCTACCACCTGAGGAAGCCGAGGATTTCCAAATTGTTCAAGAGAGGTTTCTGCAACAGTTCCAAGATCAGGTTAGACCCGAGTATTCTTTTGTTGATCTAGTAGTTGAAAAGATGAAGGCCGACGAAGAATTCGCGGTCTATGCTGACAGGTGGCGTGCCCTAGCTGCGAAGGTCCGCTGCCCCATGCTTGAGGAGGAAAAGGTTAAGTTGTTAATTGCCAATGCCACACCAACCTACCGAGCCATTTTAGCCATGAATGACATCACCACTATGCACCAACTGTACAACCGAGCCCGCTTCATTCAGATCCAACTTAAGGACACACCCATTCATTCTATGTTTGAAACCCCAAAGTCCCGTTATCTCAAGAATCCTTAGGGTCCTATCACTGAGGGGGTCCAAACCAACGAGCAAGTAGGTGCAGTCAACAATCCCCAAGGCCCGATAGGTAGGTCACCCTTCAATCAACAACCTCAGCAGCTATGGAACAACAGGCAACCACCTACTCAAGCCCAGAACCCCCAACAAGACCAACGCCAATATAATCAGGTCCGTTCACCCCAAAACGGCTATGCTACTAGGAAGCCAAATGGACCTAAAAGAGCTCATTACCCTCCCCTTCCCGAGAGTCTATCTGACATTTTCGCAGCCCTTATGTCCCTTAATGCTCTTAGACTCCTTCCTGAAAAGGCAAACTGAAACATGGCAGCAGATCAGACAAAATACTGTGTATACCACTGTCATCCGAGGCACAATGTGTCGGACTGTTTCCAGTTATGGGACATCATATATGACCTTCATGAGCAACAACAAGTTGATTGGGCAGAAATGAAGAGGCTAATCCAGACCCTGAGGGACCAACAAGGACAGAGGCAGCAACAACAGCAGCAGAGGCGACAACAGCCACAGCAGCAGCAATAGTTTCAGCAGCAGTTCCAGCAACAGTACCAGCAACACCAGTAGCCACAACAGCCACAACAACTAGCAAATGACCTCGACATAATTCGCAATCCTATGCCGCAGCACCAGCCCGCTCCGAACCCCCAATTTGCTCCACCACCTCCTCCACCCACTCAAGTCAACCCCGTCATCCACCATCCACCACCCACAACCACTTGGGCCTACGATGATGAGCATGAAGTAGGCCGACTTTTGGCTATTTCCCACACCACACCCACCTCCATCACGCCCACCATTGCCACCATCACCTCGCCACTCTACAACACCCCCATCATACCACCCATCACTCCATCACCACTTAACATCTTGTTCTCCTTTGCACCAACACCCATAATAGACAATCCATCCATCATTGACACCACTCCACCTCCACTTCACCACAACCTCGCCCTGCGGAGCGGGTGGATGTTCCACCGGATGTATCCCAACACATCCGCGTCTATGCCGGGTCAGCCAACCCAAAATTCCAACAACAACAACCAATAGCAGCAACAAGATGTCAAGGAGATAGATCCGGTCCCAGGGACCCAGTATGATATTTTGAAGCATTTGGACCAGACTCCAACAAAGATATCTATCCTCGAATTGATCAAGAGGTCACAAACCCACCAAGATTCCTTAAGGACTTTTCTGTAAAGGGTTATGGTGAATGAAGATATGACCCTTGACAATCTGCCCTCGGTCCTATCTATTGTTAACAAAGGGTCGACAAATTACCTTTGCAGACAGTGAGCTAGCTCCCCCGGAGGCTAAAAGGATGCCTCTATGTGTAACATTGACCATAAACAAGGTGGCCGTTGATGCCGCCTTGGTTGATACGGAGGCGTCCATAAATGTGTGCCCTCTAAGCAATCTGCGGTCATGTAACATCTCTGAGCGCCGCTTGCAGCCAACTCCTACTACCATAGCGGCTTATGATAATTCCCGGTGAGTCTGTCACGGTGTTGTCTCCTTATAGGCGGAATTAGGCCCGCTCGTGATGACCGTTGGTTTATATGTCCTTGACATTGACCCAACATTCAAAGCTATTCTGGGTCGCCCTTGGATCGAAGCATTAGGGGCAGTCCCCTCCACAGCACACCAATGCTTGAAATTTCCTTTCCAAGGACGCATAGTCAAGGTCAAGAGTGCAGCAACCACCCATACTGTGGAAGCCATCGAAAAGATCATGCCGGCGGTTTGGCTTTCTAATAAGCCCATTATTTCTGTACTTGATGTGAATTACCCATGGGCTTACACCTTCTCCTCTAGACGCCAGATAGTGTCCCCATCTGTAGCGGCCATCAAAAAGGGCACACCACCAGACACAAAGGGCTGGAACATTATGTTTAAAATTGGCTATCAGTCGGGAAAGGGTCTTGGAGCTCACCTCCAAGGAAGGACGCAGGTCATCGCCAATTCCAAGCAGATCATAAGGCGCGGCCTAGGATATGAAGAAGAACTTAAGCCGTGGACACCCTATTCATCTACTTCAAAGTTAGAACAAGACCCTCTCACTTGGTCATTATATGATCATTTTTTCAGAGGACCCATACAACCAGAGTACAACACCATTATGGTAGGGGCAGACTGTACGATACCGGCATCCGCATATCTAGCTCTGGAGGCCCGGCGGCCCAGCAAGAAGAAGAAGACCGAAGAAGCAGAAGCAGAAGAGTCAGACTTAGACGACATAGTGACAACACTCAGTCTTCTATTCCGGGACGGTAGTCTCACACAGCCCCCGGCAGTGGCAGAATCAGTAGGACCATCAGCAGTAACCACCTCCAAGTGACAGTTGCTTGGGAACGGTGAGGATATTGAAGCAGTGAATCCAGTCGACCCGGTAGACGAGTTCTAGCATGGGCATCCCCGGCCTCCTAATTATTATGTCTTTTCAATCCTTGTTTCTAGATTTTCTTTAATCCCTTTTTCTCCTCCTCTTATTCTTCAATTCTCCCCTGACGATTTCGAAGCGTTAATCACTTCTTCGTCCCACTTCACCCTTACGTTCAATGGCATAGTTCTCTCCTTCTCCCGATGTCTTCGGATGTAGGGCAGTTTGTTTTCTTTCTTAGGTTAGTATGTCATGTTTAATTCAAAAAAAAAAAAAAAACTTTCTTCTTGCTTCTCCTCATTCCTCCCAACTGTCGGACGGCGATCTCTGTCTTTCCTCCCCTTTCTTTGGATGGCGATCCCCGTCTTTCCCCTTTTCCCTTCGTCGGGCAAAGGTACTCGTCCTTCCCTCCAAGCACCAATCCCCGCTTTCACTCCCTTTATGATCATCAACTCCTGATGGCAATCCCTGTCGCTCCGCTGCAATTCCCACTTCTACGACTATCCCCATCACTTCATTGCAATCCCCGCTCTTGACGGCGATCCCCATCACTCCATTGCAATCCCCGCTCTTGACGGTGATCCCCGTCACTCCCTGCTTTCAACTCTCATATGGCGATCCCCGTCTCCCTGCTCTTGACGGCGATACTCGTCACCCGCGTGCTCCTCCTTCCTCGGCAGCGATCCCCGCCTTTTCTCCTTCCTCTGCTTGATTGGCGATCCCCGCTCACTGACTAGCATGGTCACTTTCGACTCCTTGGGTGAGGGGCCTTCTGTTCCCCTGCACCCCGACTCTGTTGCAGGCACCCTGAGCTCGGGTGGCCTGCCTCTGCCTCCAGACCCATCGGAGGCTCCCCGCGGCTGTGCCGCATCCTTTCCTTTCCCTTCTAATAAACCTCTAGATCTTTCTCCGGAGTCCTCCGTAAATATCAATTCTAGTTTAGGTTCAAGGGTAGGATGTAGCAAGTCCCCGTCTCCGTCTAGGAAGAGTAAGGGTAGTGGCATACCCCATAGATATTTGATAGACTTGGTGCAGAGGTGTGGCACTCTTCTGGTTGTCAAAGAGTTCATCCAAGAAGCAGTCATTTTGAACATAGAAGCTCAGCATGAAGAGGAGGGGCTAGACGATGGATTTGGGGTTTATGAGTTCTTAGCTAAGGAGGACTCAGTGGATGAAGAAGACAGTGAAATAAAGGACGCTGTCGAGATGTATGCTAGTGGCATGAGGAGATTCGATGAACCTACATCGGCAGTAGATGAACCCACTAAAGAGGTAAATATTGGGATAGAAGAAGAACCCAGACTCTTAACTATAGCTTCTAATCTCCCTCCCGAAGAAGAAGAGGCGCTTATAGAAATGCTAAGGGAGTACAAGGATTCTTTCGCCTAGTCATATGATGACATGCCCGACATTGACCCCGAGTTAGTAGAACATAGGTTAATCTTGAAGCTAGGGGCAATAACCGTTAAACAGAAATTGAGACAATTCCACCCCCATATTGCTTTGAAGATGAAAGAGGAGATCGACAAACTACACAAGGCTAAGTTCATCCGTGTAGTCCTTTATCCTTAGTGGGTGGCCAACATAGTCCCAGTAATGAAGAAGGATGGAAGAGTGCGAATCTGCATCGACTTCCGGGACTTGAGTAGGGCATGTCCAAAAGACGATTTCCCATTACCTCACTTGGATGTTCTAATTGATAACACTGCTAGGTTTGAAACCCTCTCATTCATGGATGGTTACTCAGGCTGCAATCAAATCCGTCTAGCCCCGGAGGACCAAGAGAAAACCTCCTTCACCACACCCTGGGGAACTTATTGCTATGTGGTCATGCCGTTCAGATTGAAGAATGCCGACGCCACTTATCAAAGGGCAATGTTAGTAATCTTCCACGATATGATTCATATTGATGTTGAGGTTTATGTGGATGATATTATGGTGAAATCTCGGACTTGAAGTGAACACTCCTCCATGCTTGCCATAGTATTTCGTCATGCATAAGAATATCAATTGAAGATGAATTCGAAGAAGTGCATATTTGGGATTTCCTCAGGCAAGCTGTTAGGGTTTATAGTCAGCAAGCGGGGGATTCAAATAGACCCAAACAAGGCCAAGGCAATAAATGAGATGCCTCCTCCTAAGAACATATCTAAGCTTCAAGGACTGATTGGTCAGCTACAGTTCATAAGGAGATTTATATCTCAACAATCTCAAAGATGTTGTCCTTTCTATGAACTGTTAAAAGGAGGAGTCAAATTCAAATGGAATGATAAATGCCAAGAAGCGTTTGATGAACTCAAGAGCTATCTTATGAATCTGCCTGTGCTGCAGGTGCCTGTCCCAGGAAAACCCCTTATCCTATATCTGTCAACTATTGAGGACTCCCTAGGAGCTGTCCTTGCACAACATGATGATTCAGGCAAAGAAAGGGCAGTTTATTACCTAATTAGGCTATTCAATCCCTCCGAGCTCAAGCTCACCACAATGGAGAAAACATGTGCAGCGCTAGTGTGGGTAGTGCAGAAATTGAAGCACTACTTCCTAGTCCATCAGGTGAGTTTGATTTCAAGAATGGATCCTATTAGGTATCTCCTAGAGAAGCCAGTCCTCGCCGATAGACTAGCTCATTGACAGAGTTTCTTGTCTCAGTTCGATATCACCTTTGTAGTCAAAAAGGCTATAAAAGGGTATACCATTGCTGAGCACCTTGCTAACCTTCCTCTTCCTCATAGTGACACGGTTCAGGAAGAATTTCCTAATGAAAACCTGTCACTCATCTCCCACGATTCCTTCTTGTCACTCCATTTCGATGGAGCTCTCAACTCTAGGGGACGGGGCATAGGTGCTGTCTTGCTCACCCCAGAAGGGATCACCATTCCACTGGCTTATCAACTACAATTCCCTGCCACCAACAACATTTCCAAGTATGAGGATCTCCTAGCCGGTCTAAAACATGCCTACCTTTTAGGCGCGTGTCATCTTAAGATCATAGGAGACTCTCAACTCGTCCTTCGACAGATCCTTTCTACTTATCGCACTCGTGACCCTAAGCTCAAGCCTTATCATGATCTGGTCACACTCCTAGCAAAGCAATTCTGCACGCTCATCTACATTCACACTCCTCACTCTCAGAACATCTTGGCCGATGCCCTGGCATCTCTGGCCTCATCTCTCTCCTTCCCTCTCAACCATAGCGCTGAGACTATCATTGTCCAGAGGTTAGAAACACCTTCCATTCAGGACCCTTGGTTCGATAACCTTAAGAATTCTTTAGTCGTGAAGGTAGAGAAAAGAGAAGCGAAGGAAGTAATGCTTATGGAACTAGGAGAAATGATGGAAGAAGAAAGGCCATGGTACGACGAGATCGAGCAATATTGCAAGGACGGTACCTTCCCAGAAGAAGCCGAGGCTGAAGATAGGAGAGACATCCGTAGAGCGGCGCTAAGACACACCATCGTTGGAGAAGTGTTGTATAGACGCGCTCTAAACAGGATGCTCCTTAGATGCTTGCCAGACGAAGAAGCCTGGAAGCTAGTGGAAGGATCCCACTCCAGTGAGTGTGGAGGGTATGTGAATAGCCAGATGCTAGCTAAGAAAATCCTTAGGCAGGGCTATTACTGGCCAACCTTAGAAGAAGATTGTGCCATCTACGTCTGTATGTGTGTCAAGTGCCAGCTTCATGCCGATAAGATCCATGCTCCATCTTCCTCCTTGCATCCACTATCTTCCCCTTGGCCATTTTTCATGTGAGCCTTTGATATCATTGGACCTCTTGGTGATCCTAATACTCAAGTCAAATAAAAATCATTCATTCTCAATGCCACTGAGTACTTCACCAAGTGGGCCGAAGCAAAAGCATTTGCAGAAATCAAAGGATCAACCGTGTGCCGTTTCATCATGAAGAACATCATTTCACGATTTGGAATGCCAAGCAGCATCGACACACAGTCAATCATCGACAAGAGCTTCAAGACCTATGTAAGAAATTCAACATTTCTCTGCATCATTCGTCTCCGTACTATCCACAGGGCAACAGTCAATCCGAAGACACAAATAAAACACTTTTGAAAATTTTAAAGAAAACTTGTGAGTCTCATAAATTTGCTGATTGGCCTGAAAAATTGATCTAGGCTCTATGGGCCTACCGTACCTCCGTCCGCACGCCCATAGAACAAACTCCCTTTTCACTTACTTATGGGATGGAGGCCGTATGTCCATATGAGATCCTCATTCCTTTGCTAAGGGTACAATTGAACAAAGAACTTAACCTTGATGAACGTCGAGAGGTGTTACTTACACAGTTGGAACTCCTAGACGAGCGGCGTCTGGTCGCGGCCGATCAGGTGCTTTCATGTCAAAATAGACTCTCAAGATCTTTTCAAAAGAAAGTGATTGAATGCAAATTCCAAGGAGACATGGTCTAGAAGTGAATTTTCATAAAACCTGGAGGTCCTAGGTCGAAATTGCAAGCTAACTGGGAAGGGCCATACATCATCAAGGAAGTGTACCCTAGGAATGCGTATAGGCTAGTAAATGCCAAGGGTGAGGAGCTCTCTCACCCGTGGAATGGGTTGTACCTTAAAAGATTCTACCCTTAATAATAGATTTTCAATAGCGACATTATTTTGCAAAGGAATGCTAGCAGTCGTGAGTCTCACATCCGTTTCATTGTTGTCAAACAACCCCTGGGTCCAGCCAACACACACAACACGATAACCCGCGGTCAATTCCCCTTAGACAACAGTGTTCCTACTTAGCCTTAGCATAGGAGAGTGAAAGTCTATTCTCTTCCTACTCGGACAAGGCCTAGGGGCAAGGGACGCTGACTTGTGGACAAATGAGGGCGCAGATCATATGTGTATGAAATCTCAAATAGAGATGGTCAAATCCCAAGTTGCAAAAGAAAGTAATAACAAAAGGACAGCAAACGAGTGAAAAATGAGAATAGGGGCATGACAAAGAGTGGCAAAGTAGGAGCAGGAGGAAAATGAGCCCGATCGTACGCATGCCCTGAACAAAAAAGCAATGACCACAAAGTCTCTGGACAATAGACAGAATCCATGTGAGATGCACCCTCGTGAGACAAGCAAGCCAGTGTCCCAAGCATTGATGCCAAGTCTTATCCCCTTATGTCTTCCTATCCCCACTAATGATCGGAACACTCCCACACTTGGTCTGTGTAGGAACACTAGCGACTAGAGGCAATCAGCCATAAGGAAACAAAAACAAATGGATACTGCACCTAGGGGGTATTTGACAATGTAAGATGGAAAGTGAGGTTCATAACTAATTGCCCAAGTGCAAAGATGTCGCTAAAGAAAATCCAAAATCCAAAAAATTAGAAAATCCAAAAAATCTAAAAAATCAAAATAAAAAAATTAAAAAAATCCCAAAATAAAAAAAAATAAAAGAAAAACCCAAAATCCAAAAAATAAAAAATCTCAAAATTCCAAAAAATTAGAAAATCTCAAAATTCAAAAAAAAAATTTAGATGTACAAATCACTTTTCTTTTAGCATGCATTATTTTTTTTAATTTTTCGCCTATTTAATAATGCTCAGCCCCTTGACTATTGTGAAGTTAAAGTCATTCCTTGCTTAATGCAAGGGGCTGAGCCAAAGAGTAGATCTAACTTGTTTGCTAAGTGTGCAGGGATAAAAAATCATTGAGCAGCACAACGATGTACTCAGTTTCCTCTCGCTCACTCTCTCTCTCTTTCTCTCTCGTTCACTCGAATCTCATCTCTCACTCGTGTCAATCACAATTCATTCATTCAATCACAAACATTGGCACAAAAGTAAAGATCCACTAATGAAAAGCATCATGTACAAAGATAAGGGGGAGGTGGCTCACAAGTTCCTCATTGTCCACCACCACTCTCCCCAGATCCCTCCTGCCTCTCGGGTGGGGGTGGCATCTCGCCAGCACCCCTACCGCTCCGCGCACTCGTCTCTCTTGCCTGGTGTCTCTCCTCCTCCTCATTCCTCTGACGACTAGAAGAACCTGCCAAATACTGTCTGATGGAGGCACTGCTCGCACCACTCGCTCCGCTCACGCCGCTCCTGCTCCTGCTCCGAACTGCCTGGCTCATCATTGCCATGCAACTCTGGAGCTCCTCAATCCGACCCTACTGCACGATCGTCTCAGTGTGTAGTCATGCCAGCTCCGCTGATGATCCCTGCGCACGCATCGTCACCAACTCCCTAGTCAGTTCCCTCGCATGTGTGCACAGCTGGTCCGCCTTTGCTGCCGCTGTCTCCGCCTGGAGGTGCCACTGGGTGATCAACGCTGCCACTGCATCGGCCTACTCACTCCAGTGGGTCGCCTAACTGGTGGCGGTCCTCAGCTCTATCACTTGTGGAAAAGGCAAGTCAGTTCCGAATTTAAATCAAATTGAGATCAGGTCAATGTGACACTTACTCTCTCCTCTAGTGTCGTCTCCGCCTCCTCGGCCCTCCTCAATGCACTGGCCAGCCGGTCTTCTAGATCTGACTGGGGCATCTCTACCGCCGCCCGAGACGAGGACGCGCCAGACTGCGTCGCCCTCAGCCTTGTCAATTCTGCACGCTGCACATAGAACACTTGTCAGTTCCTCAATAAGTTAAATTTGGTAAGCTACTGAAGTCTGAGTAGGTACTTACCAGTTGCTTCGTCTCTCTCCTCGCTGCGTCCCGATCCTGCACAACGGAGTGTAGCAGGGCCTGGAGCGAGGCAATCTGCCCAGCCATGTCCACTTGCAATTCATCAAACTATGTCAGATCCAATTCAATCATAACAAATCACAAGGTCTGTGTTTAGAAGTTTACCTGTTATCTAGCGCCCCTGTAGACCTTCGCCTTATACTTCAAGGCAAAGGACTACATGTACGCGTCATTAGACTTGGCATCGGACCGGACCCATCAGCCTCAGTGCTCCCAGTCAGCAATCTGCTCGCAGGCCTGCTCGCGCCAGTCAGTGGTGTCGTGGAGTCCCCGGAAGCTCCGGCTAGGCCTTAGGATCCTGCCTCGGCTGGGGAACTCCACAGCACTCTGACGCAGGCCGAGTGACCTCTGAGTCAGATGCAAGTGGAGAGGTAGCACGAGGTTGAGAGCGTGGATCCATGTCGCCCTACCGAAGTAGGGGTGGGCCTGCTCCAACCAAGACTATCCCTCATCTCCCTCCTCTAGATATGGTTGCCACACCACCTGCACATCACAGCACATCTCATCAGTAATCAAGCACTTAAAAAGAAATGAATCGAAGTTTAAGGAGGGTAGAACTTACATCTAGCTGAGGGTAGACGTCTATCGCGTCCTAGATGGACACCAACTGCTCCTTCAGTGGATGCGTGTCTCAGAACGACACCCAACGTTGAGCTAGGGGCACAAGGCCCGGTCTCTCGAAAACACCTCTCCCCAGGTCTGGGAGGTGGAGGTAAGTCCAGACCTACAAGAAGAAAAGCACAGTTAGATCACATGTATAGCAAAAAGGGCAATTAAAGTAAAAGGGGCAAGAGAAGAGGATTGTACCTGGAGGAAAGGGAAGAAGCCACTGATTGACATCTGCCAGTCGGAGGAGCCCAGACTGTCGAACTGATGTGCCAACAAAGCATCTCCCCACGCATAGTTCCCCACATGATCTAGGTCCTCTAGTAGCGGTAGGAACCGGTAGTGGACCACGTCGCCCCTCGTGGCAAACAAGAGTCTGCCCAGGAAGAATGTGAGAAAGCGGCAAAAATCCAAATTTGCTTGAGCCCCAGGCTCGTTGGCTAGAGTCTCCCGGCATCCCCTCACCGGCCGATCTAGCTGCTCATCAGTTGTCTCACCTACCTCCCTGCCCGTCTATACTAGCCCCAGACTCTCCTGCAGATCTACTCGAGGGACCAGGGAAGACCTAGGACCTACATCAAGTCTAGAAGCCTACGAGCCATCCCCTGGTAACATGGGTAGGTGAACCCGCTAACCGGGCGACCATGCACTCTGAGCCCGCTGATCCAGCTAATGTCCTCCAGGCTGGGGATCATGTGTCCCCATGGAAACACGAAGGCAGTCGCCTCTGCGTCCCACCTGCTGCGCAGGGCCTGGGTGAGGGGAGTGTCTGCCCTCATCCAGTCCATCTTCAGGAGCTCCCCAAACCCCATATCCTCCAACCGCTCTCTCTGGAACCCTGGGAGGGCCAGGTACACTGCTAGCAATAATAGCCACGAGACCTGAGCTCTCATTTCTCCCTGCAAGCACAAAAGAAACAACTAGTCAGCTTAAGCATGCTTTCCTCAGTTCTCGACTGAGGTCGTGCCGACCTAGTGGGTCGCGACCTTGTCGCGATGCTCCGATGTGTCACGACCTGGTCGCGACACCCAGGGAGACCGCGACCTTGTCATGACGGCCTTTGGCCGATGCGACAATGTCATGGCCTCTAACCCCATCGCGACTACTGATGTCACGATGGGGTGGGCCGTCGCGTTCTCAAGCGCGGGCCAACCGGAGCTTTCTTTGTCCGGTGGCCATTTTCCTGGGCGTCACGCCCTACATTAACCCTCTATGGGGTTTCCTTGTCCATTCAACCATCAATTTAAGAGAATTAGGGCCTTAGACCTTACCTTCTTCATCGCCGCTTCATGTGCCATCGCCGCCGCCTCCACATCCACGATCGACATTTCTTCTTCCTCCATCTCGACCTCGGGGATGTGTTCCTCCGCTGGAGGCGCCGCCTCGCACCACCGAGCACCCCTTGTCACCGACCTCTTCCTCCTTTTATCATTGGGGGAGCCACCGCCTTGGCCACCGCCTTCCATCGCCTTCGGGTTTGAGAGAGAAGGAAGGAGAGTGAGGGAGAGGAGAAGGGAGAGAGTGAGGGAGTAGAGGGCAAGGCGGTTCGGAGCAGTTGCACAGGAATCGCCAGTCACCGGATGAGCAAGCACTGTGAACGCGAAAGAGGAGAAGAAGGGTCTTCTGCATTTTTGAACGCTCGGTTCATGTCGCGACAACTATAGGTGTCGCGTTAAAAACCCGACGGCCAGGTAGGCCGCGACAATGTCGCAACCTGTCGACCCGTCGCGACCTTAAGGCGACGCCTATTTTTGTTGCGACGTCAACCGAACAATACAAATAGTGAATAGATTCAAACCATCAATTACAACTCCTAATCATGCTTACAATCAATCAGTCTTTTCAAAGCCCTAACTACCACCTTTTACATTTCCTACCCCTCTCATGCACCCGGTGCAGCCTCCGCCACGACGCGATCTCCACATGGTCGGATCCTCCTCAGCGCCTGTAGGTACTCTTGATACACTTCCTCGTCCTCAACCACTACTTCTGAAATGAGACCTGTCGCACATCCTTCCCAGTGAACTATCGCGCTCCTCACGTCCCGCTCATCCTATTCATCGTCCATCTTTTGTGCTTGAATTGACAGGTAATGAGAGAGGGTCGGTACGACTGTGTGTGCTGCACCACGCTGTAGGTAGCACCGGTCAGGGTGGTAGAGGACTGGTGCCTCATTGCCAATCAGTCGTAGAGCCAGGCCGACGCGCTGTGGTAGACAGATCATCTTGTTGTGAAAGAATCTCGGCCGCATCTCAAACTACTCCACGGTCAATGTGTTCAGGTAGAGCCTCCACTCCTTCAATCCCTTAACTGTCGCCATCTTGCACCATGCCTGTGTGGTCATGTGGAGCGGAGCACCGACGAAGGCAAATGGGTGGTGGACCATGCTCATACATTTGATGAAGGGGTCGTCTATCACCTTGAAGTTTATGGGCATGCCCATCCAGCACTCAAGGGTGACCACAGAGCCAAAGATGGGTCCACCAGTAGCTGCAGAGGTGAGTCCAACATATAGATATCCAAGGACAGCTTGGGAGATGCTCATACCTTCCCATACACAGCTAATGATGCTCAAGTTGGATGCCGTAAGGAGGTGATCCTGTGCAGGGAAGAGGATGACGCTGCAAATGCAAATGGCGGCGGCCTTGGCTATGACGAGGTGGTTTCCAGTCTTCCTCTTTCATTGTGACATAATCCACTGGGAGAGAGGAAGGAGATGGAAGTAACCTGAACTAGTCAGGGTGTTCAAATCCTAAGTGTGAGTGGTAATCTCATCGAGGATGGCCCATAAGTCCACGACGGCCACAGTGTGCGCTATGAGGTGTTCCTCCCCTCTCCTGTCTCTAGGGAGCCCCAACATGAGCTCCAGCTCCTCCAATAAGACGGTGACTTCGAACGAGGGGAGGATAAACGTGTGAGTCTGTGGATGCCACAACTCCACGAGCGCCGTAAGACTATCCCACACGTGCACTATCTTATGATAGTTCTTGGCCAGCATGAGGACGGTGGTGAGCTTCCACTTGCGCAGTAGGTTTGTAGACGCCACGGGGAGCACATTGACCATGGGTTCTAGCCATGGAATTTTGGAGTAGTGCTTATTGCCCAGGAGGATCTAGAAGAAGAAGAAGAAAAAGAGAGGGTTGGCAAGAGTAGAGGAGAAGAAGAAGAGAAGAAGAAGAGAAGAAGAAGAAGAAGAGAGAGAAAATCAAAGAGAAGAGAGAGAAAGCACTCACTTGAAGATCATGCCTTGCGCTAATGTGGCTGAGCATGGAGGAGAGGCGCTGGAGTGCTGCGTGGGCCGCCCTTGCCGCTTTTGGGCTGCCATTAGGCATGGGACCAGCTTCAAAGGAAGAAAAAGATCTCTTCATAGCTAGAAGAGAGAGAAACATAAGAGAGAAGAAGAGAGAGAGGGTGAACTCTGATTTTAGCCCCTTGCACCCCTATTTATAGAGCTCTAGGGGGTGCTAAACCCATCCCAACTCGTCCATAGGAGTTAGAGTAGTCATAGGTTTGGTTTAGGAGTCCCATAGGTAGTGGGATTAGGCTTAGGATAAGGATAAGGCTCAATTTTGGTGTTTATCACGCAGAATGATGTCGCGATGCTCCGATCCGACGCGTTAAGGTCGCGACCACCTATGGAGTCCGACAGTGTCGCGACCCCCAGAGGTGTCGCGTTTATGTGTTTTGTGTTGTTTGTGCATAGTTTGCTTGTAGTATTTGTTGTGTGTGTACATATTTTCCTTTTTTTCGATCAGCTATTGCTTTGTTTATTTACCAGAAAATCACAAAAATCAGAAAATCAGAAAATAACAAAAAATGAAGCTTTACAGGTAAGTCAGATAAGTATCTCTATCCTTACTCCCTTGCATTACTATATGATAATCTACTTATTATATCACTTCAAGGACCGGCTAGTTCTCAACGTGCTCTAGGATCTGAGTTCCCCTTAAACAAAAATGATGATGATCTAGGTGCATGTTGCTAATCGCTGGATAGGCCGTTAAGTTAGATATGTTTGGGGATGATGGACTCTATCTTGCACAGCGGTTGCGGGAAGACTCTCGGCCCATTCTTGTCTGACTTAGCAATATTATCCTTGGTATATTTTCTATTTTCTCCTTTTTTTGCATTTGATTTAATGATTTCTTTTTCCTTTAGCCCAGCATGCATCATATATGAATTTGAGCTATCATGACTCATCCTTGGCTAATGGTGAGCTCTTGTTGAGTGCCCAACCATCCTTCATGTTTAGAACAAGAAATCTCATTCCACTCCGAATCGGAGGGTTTGTCTCCAAGCGAGTTGCTCTTGCCAGTCTGTCGAGAATTTCCTTGTCTAGATTCTCTATACAATTTTCATCCTTATTCATTTTGATCCATTTTGGTTGCGAACCACTCCCAGGACAGAATCTACGTTACCTACCTGGCACGCTCATATCCTTCCAAAATGAAACTTGCAGGCCAATCGGCTAGGGTTCCTCTCAATCAAAGGGTTGATCGTCCTTTTCTTTCTCCTTCTCGTCCAGACTTGTGTCTTCCTTGCATTCTGCTCAAGGAGCTAACTCGGTGCTTTCCAGAAGATTCCAACTGCTTGTTGGTTGAATCGGGTGTCTCTTTACCTTGGCTCCATCTTTTCAGTCCACTTCACGTCATTTCCGCTTCATTGTCATTTCATGACACCTCCTCTACATTTCTGCTACACTCTCTTGCAAAGTGGAAGCCAAGGAGGGGCAATCTGTAGACACCCAATTCTGACCTATAAGTTGAACCATATTTCTTGTTCTCTTAATGAGCCCCAAGTTGGTCATTCACGTTGAGCCCATCTATTAGCCATGTTGTGAGCCCATTAAAAGCCCAATTTTCACATTATCCCATCTAATTATCCTTTTAAGAGTCAATATGCCTCATTGTTGATTATTCTTCCAAATAATTGATCAATAATCCAAGAATAATCAATTTTTCTTAACGCGACGGGTCGTGGCGTCGCTTTACGCATGTTGCGTCCACCTTGTCTGTCGCGACAGCCCATGCATATCCATGCACGTGCCCTTAGGGTCGCAACAATCATAGCCGTCACGACTATCCTTGTCGCGCCCCTACGACCCGTCGCGACATGATCCGCATGCGCTGGCCTCCGCAACCACCTCCTATTTATCCTCTAATGGCCTTATCACTATCTCCAAGCAACCCCCACAACCCCCATGCACGGTTTGAGGGTCCATGGCACCTTGGGACTGTCCTAGGACTCTTCCCTACGTATTTACTTGGATTTATCAATTTATTTTGGGTCATTATCACTTAATGAAGGGATTATTCTCTCTCCTCTCTATATAAGGGACCCTTCTTCTTCAGAAGGAGGAGAGCCCCGATTTTGCCACAAAGTGCTGCCAAATTCTCACCAGACCTGACCCTTAGCTCGTGGCTCACATTCCCTCACATTTCCCTCTATCCTCTTCACCAAGCCATGGCCTCTTCTTCACATATGGAGCTTGGTGGTTGAGGAGGCGACTTCTGGGGCATCTACATCAACCAAGGACATCACACCACGGCCAGGGAGTCACCCCATTATGGCTCTTTCTTCCTTTCTTCTTCTTATTCTCCATGCATACATTTTATTATTTCTCTTAGATAGGAACGCATTTCTTTCCCTTTCCCATGTTTTTACATCACCCAAGGGGTTTAATAACCACCCCCAGGTTCGTTCCCTCCATGCTCTCCCCTTTCATTTCATTTTTGGATAGATGCTACTCTTAAATATGGTCTAACAAGGTTTCTTTTGTTGTTTTCTACATTTTGGCAGGTACCTAAGCAAGATTGAACAAGGAGCTCTTGTCCTCTAGCCAGCTGGAGGGCAGGAAGAAGGTCCACCCAACATCCTCCCGCACTGCAGATAACACGACAGGCACTTGCGTCGCGACAGCTGAGACGTGCCCTAGTAGGGCGTCGAGACATCAACATCATCGCGATGGGAAGACCCATCGCGACATCAGTAAGTGCCTTGTTCTCACCCCCTTTCCTAGCACGTTAGCCTAATTTCATTCCTATTCATGGCAACTTGTTAGATGGTGATCACATTTCCTAATACATACTTTTTAAAGTTATTTTAAAACATGTTGTGTGTCTGGAGGGGTGGGCAACCCCGTGATTACAGACAGTGGCTAAGAATAACACTCATAATGGAACAAATTTGTTTATGGATCCTCCAAAGTTTGCAGGTAGCACAGATCAAAATTGGTTAAAATATATTGAAAGAATTTTTAAGGTGATCTAATGTGAAGAAGAGGATAAGATACGGCTAGCAACATTCCAGTTGGACCGTGATGCTCGGGCGTGGTGGGAAATTGTAGAATCTACTATTGAGGTTCCAAGTCAGGTAGGTTGGGAGGAATTTATTGAGCTGTTGAATGAGCAGTATTTTTCTGAAGTGGTTAGGAGAAGAAGGCTAATGAGTTTGCTAATCTAAAGCAACTTAGAATGTCGGTGTCGGAATATGAAGCATAGTTTGCTCTACTGTCTAAGTATGCTTCTCATCTAGTAGCTACAGAAAAATTCAAGGCAAAATGGTTTATGAACAGTCTACGTCCAAACTTCATTACTCAGTTAACGCCCCATTTAATTACCACATATTCTGAAATGGTTAAAAGAGCCTTGGCTTTAGAAGCTGCCAATGAAACAATGGAAAAGATTAGATGAAAGCTCGGTGAAAGTTCTTCCACGACTGACTGTAAAAGGAAGTTTGAGACGGAAAATGCCCCTAAAGTACAGCAGTCCACCAAGAAAGTAGGAAAAGCTCCAGTTGGGAATAAGGACGTTTGTCGACATTGCCATCTCAGTGGACACAAGACTGAGAATTGTTGGCATAGGTTGGGTGCTTGCCTCCGATGTGGAAGTAATCAACATCGGATTCCTGAATGTCCTATGATGAAGAATTCACCAGCAACCCAGAATCCTTGAGCCAAACCAGGACGTACAAGCTATTCAGGAAGTGGAGCCTGAATCTTCACAAGAGAGCGGACTTATTGAAGGTACACTTTTAGTAAACTCTAAACTTGCATATATTTTATTTGATTCAGGAGCTACACACTCCTTTATTAGTCAAGAATTTGCTAGATCCTTGAGAATACAATAAGTTCCATTACCTGTACAACTAGAAGTAGCTACTCCTCTAAGTGAGGGTAAGAAACTTAAGGAATATTACCATGCCAGTCAAATTGTAGTTAAAGAACATAATTTTCTAGGTGATTTGATATGCCTTGAGATGCGGGATTATGATGCAATTCTTGGGGTAGATTGGCTATCTAAACATCATGCAAATTTGGATTGTCAATTAAGGCAAGTAACTTTTCTGGGTAAGGAGGTTTACTCCATAA
This sequence comes from Colocasia esculenta, assembly GCA_014218235.1. Lineage (NCBI taxonomy): Eukaryota > Viridiplantae > Streptophyta > Magnoliopsida > Alismatales > Araceae > Colocasia > Colocasia esculenta. The sequence goes on from CM024764.1 coordinate 26,307,905, forward strand.
CTTTTGATAAACCTCGTAAAAGAAGTATACCCATAATCTCGGTAGTTAAAGCATGCAAGTTGGTACAAAAAGGATGTCAAGAATATTTGGCATCCGTGACAATAATGAATCAGAATACTACAAGATTGAAGGATATTTCGATAGTAAAAGATTTTTTCGATGTATTTCCTAAGGAATTACCTAGATTACCACCTAGTAGGGAAGTAAAATTTTCCATTGAATTGGTTCCAGGAGCGACACCAATTTCAAGAACACATTATCGAATGTCAATGGAAGAATTGAAAGAATTAAAAGGACAATTGATGGAACTAATGGAGAAAGGATTCAGTAGACCCAATACATCTCCCTGGGGTGCTCCAATATTGTTTGTTAAGAATAAGGATGGGACTATGCGACTATGCATAGACTATAGACAATTGAACCATTTAACAATAAAAAATAAATACCCACTTCCTAGAATTGATGATCTATTTGATCAATTGTCTGGAGCCCAGTATTTCTCAAAGATTGATCTTAGATCCGGGTATCATCAATTGAGAATTCAGGAAGGAGATATTCACAAGACAGCTTTTCGAAGTAGATATGGGCATTATGAATTTGTAGTGATGCCGTTTGGATTAACCAATGCACCTGCTGCTTTCATGCGATTGATGAATGATGTATTCAAGTCATATTTGGATCAGTTTGTGGTTGTATTCATTGATGACATATTAATTTATTCTAAGAGTATGGAAGAACATGAAGCACATTTATAGGTTACTTTACAATTGCTACGGGACCATAAGTTGTATGCGAAGTTTAGTAAATGTGAATTCTGGTTAGAACAAGTAACGTTCTTGGGCCATGTCATTTCTAGAGAGGGATTGTCAGTGGACTCCTCCAAAATTGAAGCTATCCAGAGATGGGAACAACCTAAGAACATTACTGAAATTAGAAGTTTTCTAGGTATGGCCAACTGTTACCAGCGATTTGTCAAAGATTTTTCTAGAATTGCTTCACCTCTTACACAACTAACTCGAAAGGGAATTACATTTGAATGGAATGAGAGTTGTGAAAAGGCATTTCAAAGGTTGAAAGAGTGTTTGTCATCCGCACCGATTATGGCTTTACCAGTAGAGGGTAAAACATTTGAAGTTTACACTGATGCATCAAATATCGGATTAGGATGTGTTTTAATGCAAGAAGGAAAAGTTATTGCTTATGCATCTAGACAATTAAAGAATCATGAGAAAAATTACCCAGTACGTGATTTGGAATTAGAAACGGTAATTTTTGCTCTAAAGCTCTAGAGACACTATCTATATGATACCCAATTCATAGTGTACTCCGATCATAAAGTTTGAAATATCTATTTTCATAGAAGGAATTGAACATAAGACAAAGAAGATGGATGAAATATATCAAGGATTATGATTTTAAGATTGAGTACCATCCTGGAAAAGGCAATACTATAGTTGATGCTCTTAGTAGGAATCCCATGGCTAAAATATTTCATTTGCAAGTAAAAGAATGGAAACTATTGGAAGAATTCTCTACATTGAGTCTAAAAGTTGAACCACAAGAAGATAGGGTTATGATTGATAACCTGTCAGTGCAATCTAATCTATTAAGGCAAATTGGTGAACAATAGGACAATGATCTCACATTGGTCGAAATTAGAGAGAAACTGAATTCCAGACCTGATTTTAATGAAGATGCTCATGGAAATCTTCGGTTCCGAAATAGATTGTGCATACTAGATAATTCAGAAATCAAGAAACAAATATTAGAGGAAGCTCATCGGGCTCATTATACCATCCATCCGGGAGCTATCAAAATGTACCAAGATTTAAAGAAAAATTTCTGGTGGTGTAACATGAAGAAAGACATTGTAGATTTTATTGCTAGATGTTGAACATGTCAGAAAATCAAGGCTGAACACCAGAAACCCACAGGGAAATTAAAACCCCTTGAGATACCAGAGTGGAAATGGGATAGTGTTGGCATGGACTTCATTGAGGGATTACCCAGAACACATAATGGATACGATGCGATATGGGTAATAATTGATCGACTCACAAAGTCAGCTCATTTCTTGGCCATCAAAACAAAATGGTCTGTCAATATATTAGCAACTTTATACTTAAAAGAAATTATTCGACTGCATGGAATTCCAAAGGATATCATTTCTGACAGAGATGCAAGATTCACTTCACATTTTTGGAGAGAACTACAAGATGCACTGGGAACTAAACTGAAGTTTAGTACGGCATTTCATCCTCAACCCGATGGACAAACAGAACTGGTAAATCAAATTATTGAGGATATGTGTCGTGCCTATGTTTTAGAATTTGAAAATGACTGGAGTAACCATTTAGCAATCATGGAATTTGCTTATAACAACAGTTATCAGTCTACAATTCAAATGGCACCATTTGAAGCTTTATATGGCCGACAGTGCAGATCACCGTTATGTTGGATTGAATTGAAGGAATCACACATCCTTGGACCTGAAATGATACAAGAAATTACAGAAATTATAAAGTTAGCACAAGATCGAATGAAAGCTGCTCAAGATCGACGAAAGAGTTATGTTGATCGACGAAGAAGAGAGCTGGAATTTCAACAAGGTGATCATGTTTTTCTCAAAGTGTCACCTCGAAGAGGAATCAAGAGATTTGGGATTAAAGAAAAACTTAGTCCAGATACATTGGACCATTTGAGATATTAAGGAGAGTTGGGGAAATGACGTATCAACTAGGAAATGACGTATCAACTAGTATTACCACCCCAATTATCCAATGTTCATGACATCTTCGATGTGTCAATGTTGCGAAAATATGTTTATGATCCAGAACATGTTATTGAATACCAGAATCTGGAAGTACAAGAAAACCTGACATATGAAGAGAGACTTGTGTAAATCCTTGATCGAAAGATCAAGCAACTTCAGAATAAGGAAGTTCTGCTACTAAAGATTCAATGGAATAAGCGAGGACAAGAAGAAGAAACATAGGAATTGGAAGATGCTATCAAAAATAAATATCCAGACTTGTTTACATGTTAGTAGCACTTGTTGTTAAATTCTTATTTGTTAAATTTGGAGGATCAATTTTTTCTTTAGTGAGGGAGAGTTGTAACACCCCAAAATTTTATTTATTGGAAATTTAGAAAAATGTGATGATTTTGATTGTTAAACATAACTACTTTCATGAGATGTAATTGTCTTTATTTTAGGAATTATCTTTGTATTAGTAAAATTGTTACAATGTTGTATTCTGAGGTGCGCACTCCGACAGAGCGTCACTAGAATTCTGTAATGAAATTGAAATCCGAAAACACAATAATTTCTAGAAAAATATGTTGATATTAGAAATGTAAATATCCGAAATTATTGACGCATGGATATCAAGATTAAGTCGACGTAATGATTTTCTGGGCATTTTTTGTTGGGTGAAAAATTAATTCTAAAAATTAAAATAAAATTACTATAATTTGTAAAACCTTCCAATTAGCTTATGTTTGAAGTTACAACTTGATTGGATATCATTTGAGCATAAAAATATAGGCATAATTGGACCAGCTGAATTATTCCCTATTTATGTAACCAAAATTTTTTTAAAAAACACTTTGCTTACGTAGCCAAGGCTACGTAAGGCTTAGTACTGCTTAGGTTAATAGAGTTACACGTCTTACTACACGTGTAAGCTATGGGAATCTGCATGGTAAACGTGTTGCTGTACAAACAAGAGAGGTTTTTATGGCTACACATGTATGGCTATGTGCCGTACATGCATGAGAACCAGACGGTTATAAAAACTCTCCTTTAACCCTTCATGTGGGCTTTTTCACCATTTTCCCAATGTCTTTGCTGCTGCTGCTACTGCCGTTGCTCTGCTGAAGCTGCTGCTCTTGTCGTAATAGTTGCTACTACTTCTATTGTAGCTGTTGCTGCTGTTACTCCTACTTCTACACCTGCCTAGTTGCTACTTCGACAACTCTTCTTTCTTCTTGCTGCTATTGTTGGTTTCTCCATCGAGGAGAAGTGAAAGATCTCCAAATTTTTCCAGTAACAAATAGGATTCTCTCCTTCTTGTCTTCTTCTCTTGTTAAGAACTTTATGTTCAAGTGTTTACCACATTCATACTTAGACTTGGGTTCTGTGAACATCCTTAGGAATGCTTTTCTTATCAATTATAATCATGTTTTAGCTAATGATCATGTCATGTGTAAGCATACTTGTGGAGAATTTTCTTCTAGATGCAAGGAAATATTGTTTAGAAGAGTTGTATTTCCAGTAAACATCCTTTCATGAGTTTTCATACCCATTCCATGTGTACAAATTGTACTCTTATTGTTCTATTCTTTCCTTCATGTAAGTGGTGTTTAGAAATGTAAATAAGACCCTTTAGATGTTGTTAACCATGTTTGGAATCATAGGAACACTTAGAAGAGTCTTCTGAGATGTTGTAAAACCATTCCTGGAAGATTAAACCACGATTGTCGACAGATAGAACCCATCTATTGATAGGTATCATGCTTCCACAACCCAGAAATGCAGAAACACCAGTAGATGTTGACAAATAGACTTCATCTGTCGACAGATGGTCTCCATCTGTCGACAACCACCTCTTGTGTAACGCCCATCTTGGACCAGGTACAGTTGTACCAACTCACATCGGATCCAATAGAGGTATTACAGTGGAAAATATCCAACAATAATCAGTTCAGATTGAGATATACATAAATGACAATTTAAATTTCACAACAAGTGCAACGGAATATGAAATTTAATTTTCAATCAACATTGTATCCAAATACCAAGTCTAAAGCATAAAAGAAGAACTACAATAGTCCAAAGTTATAACAGTTCATAAGTCCAAATAACATAATGTTCAAAGTACAACTTATTCTCACATACATAGTCTCTCTCAAACACACACTCAAAGAAAAGAACTAGGCCTCCATGTCCTCACGCTCTGAGTCAGAGTGTACTAACTCTTCGGTATCCTCAGTCTCTCCTGAAATGTTAATCAAGTGTGAGTCTACTAGACCCAGCAAGCGACAATGGAAGACAGTTCAAGATTTATCATATACTAAATTTAAAACATGATAGCATATTCCATTTCTTTTCCTTGATACCATATAGCTCTCCCTATCAACATGATCTAATTCATGTAGCATTCATTTTTCATAGGATGATAACTTATCATGTAAATAAGACAATTTCATATAACATGTGGATTTCATCACCTAATATAACAAAGCATTAAACCTTTGCATGTGGCATGGCATATAGTCAAAATCTTATGACACGTATTTAATGTCATGTAGCATGTAGGCCATATCATGTTGCATGTAGTCAATTAACATGTAGCAAGTAGTTCATTTATCATGTAGCATGTAGTTCATTTATCATGTAACATGTAGTTCATTTATCACGTAGGAATAGTTGCCAAGACATAGCCCCACTATTAATAGAGATCATGTAAAGGAACATTTACTTATAACCTAGGAAAAATAGTGATGAAGTCTTGGTCATTGCGCAATACCGGGGAAAGTCCTTCCCACCTTAACCAGTAGAACATGTCTACCTCTAGGATTTCAATCCGTTGCCCACGGATTCATGTAGTCAATTCATGTAGGTGAACCATTGCCATAGGGGCATTCCATGGTGTAGTTCCATGTAGGCATCTCTATAATAGCAATCTCTTATTGGCCATTTCATTTTAGAATTATAATATACATTTTTCATACAATTATGAAATTACCTTATGCAATTCATAAATTCATGCATAATTAGCAAAACTATAATGCAAGATTACATAACATATTTTCTCATTTCTGAAGTCATTATTCTACTATACAACAGTAACTTAATATGACACTACTTTTACTGATTTCATCATGGTTTATCATTCATACTCTTTTCTCCATTAATTGATTTCTATGCATATTTTTACCATTTAGAAAATCATAACAGTGCGTACAGTGCTCTAAAAATTCCAAAACTTTGACATAAAATCTATTTCTAAGCATGCTTCACACATATAAATTTTCACAATTTTCTTAGTTCTGTATCATTTATTATGATTAATTTTCATAAACATAAACTACTTAGCATGGTACAACAATAAAAGAATCATACAATTACTGTGTAAAACCTGAGCACAATGGGTCTGTAATTCCATCCAATCAGCAATACAATTCTCAATAAAACATCACAACATGGATCAAGCTTGCAACTATTTCATTCTCTATTTACTTGATCAAAGGGGATTCTTTAAAGTATCCATACATGATTCATATATCATTGCCATGATTTTCCTGCTTCATAACAATAAAGATCTTACATAACAGAGCCTAACCGAAAGTTATACACATGCATAGTTCACAGAATATACACAAAATCAGAATCTAGTAGAAAACAACACTAATGAACTTAACGGCAAGGGATGCTGCCGTTTACACATGTTAACGTCAACATACCATGTCGTTAATATCAGTTGACGGTGGCACATAGCGCCATAATATATATATATATATATATATATATATATATTATATATATAGGCATCCAAAAGTTTGACGTTTGCATGAATTAAACGGCAGTCGATGTTGACGTTTAGTTCATCCAACCAGAAAACTCAGAAAACCCCACATGAAATGACAGAACTTAACCCCTTCCTACATTTTATTTCATGGGTTTAAAAATTTGTAAAAATGGTAAATCTATAGAATATAATATCCTAAACCATTTCCCCATGCTACTTGCCTCTAACCCTCCTTCTGGAGTCGCGGGTAAAGATTTGAAGATGCCCGCCTTGGACACAAGGCAGTCCTTTTCCACCGTCTTCAGACTCTCGATCCGACCTCCAAGACTGCAACCACTCTTGGAGAACCCTCTGTTCACGGTCCTTGTTGTTCTCCCTTCGTTCAGTTGGCTTCAGATTGCACGAACACCGCACTGCAACCCTTACTTCGGCCCTCTTTTCTCATCTCCGAGACAGTGCAAAAACCCTTTCCCAAAGGCTAAATCGGGGTCTTATAAGGACTCCTACAGACCATCTAAGCTTCAATCCTGACCTTTGAACCAAAAACACCCCGATCTTCCCATTAAATGCTTTGGAAATGGCTGATATTTTCTCTCCGGAATGGTAACAACAAAAATTGGCAAGTCAGGTTCACGTCAACATATGTTGTTGTCGACCATGAAGTTGACGACCATCGATCATGTCATCAAACTATTTTCCCGAAAAACCAAGCATTCCAGAAAATTATAAACGGCATAATCCCTTGTCATTAACAGACAATAGATGGAAATCGATCATGCCGTTAACTGTAGTCAACATCAGTAGATCTTGACGTCAGTTCATCAAGTTATAGTATACTGTTAAATGTAGAAAACACATACACAATTGCATCATTCAATCCAACAAAATCTAGGGCACTACACCCTCTCCCCTTTAAAATAATCTTCTTCCTCGAAGATTGAGTTAGAACACTTACCGAACAACGATGGATATTGCTTCTTCATCATTTCTTCAAGTTCCCATGTTGCTTCTTCACGTGAGAAATTCCTCCATAAGATTTTCACATAAGGAATGGACTTTGATCTCAACTCTTGCACCTTCTGATCCAGTATCTCTTTAGACTGCTCTGCATAGGACAAATCTGGTTGAAACTATATCGGTTCATAGTTAATCACATGAGCCGGATCTCGAACATACCTTCTCAACATGGACACATGAAAAACCGGATGTACTCCTGCCAAGGATGGTGGCAAAGCTAGCTGATATGCCACATTCCCCATCTTCCTCAATACCTCAAAGGGTCCAATGAATCTAGGATGCAACTTACCTCTCTTCCAAAATCTCACTACACCCTTGGTTGGTGACACCTTGAGAAATACATGATCTCCCACCTCAAAAGCCAAGTCCTTCCTCCTGGAATCTGCATAACTCATTTGACGATCTTGTGTTGCCTTCAATCTCTGCATAATCAACTGGATCTTCGCCGATGTTTCCTGCACCACTTCCGGCCCAACCAAATGCCGATCTCCTGCTTCTTCCCAACACACAATGGGGATCTACAAGGTCTCGCATATAAAGCCTCAAATGGCGCCATACCTATACTCGAATGGAAACTATTATTGTATGCAAATTCACAAGAGCTAGATGGCGTTCCCAATCTCCCCTCCAATCAAGAATACAAGCCCTAAGCATATTCTCCAACGTCTGAATAGTCCTCTCGGACTGTCCATCCATTTGTGGATGAAATGCCGAACTCAACTTCAATTGACTACCAAAAGCTTGCTGCAAACTCTGCCAAAATCTAGATGTAAATCTCGGATCATGATCTAAGATAATTGACTTCGGAATACCATGCAACTTCACAATATTATCAATGTATAGCTTAGTCAAACTCTCTATGGACTGCTTCTTCTTCGTAGCAAGAAAATGAGCACTCTTCGAGAATCTATCAACAATTATCCATACAGAGTCATTCCCTCTAGCTGATCTAGGCAATCCAGTCACAAAGTCCATAGTTATCTGCTCCCATTTCCACTAAGAAATATCCAGTTTCTGCATCAAGCCTGAAGGTCGTTGATGTTCTACCTTTACCTGTTGACATATTAGACATTTAGCTACAACATCCGCAACATCCCATTTTATGCCAGACCACCAAAAAGAACACTTCAGATCCCAATACATTTTCCCACTGCGTGGATGAATAGAAAACTACAACCTATGTGCTTCCTCCAGAATCTCCTTTCGCAGATCCACATCATTAGGGACACATACTCGATGATTCAAACGAATCACACCATCTTCATCTCTAACTATACTAGATTTCCCAACCAACTCCTGCAATAGTGGGTCATCTTTTTGCAAAGCAAGAACCCTGTCATGCACAGAAGATCTCATGGTCAACTGAGCTAAGAACATGTTGCACAATTGTGGCTCTAGAATGGCCAATGAACCTATTGCATCTTCCAACATCTTCCAGTCTTGACGCAACATCTGCCTCTTCTTGCTTAATGGTCCGCCACCACATTGACTTCCCTGGGTGGTAATTAAGCTCAAAATCATAGTCTTTTAGAAATTCAATCCACCTCCGTTGCCTCAAATTCAACTCCTTCTGGGAGAACAAATATTTAAGACTCCTGTGGTCTGAGAGAAGTTCAAATCTCACTCCATACCAATAGTGCCTCTAGATTTTCAAAGAAAAGACCACTGCCGCCAGCTCCAAATCATGAGTTGGATAATTACGCTCATGCTCCTTAAGTTGCCTAGAAGCATATGCAACAACTCTTCCACCCTGCATTAGAACATAGCCAAGCCCAATCTTCGAAGCATCCGTATAGATAGAGAAAGAATCCACACCATTGGGCAAAACAAACATTGGCGCTATAGTCAATCGAGTCTTCAGCTCCTGGAAACTTCTTTCACAAGCTTCGGTCCACTCGAACTTAACTCCCTCCTCGTCAGCCTTGTCAAGGTAGCCACAATAGAAGAGAATCCCTTAATGAACCTTCTATAGTAACCAGCCAAGCCAAGGAAACTCCTAATATCGACAGATGATCTGGGTGTCTCCCAATCAAGGACAGCTTCCACCTTTGTCGGGTCAACAGAAACACCATCTCCAGAAATAACATGCCCTAAGAAGTGAACCTCCTTCATCCAGAAATTGCACTTACTGAATTTAGCATATAGTTTGTACGCTCTCAAGACTTCAAGTACAATCTTCAAATGCTCCCGATGTGTCTCCTCATCAGGTGAGTAGATTAGCACATCATCAATAAAAACCACAACAAAAGAGTCAAGATACTGCCGGAAAACCCTGTTCATCAAATCCATGAAAACCGCTGGAGCATTCGTCAACAAAAATGGTAAGACCAGAAATTCATAGTGGCCATATCTCGTCCTAAAAGCCGTTTTAGAGGAATCCTCCGGCTTGATTCGAAGTTGATGCTAGCTAGAACGAAGATCAATCTTATAAAATACAGAAGCTCCATGCAACTGGTCAAACAAGTCATCAATACGAGGCAAAGGATACTTGTTCTTAATAGTCACCTGATTTAGCTTGCGGTAGTCAATGCATAGCCTCATCGACCCGTCCTTCTTCTTCACAAAAAGTACAGGTGCTCCCCAAGGTGATACGCTTGGCCGAATAAAACCCTTGTCTAGCAATTCCTACAACTGCTTCCGCAATTCCGCCAATTCCGCTGGTGCCATACGGTAAGGAGCAATAGATATAGGTGCAGTACCAGGTACTAACTCAATACCAAACTCAATCTCCCTTGCAGGTGGCAAACCAGACAAGTCCTCGGGAAAAACATCGCTGAATTCTCGGAAAATCTCAATATCTACCACGATCAATGCCTTCGTCGAATCCTCAGATATCACTACACTAGCAAGAAAACCACTACAACCCTTGTTCAACATCTGGGTTGTCTTTAGGGCTGAAATCACAAACTTACCTCTCATGTTCTTGGGTAAAGGGTGGAAAACTCATCTTCACCAGGAATTTGGAAAATAATGATCTTCTTCCTACAATCCATGAGGGCATGATGCTCCTCGAGCCAGTCTAAGCCCAAAATAGCATCGTAGTCCTTCATCTTCAATAGATAAAAGCTACCAGGCAAATCTCGCTCTTCAATACTCACATGAAGAGAAGAAAAACACTGCCCAATTAACATAGTTACAGTTGGAGTATAAACAGATAACGGAACCTCCAATACTTCAGGAACCAAATCACTCTCCTTCATCAAGACCTTAGCAAACTTTTCAGAGATAAAGCTATGCGTAGCACCAGTATTAAATAAAACACGAGCATGTATACCCATAATCAAAATCGTACCTTCTGTGATGTGCTCTTCCAACTTAGCCTCATCTCTCGCCAAAGCAAACACTCGAGCCTGAGCCCTTAGTCTCCCTACTGCTCTCGGTGCTGCTGCCACTGCAGACTGCTGTGCCATCTTCTAGAAATCACGGATCTTATGGTTGTTGTCACCACACCTCAAGCATCTACCAGAAGTCACCCAACAAACATCTCCTCCGTGACACTTTCCACACTGAGAACACAAAGGCTTCTCTGCAACTGTGCCACTGCTCGTAGTCGGTGCAACCACTCTCGCTGGCACCACTACCCTGGGCGAAAACATTGGAGTCTTCTTCTTCTTGTCCTACCGCTGAAACGCTGATCCAAGCCTCTTCAAGGAAGCCCTCTTCTCCTCTAGATACACCTCCATCTCAGCTTCCTGCATGCATGTTGTTGACAATGCCTTCTCCATCGATCGATGCCCGAATGCCACAAGTCTAGTTCTCAAGGACGGCTTCAACCCCATAATAAATTTCATCACTTTCCTCCACTCATCAGCCACAATGTGAGGTGCATACTTTGACAGCTCTGTGAATCTAGCCTCGTACTCTAACACACTCATTGACCCTTGGGTCAATGTCTAGAACTTCTACTCCATGCGATCCTGCACATGCTTTGGAATATACATCGCCCTGAATAGGCGAACAAACTCGGTCCATGCAATCTCAATAGCTCCATCCTCGAACTGTGTGCGTAGTATTGACGACCACCACACATTGGCATGCTCCTTCAAAACAAGGTAGATAAATCTAAAGGTGTACTAGGAACAACACACATAACGCTTCTAGAATCTTCATTACCTGCAACATATAGGTGGCTAATGTCACTCGCTCCTCTTCCGCGCATCTTATAGCATGAAATATCTTCTCCGTCTCCGGCAGCCAACTCTCTGCCATGATTGGAACACTCTCCCCTTAAAGAAAGGTGGTCATTCACCTGAATCACTCCATCATTGAGACACCTCCAAGGCCTACCTCATGAGCAGGTGCCTGCGCCTACATCCAAGTCAAGTTCTTAGTTGGATTCTTAAATTCAACAACTTGGTAACACTTCCTAAGTACCAACCTGAGCCTGCACTTGCACTTGCAAGGTAGCTGGCGTCTGTGCCTGAGTCTATATCGCGTGCACAAGTCCTTGCATCAACGCTCCATAGTCCATAGGTGGTGGTGGGGGTGGTAAATGTATGCCTGTCTGATCTGGCGTCTGCTGAGCTGGGGCCTGCGAACCTCCCACTGACTCATCGCCTCGGGCCAAACCTACTCCTCTACGACCACGGGTAGCCTTAGTCTACAAAACAAGCATTTATTATGATAATGGAAACCTATTATTCTACAGAAATCTTGGACTAATTCTTTATGCAGACTTAAGGATATAAACACAATGTTGATATTTCATTTATGTACATGCTTGATAGCTCACGAATGCGTCGTTAAACACATGGCTAACAATCTTAAAAATTATCGGCTTGCACAAAATATTTTAACAATAGTTAAGTGATGAGGCCGAGTCGAATCCACGAGGAAAAAGACTATTAACTTTGAAAACCTTGAGTTTCTTTGATTAGAAAAATATGTTGAGAATTTTAGAAGTAAATCGTAAAACTAATTTGACCAACATTAACTATAAACTAAATAGAGAGAGATTAGAAGAAAGAGAGGGGGAAGACTAATTAACAAATAGTAATTAACATTATGATAATAAAATTAAGAGTTTAACACAATACAAAAAATAATCTAAAACAATGTATGGAGAAAGAGAACGAGAGAGAGAGAGAGAGAGGATAGATAGAAAGAGAAAAGAGGATGAGAAGAGAGAGAGAAATAAGAGAGAGAACAGAAAACGAAAGAGAGGAAAGAGAGGAGAAGGGGTGCACTGTAGCAAAATCGCTGCTACAGTAACACAATTTTGCTACCTCTCACACACGTTGCATGCAAAAGCATGGGACGTGGAGGAAGGCGGCTTGGCCAGGCGGGGGCTTGCGGGCGCTGGTGTAGGCACGGCGTGGGCAGCATTGGCGAGGCGGTAGCAGGTGCGGCTCAGGCGGGCGTGCGCAGGTGGCCTGGCGCGGGCGACGAGTGCAAGCGGGGTGTCCGCGCGGGGCTCGGGCATGCGCAGGTGTGGGATTGGGCATGCGCAGGCAGGGCACGCAGGTGGGCTGGCGGGCGAGTGCACCTGTGCGGGCGGAGAGAGACCGGACGAAAGAGATCGTGAGACAGGAAGAAGAGAAGAGGAAGAAGAATAGAAGAAGTGAAGGGGGGAAGAAGAGATCGGAGGAGAAGGGAGGAGAGAGATGCGGAGCCAGGGAATGAGAGAGTCTTTAAAATATAGACAGAAAGAAGAGAGGAGAGAAGAGAGAATTAATAGGAAGGGTTTTGAAAATAGAGAGGAATTTTAAAATGAAAGAGAGTTTTGAAAATTGAAAAGAAAGAGAGAGAGGGAAATGAAAAATGTTTTAAAATTAGAATCTCTCCTCATTATCTCTTATCCATCTTGGTCCATTAGCAAATCCTTATTGAGTGGCCCATTATCCTGCAAACAAAGCATATACAAGGATTAAATCAAATTATCATTTTTGTAGTAAAATAGTAATAGATTAATGTAAAACTAAGGACCATTAGATAATAAAATATCATGATTATCATCAATAATTATACAATTATCACACCCTAACTTACTCATTGCTAGTCCCTTAGCAATGCACACAAGTGAATAATTAGGACAAACAAGAGTTCAAAACATCATACCTCATGACAAGAAATTAAGAATGAGAATGCTTGATCATAAGTATTTCAAGTTCCAATCGAGAGTGTCAAAGGCAAATATGTCAGTTCATGTCATTAGACAGTTCCTCAAGATACATACAAAATTTCATGAATTTTTGTTCAATGTTTGAGCATCAATAAGAGGATGTATGGGCTTTTTACCTATCACTCAAGGATGGTATCAACTCTACACTCCTTAAATTCGATCCTCGAATTACAGGTAGCTTTCACTCTGCCAAATTCTATTTTTCATGTTTCTTTTCTTTTCTTTTTAGTTACATGGTGCTGCACTTCCCTTCACTGTTTGACGCGAGCCTCAACTCTTACCTTAGGAGCAACAGGCCCGGTTACTAAGATCAGGGGCATTTTCCATGTTTTTTTTTTCACTACTACTCTCTTCATATATACACACACACACACATTTTCACATTTATTTGTAGGCAAGTAGCTTTTTCCCCACGATTGGTCTTCAATAGGAGTGTAGAATATCAATCAATCAACATGAATGTTAGGTAAAACTCTCATCATCCATCTGAATACTCCTAATGATCTTTTAATGTACTAATGAAATTTCAAATGTATCTTGAGGAGGCTGCTAAGAACATAATTAGTTAACTTACCCTTTAACTCACCACTTTCACAAGTACACACTATGAGTCATGTTGGGTTGAGTGTGTTTTGGAATTTCTTAAAGTTGTATTTTAATGATGATCAATGAACATCACTCATACCTTGATTTTGATGATGACATATTGAACATGTTATACATTTTATACATATCACAACAATGCTTAAACAGCATGTTTTTGATGTTTAATATCTCACATTTTAATGATAATATCTTGTATTAATGGTTTACACTTTATATTTTCAGGTTTACACAAATTTGTCCCAGTGGTGTCGACACAGTCCACCTGTGTGTCGACACTAGCTGGCTGTCCTAGAAGCATGTTCTGAGAGAAGCAGCTAGTGGTGTTAACACAGTTCACTTGTGTGTCAACAATAGATGACTGTCCCAGGAAGCAGTCAGAACAGTTGAAGTCAGTGGTGTTGACATAGTCTGCCTGTGTGTCGATACACTTCGACTAAAGCTCAAAAATGGGAATTTTTCTGGACACGTGGTTGCTTAGGAATCAGGGGATTTGACCAAGATTTCCGTGCCCATGCACCCCAAGACACGTTATGGACATATGGGGCTATATATACCCATGATCCTTGTACTCCAAAGGGATCCCATGAAAAGAAAGCTCAGAGCATTCCAGAAGAAGAGCATTTGAGCGGGAAAGGCTCCTGCGTCCAGAAGGAGAGCAGCAGAGCGCCGCCAAGGGGAAGAAGAAGGAGAAGAAGGGGAGGAGCTCGTGGTTGCAGCAGTGCTGATCCAGAAGAAGATCCTACCGAGTCTATGTTTGTATTGAGTGTCAATTTCCCTAGGGGATCTGTGTATGTGTTCTACACAGATCGCCCAATTCTATTTGTCTTTACCATTTTATCCTGTACTGAGATAGATCGTGCTAGAGGATCTATTCTCTAAGTGTGCTTGTTCTAGCAGAACTTGGATCTATTGTGATCCAGAGGTTTGAGTACTTTGTACTCTGGGTTGGAGCCGTTGTGCTTTGGTGCTTGAGCCGTAGTGCTCAAGGGCTTGTGAATTTGCTGAATTCACAAGTGGTTGTGGCGTAGGTTGTCATGCCTATCTTCTAGGTTTCTTTGAGTCGTTGCACTCAAAGAGGTTGGAGTCGTCGTGCTCAGATAGTACTGCACTTGTGCTAGTGGTTCCTCTGTTGTGAGGTGGTGGACGTAGGAGACACAAGTTGTGTTCTCCGAACCACCTTAAAAATCTTCCGTGCACTGTGGTTTGATGTGTGGTTTGTTGTTCCTATTCACTATACTCACACACCACACTTGAATCTGATTGAATTGTGTGTTTCACTCATTTTAATTCCACTACTATTCACACACATTCTTAGTTCATCTGATTAAGTCACCTATCCGATCCCAACAACTAGTATCAGAGAAGGTCAGAGTCAATTCTATACTCTAAGGTGCTTTGGTGAATTTTCTGTATTTCAGATTTTGATTCACTCAATTACTTGCTCAAATTGCTTTGTGTTTGGTTTGATTGTCTTTATCATGGACTCTAGGGGTTTCATTGCTGAAGGTCATTCAATTAACATGCCTCCATTTTTTGATGGTACTGACTATCCTTACTGGAAGAATAGGATGATGGTTTTTCTTAGAGCACAGAACTATGAAGTATGGAGAATTGTTTAAAAAGGACCAATCAAAGTCACTGGAGATGAAGATTAATGGACTAGGGAGCAGATTAGAAGGGTCACCCTAAACTACAGTGCCATGAACATGCTGCAATGTGCCATCCATCCAAGGAGTATTCCAAAATCTCTATGAGTAAGTCTGCCAAGGAGATGTGGGATAAATTGAATTGCTATATGAGGGCACATCTCAAGTTAGAGAAACTAAAACAAATATGTTAGTTTCTGATTATGAATTGTTTATCATGAAAACTGATGAAACTATATCTGAGATGTTTGTTAGGTTCATGGTTATCATCAATGGTCTTCGATCTTTGGTAAAGAATACTCAAATGAAGAATTGATAAGAAAAATCTTGCGTTCCTTATCTTCTGTGTGGCACACAAAAGCCACAGTCATTGAAGATTCAAAAGATTTATCCAAAATCACATTGGATGAACTCATTGGATCATTAATGACTTATGAGTTAAATCTTAAAAGATCTGAAGAACACATGCTAAAAAACAAGCCTATTGCTCTTAAGGCTTCATCCAACAGTAAAGGAAAATCCAAAGAAAACTCTGAGTCTGAAAAATCTAAATCTAGTAATGATAATATTGTTTTGATTACTAGACAATTTAGGACATTTCTGAAATCAAAAAAGAAGAATTATGGAAATAAACATAATATCATGTCTAGTAAGAAGAAACATTTTTCTCATGTTGATTACAAGAAATTTGATGAAACTCTTGTGCGTTACAGGTGTAATAAATCTGGACATATGAAGGCTGATTGTCCAAAAACTAAAAAGGACAAGTACAAAACCCACAAGAAGGAGTTTCACAAAAAGAAGAACAAGGCCATGGTTGCTACATGGTCAGATGATGACAAAGCTCAGACTGCAATGAAGAATCCTCAACTTTAGATGAAAATGAAGTTTGCTTCATGGCAGGAAGCAGTGAAAAGTAGGTAGATATGTCTTTCGACCTGTTTACTATTGAAGATTGGCAAGAAGTATATGGAAACTTGGTTGAAAATGTGTTTGAAGTTAGAAAAGAAAATAAATACTTGAAAAGAAAAATTGAAAGCATTCTTCATGATACTTTATCATCTGTAAAGATTTCTGAATTGGAAGCTCAAATTTCAAACCAAATCAAAGAAAATGATGAACTATTGATTTTGTTGATGATCTGAAATTAAAAATTCAAAAATTGAACAAAGAACTTATCAATTCTGTTAAGAAATTTGAAGAAAAAGACAAGGAAAATCAAGAAAAATTAAATCAAATTGAAAAACTCAATATTTGCCTTAAAGAAAAAGAAGACATCATCAAGAACTTCACACAAGGCAAAGAAAATCTGAATGCTCTACTGGGAATGAAGATGAATTCAAATGAGCTTGGCTTAGGTTTTGAACCACAAAATTCAAAGAAAATTGAATCATCTCCAAAGAAAATAAAACCATAAAAAATTCCTCTAATAAAATTTGTCAAGACCGGCTTATCTGAAAACAAAGGAAAAATACAAAAATAGAAAGAACCTGTGATGTCGACACACACTCTGCACAGGTCGACCTATCCTAGTCAGAGGTCGACATATACCCTACCAAGGTCGACACACACACAACATAGGTTGACACAAACCATGCATAGGTCGACCTACCCTTCTTATAAAAACCACAAAAACTTTAAACCAATCAATAATCATTTTTCTCATGGAAATAAGAATGTTTTCTCATCTTACAATTCAAGATGGAATAAGTCTTGGAACCAAAGGTACAATGGTAACCAATGGTTCAATCCTTATCTCTATCATTCACCTTTTTCTGCTTATCAACAACAATACATGCCAAGTTTTTCACAGTGGAACAAACCAACTAAGAGGTATAATGTTCAGAAAATTGAAAAACAAAAAGTTGAACCTTATGGTCCAAAGAACACTGTGAAGAAACATACACAAATTTGGGTCAGAAAGGATTTGTTTTCTCTTCTCACTTAGGATGTTGGTACCAATCTCATGTGGGTACCAAAAACTTTTCTTATCTAATTTCTTATGTGCAGGAAAGCCGTGCATCCAATTCCAACAACATCTGGATTCTTGACAGTGGATGCTTACGACACATGACGGGAGATAAGAATAAATTTTCCTGTTTGATTGAAAAGGAAGGTGGATCAGTCACCTTCGGAGGTAAGAATAAAGGAAAAATAATTGGCAAAGGAAAAATTGGTAAGTCCTGCATTACCTTAAGTGATGATGTTTGTTTAGTTGAGGTTTTGAATTACAACTTACTTAGCATTAGTCAATTGTGTGACAATGGTCACAAGATTCTTTTTGAACATGATTCATGCAAAATAATTAACTCCTCTTTTGAGAAAATTAAATTGATTGAAAAAAGAGAAAATAATGTCTACATAATTGATTTGTGTGATAATTCCTCTTCAAATGTTTGTTTGATTGCAAATAAAAATGACACTGTTTGGTTGTGGCATAAAAGGTTGGGTCATGCAACTTTCTCAACCATTAGCAAACTCATAAGAATGAATCTTGTAAAAGGTCTTTCTGAATCTTTTCTAGTCATTGACAATCCTGTTTGTGGGATTTGTGCTCAAGAAAAATAAACAAGAAAATCTTTTAAAGTGTTCAATGAAGTACTTACATCTAAACCACTTGAGCTGCTTCATATGGATCTTTTTGGTCCAACCAGAATGCAAAGTCTAAGTGGTAATAGATATGGCTTTGTGATCATTGATGACTTTACTAGATACACTTGGGTCTTATTCTTATCCCATAAAAGTGATGCATGTTCAGAATTCAGGAGATTTTACAATTCTGCCTTAGTGGGTTTGTCTTTCACATTGAATTCCATTTTGACAGATCATGGGGGTGAATTTGAAAATAAATTATTTTCTGATCTCTGTACTGAACTGAACATTCTCCATAAGTTTTCTTCCCCTAGAACTCCAGAACAAAATGGAGTTGTAGAAAGGAAAAATGGAACTCTTGTGGAAATGGCCAGAACTATGCTCATTGAAAGTAAACTGTCTAAATCTTTTTGGGTAGAAGCTGTAAATATAGCTAATTTCATTTTGAATAGAGCATTGGTAAGACTAAAGAACAGAAAAACCCCTTATGAGTTGTTAAAGTATAAAAAACCAAGTGTGTCATATTTTAAAATTTTTGGCTGCAAATGTTTTGTTCACAATAACAACAAAAAAAATCTTGATAAATTTGATGCAAAAAGTTTTGAATCAATCTTTTTAGGTTATTCTGAAACTTCAGGAGCTTACAGAGTTTATATTTTGAAAAATAAGACTGTGGAAGAATCTCCACATATCATTTTTGATAAAATTTTACAAAGATTGACATTCCTAATTTGTGCAGAACTCCAATATGTGATGATGAGGATGATTTTCTTGAACATCCATCTACAAATCTTGAAGAGCAAGAAGTGCCAAATGCACATGAGGTTCATGAATTGCCAACTTCAAGTGATTCAGGTAATCATGTTCCTGAAAATCATGCAAGCCCTGAGGTAATTTCTGAACCCAGATTTTTAAGAGACCATCCACTTGAAAGCATTGTTGGTAATTTGCAAGATGGAATAAGAAACAGATCATCTTTTCATTCTGTCTTAGATTTAACTTATGTCATTGGAACAAGATGGAATAAGATGGATTTTAGTACCAAAACCTTCAGATTTAACTTATGTCATTGGAACAAGATGGATTTTCAGAAATAAATTGAATGAATCTGGTCAAATTGTTAGAAATAAAGCTAGACTTGTTGCTCAGGGGTATAACCAAGAACTTGGTATTGATTTTGAAGAGTCTTATGCCCCTGTAGCAAGACTTGAAGCTGTTCGAGTATTCCTTGCATTTGTTGCTTCTTTGAAATTCAAAGTCTTTCAAATGAATGTCAAGAGTGCATTTTTAAATGCATACATAAAAGAAAATGTTTTTGTCAAACAACCCCCTGGTTTTGAAAATGAGAAATTTCCCAATCATGTTTTTAAGCTTAATAAGGCTCTTTATGGTCTTAAACAAGCTCCAAGAGCTTGGTATGACCGGTTGAGCCCCTTTCTTGTAAATAAAGGTTAAATAAGAGGAAACATTGATCAAACTTTGTTTACAAAAATTGTTAAAAATAATTTCATTACTGTTCAAGTTTATGTTGATGATATCATTTTTTGATCAACGGATAATACTTTGTGCAATGAGTTTGCCAATCTTATGCAATCTGAATTTGAAATGAGTCTCATGGGTGAACTTACATTCTTTTTAGGTCTGCAAGTACATCAAACTACTGAAGGAATTTTTCTGCGTCAAACAAAATATGTCAAGGAGTTGCTTAAGAGGTTTGACTTCCAAAACATTAAGCCATCCAACACACCAATGGCCACAAGTGTAAGACTTGAAAGTGATGCTTCTGGTAAGCCTGTTAATGCTAACCTTTATAGAGGTATGATTGGATCTCTTCTTTATTTAACTACCTCTAGGCCAGATATTCAATTCAGTGTCTGCATGTGCACAAGATTTCAAGCAAATCCTAAAGACAATCACATGTCTACTGTTAAAAGAATTTTCAAATATCTTCTTTCTTCATGTGATTTGGGTTTTTGGTATCTTGCTGGGTGTAAATTGGACTTGATTGCATATAGTGATGCTGATTATGCCAGGTGCAAACTTGATAGAAAAAGTACTAGTGGGTTGTGTTTATATCTAGGAGGGTGTCTTATTTCTTGGGCTTCTAAAAAGCAACATTCTATAGCTCTTTCAACTGTAGAAGCTGAGTATTTGCTGCTGTTAGCTATGGTACCCAAGTCCTTTAGGTCAAACATCAACTTCTAGATTATAATCACACATTAGGTTGCATTCCCATTCTTTATGACAACACAAGTGCTATAAATCTATCTAAAAATCTTATTCAGCATTCTCGCACAAAACACATTGACATTCGACATCATTTTCTTCGAGATGAAGTGTCAAAGAATTCTTTTGAACTCCACTTCATTGACACAGAAAAACAAATTGCAGACATTTTCACTAAGCCTCTTACAGAACCTAGATTCACTTTTCTTAAAAGGGAACTTGGTTTATGCAAGTTTTCACATGTCTGATATCTTCATCTCATTTCTTTGTGCAAATAAAAGCCATTCTTTCTTGCAAATAAATTCCCACTTCTCAGTTGCATTGAAATTCTTGGTATATCAAATAGTGATTTTGTAATGACCCTCCTTATACCGGTATGGTTATACCAACCCACATCGATATAGAGAACGTCGCTACAGTGGGACATTTACCCAACACATTCAATAGGCTGAGATGTACACAAATATGAACATGTAACAGCGGAATAGAAAGAACTGAATAAAATATCTTATTCCATTATCCACATGTATCTAGAGTCTATATAGTACGAAAAGGAAATTAAATATTTCATAACTGAGAAATTAAATAAAATACATTGTCCACAACTTAAATACATGTCATCCTTTATTACATACTTATGAAAAATGAGTACAAAATGCAAATCTCCATGAAGATCTCCTACTCACGCTCTGAGTCACTCCTGACTATCTCCTCGGAAGAAGTAGAGATATCTGCACCTATACGCCGAAGCAAGAGTGAGTCTAAAAGACTCAGCAAGCAAAACCATGCACATTGCATATACATACATCATATAGACATTTTACTTTTAAACAAAACCATCAATACATGTAACATGGTTTAAGCAAAACCTAAACATGATATTTCTACAAGTTTATAATACATGGTACATCCTTATGTTTCTTACACAATAAAGTAAACCTATCACATGCCTTCTACACATTCTTTAACATGCTATCTTAAGTCAACACTTGTTCCATTCATGCTACATTATAAAGATAAGTTAAGCATGGTATTGCACATATTGGAAGAGGTATTCCTAACATGGATTCTATATACATTCGCACATTCATAACACAATTATAAACATGAATAGCTTGTTGTTTTGACATAGATATAACACATTTATAAATTTATTTACAATTTCACATATTATCACATTAGCTCACCTTTCCACATGATCATTTACACATTTTACACATGCACATTTCACATATATATAAAAATCACATTATGCTCATTACATGTCGTGACACATAGTCCAAACGACCTCTAGAAGGACACAAACTTATCTCATCACACACATACCTATCACCTAGGCAATATAGTGATAGATCTTAGTTACTGCACAGAACCGGGAGAAGCACTCTCCACCCTAACCAGTGGTACTTGTCCACCTCCAGGATTTTAAATCCCAATGCCCATGGGACATCACACACATATGAACCTTCCCGTAGGGACTTTACTATGGTACAGTTCCTTAGCCCTCTAAGGTAGCAGTGTCACCCATGGCATAGTTACATATTTCCACTTTTAAACACACACATTAATTTCACATCGTTTAATACACTATTTCCAATTTCCCATGTATGCATATGGTTCAGGTCTCCTAGCATGATACTACTGCTGGAGAAATTAAATCAGTCACAAACTAACCCTAATCATGCTGTAATTATTTAATTAATCAATAATTACATTAATCATGCTTTAATTGGTCATTTCATCATGGAATAACGAAATCAGTACCTACTATTGTCCAATTCACATGAAATTTTTACCACAGACTGCTTACAGTCAAGCATCATGCATGCTAAGTTTCATATTTTTCTGGACTGTACACAATTTGTAGAAATTAAAATAGTCATTCTGCATGTTTATTCATAACTCGATAAATCATGGATTCACAGTGTTATAGTCATATTTAATAGTTCAAAAACCTGTGTTTAATAGTCATAACATCGCATACCATTTCTGGGAATTAATTCTGCACTATACAATTTATTGGATATTTTTAAAATAAAAAAAATAGATAAAGCAAGCTCATTGTTTTATTTTCCCAAATTTCTAAAATTCACACAGTCATCAAAAAATTCCTAATTCTTATAACATGATCTGATATCTATGTACATGCCACAGAAAACTTCTGACATCACGATTCCTCAGAGACCATACAAACAGTGATTTACAGGATTAACATGCTTAAGACAAGATTTCAGAAATTTTAATAATTACCACAATGAACGAAAAATCATCAAATTTAAGAACATGATCCAATAGAGATATTTTACCACATATAATGTTTACAATATATCCTCATGTCGAAAAGTCTAGAAAATAAATTATAAAGAGCAGACAACACACTGTTGCTGCCTGAAGAACTCGACAATAAGGGGGTGGCCACTTAATTGGTTAACGGCAACATAGGTGGCTGCTAAGCTCGGATCTTAATGGCAACAAAGGTTGCCGTTAAGTTCCTTTCTGTGTAGAACACAGACTGAACTTCAAAACTCGATAGAAAGGGGGTTCCAGGACACGATTAAAAATCTATAAAATTCCTGAGACCTACTAGACGCATGTATGAACAACGGGAATGGTTCACTTGCCATTGAAAAATTCTACAATTTGAGATTTAGGTCGGAGAAGCCCTCCTCGGCCTGAGCCAAAAAGCCTCCAAAGTCCTCCAAATCCGGTTTTGTGTCGATGTAGACTGCTACCCGATGTTGAAGAAGCCTTCCCCAATACTTAGACTCCCTTCTAGTCGCAGAACATCGCCGGAAGGAGTCACCAATCGCCAGATCCACGGGTCCAAAGTTTAGGTTTTCGCACAAGAGAACTAGGGTTTTGACAAAAGAGTCAAAAGGGATCTTTCGGCCGGAGATTGGATATTTTATAGGGTTAGGGGTCGGAGACGCGCTTAGGTAGGGTTTCGTGACCGTTGGGGGTCGGTTACCAAAACAAGAGGCGACATTTCCAGAGGCGTTTCCAGATCTGAAACACAAAAGATCCGAGGAAGTAAACGTCAACCTTACTGGCCGCCTAACAGGAGTCGGCATCCATCGATGTGGCCGTTGAATTGGGATTAGCGTCCACCTATATTGACGCTTACTGGGTATTCGGCCAGAACTCACAAACTACAGACAATTATATTAATACAATACAACCACATGTAATTTACAATACATACTTTAAATACTATTTATATAATGTAAATAAATAACATACACAACAAAATATACATATTTGTACAACACTACTCAAATAGTTTTCATATATACATAGCTACACACACAAAATCATCAATTTCTCACACAATCAAGCACCTATATACGAGGGTAAAATTCAAGGGCCTTACACCCTCTCCCCCTTAAAGAAACTTCATCCTCGAAGTTAGACCGATACTACTCAAACAATTGAGGATACTTCTTCTTCATTGCATCCTCAAGTTCCCAAGTAGCCTCCTCTCGCGAGAAGTTACGCCATAGCACCTTCATCGGTGCAATGCTCTTGTTTCGGAGATGCTAAACCTTCCGGTCAAGAATAGCTACCGATTGCTCCACATAAGATAGATCTGGCTGGATCTCCACTGGCTCGTGGCTAATAACATGATATGGATCTCTGACATACCTCCTGAGCATAGATACGTGGAAAACATGATGAACACTAGCTAACGCTGGGGTAAAGCTAGCTCATATGCCACGTTGCCCAATTGTCTGATAATCTCATACGGGCCAATGAATCTTGGACTTAGCTTAGCGTGCCTGCCAAATCTAACTACACCACGAGTAGGCGAAATCTTCAAGAAGACATGCTCACCTACCTCGAACTCCAAATCCTTCCTCCTGTTATCGGCATAACTCTTCTGTCTATCCTGTGCCGCAACAAGCCTCTTCCTGATTAGCTGGACCTTATCCGAAGTCTCCTAAACTAACTATGGACCGATTAGCTATCTATCCCCCGTCTCCTCCCAACATAAAGGAGATCTACAAGGCCTACCATACAATGCCTCAAACGGTGCCATACCAATACTCGCATGGAAACTGTTGTTGTATGCGAACTCCATAAGAGGCAAATGGAGTTCCCAATCATCCTTCCAATCTAGAACACACGCCCTCAACATGTCCTCGAGCGTCTGGATAGTCCTCTCGGATTGTCCATCGGTCTGGGGATGGAACGCCGAACTGAGCTTCAGCTCCGAACCTAAAGCATCCTGAAGACCCTTCCACAGCCTCGAAGTAAATCTCGGATCTCGATATGAAATGATCGACTTCGGCACACCATGCAATCTAATAATACTACTAATATACAATCTAGCTAAACTCTCTACTGACTGCTTCTTCTTCATAAGCAAGAAATGCGCAATCTTTGAGAATCTATCTACTACTACCCAAATCGAGTCATTACCCTATCTAGATCGAGGCAAACCCGTGACAAAATCCATAGTGACAGCTTCCCATTTCCATATTAGGATTTCCATTTTCTGTATAAGACCAGATGGTCAATGTCGCTCGGCCTTCACTTGCTGGCATACTAAACACCTAGACATATACTCCGCTACATCCTTCTTCATGCCAGACCACCAAAAAGATCTCTTCAAATCTTGGTACATCTTAGTGTTACCCGGATGAATAGAGAATCTCGACCTATGAGCCTCTGCTAATACATGCTCACGAACATCTATAATGTCGGGAACACAAACACGGTGATGGAATCTGATCACACCATCCTCATCTCGGGCAATGCCTATGTTTCCCACCAACTCTTGGAGTCTAGGGTCGGCTTTCTGTTGCTCGATCACCTCATCCAACACCGAAGACCTAATGGATAACTGAGCTACGAAAGCCTGACACAATGATGGCTCTAACTCAGTCATCGCACATGCCGCATCCTCCAACATTTCCAATCCTGCTGGAATAATGACCTCTTCCTACTAAGGGCATCTACTACGACATTCGCCTTTCCAGGATGATACTAGAGGTCGAAGTCATAGTTCTTCAGGAACTCAATCCATCTTCTTTGCCTAAGGTTTAATTCCTTTTGGGAGAAAAGATACTTCAGACACTTGTGGTCAGTGAACACCTCAAATCTGACACCATAAAGATAGTGCCTCCAGATCTTCAGTGCATGAACTACTGCCGCTAGCTCCAAATCATGAGTCGGATAGTTACGCTCATGCTCCTTCAATTGCCGAGAAGCATACGCCACTACCCTTCCTTGCTGCATCAATACATAGCCAAGGCCAATCCGAGATGCATCCGTATAAATGGCAAAACCTTCGTCACCACTAGGTAATACCAATACTGGAGTGGAAGTAAGCTTAGCCTTCAATAATTGAAAGCTACTCTCACATTCCTTGGACCAAACAAACTTCTCACCCTTCCTGGTTAGCTTGGTCAATGGAACGGCGAGAGATGAAAATCGCTCAATAAATCATGGATAATAACCCGCCATACCGAGGAAACTATGAATCTCTGAAGGGGTCCTGGGAATCTCCCAATCCAATACAGCCTAGACCTTCGCTGGATCTACTGCTACACCAGCACCGGAGATAACATGCCCAGGGAAATGAACCTCGCGCATCCAAAAATCACACTTGCTGAACTTTGCATTCAGCTTGTGCTCTCGGAGAACATCCAACACTACCCTCAAATGCTGACGGTGTGTGGCCTCGTCCGGAGAATAGACCAACTCATCATCGATGAAAACCACGACAAAACTATCTAGATAAGGTCTAAACACCCTGTTCATGAGATCCATGAACGCTGTAGGGGCGTTGGTCAGACCAAACGGAAGGACCAAAAACTCATAATGTCCATAACATGTTCTAAAAGCCGTCTTGGACACATCCTCACTCCTAATCCTCAACTGATGATAACCAGACCGCAAATCAATCTTAGAAAAGACTGATGCATTTTTCAGCTGGTCAATCAGATCATCAATCCGAGGTAAGGGATATCTGTTCTTCACAGTCACTTGGTTTAGCTTTCTATAATCGATGCATAACCTAAGTGACCCATGCTTCTTCTTCACGAACAATACAGGTGCGCCCCACAGAGAAACACTAGGGCGAATAAATCCCTTATCTAACAAATCTTGCAACTACTTCCTTAGCTCCGTTAACTCCGCAAGTGCCATCCAATAAGGGGCCTTTGAGATGGGAGAGGTGCCTGGAAGCAACTCTAGTGTGAACTCTATCTCTCTAGCCGATGGCAATCCAGATAAATCATCGGGAAAGACATCTGGAAAATCCTGTACTACATATATCTCCTCAAGAGTAGGTGACTCATCAGCCTTGGGTACTAATACCATGCTGGCAAGAAAAGCATCACAACCCTTGTTCACCATTCTCATTGCCTTCATGGCAGAGATAACAAACTTTCCCGCTAAATTCCTTGGCAATGGATGAGAAAATTCATCCTCACCGGGAATGCAGAAAACAATCTTCTTCCCACGATAATCCACTAACGCATAGTGCTCCTCTAGCCAATCCAGACCAAGAATAGCATCGTAGTCCTTCATCTTTAGCAAGAAGAAACACCCTTCTAAAACTCTATCCTCAATGCACACCGATAAGGATGGAATACACTTCCTAGTCAATACCGTACCCGCAGGTGTGTGCACAGACAAAGGAACTTCTAACTTCTCAGACTCTAATCCTGACTCTAAAGCTAACTGCCTAGCAAAACGCTCAGAAATGAACGAGTGAGTGGCACCCGTATCAAATAAAATTCGAGCTTGCACACCCATGAAAAGAACCGTACCTTTGGTAACATGCTCCGCCTGCTCGGTGTCCTCACAAGCTAATGCAAACACTCGAGCTGGGGCTCGAGACCTTCCTGGTCTTCCTGTCGCTGGCGCTGCTGCTGCTGCCACTGCTGGAGCTGGTCGCTGGACTCCCTGCTGAAGTCTGGGACAATCCTTGATCTTATGCTCACTGCTCCCACACTTCAAGCACTTCCCCGCCATTTTCCAACACTCCGTACCACCATGTGCCCTCCCGCAATGAGGACACTCCTTCTGGCCACTCGGGGAACGCTGAGAACGTACTTGACGACTTCCCGATACTACAGGACGCTGCGGTGACTGGTACGCCACCTTCTTCTTCTCCTGCCTCTGGAACGGAGCTACAGGCCTCTTCTGGGAAGCCTTCTTCTCCTCCAAGTAATGTTCCATCTCTCCCTCCTGCCGACAAGCTACGCTAAGAGCCTCATCGAGGGTACGATGGTCAAATGCCACCAACCTCGTACTTAGTGATGGCCTCAGACTCATCACGAACTTCTTCACCTTCCTGCACTCATTAGCTACAATGTGAGGGGCATACTTCGATAGCTCGGCAAACCTGGCCTCGTACTCCAGTACGGTCATGGAGCCCTAAGTCAAGGAGAGAAACTCTTGCTCCATCTTGTCCTAGATGTGCTCCGGAACGAACTTGGCCCGAAAGAGCCTCATGAACTCGTCCCAAAACTCCTCTACAGCACCGCCCTCAAACTGGGTATGTAGCAACGAGGACCACCACACATCGGCTCGCTCTTGCCAAAACATTCCATAAGGACCAATCCAGACAATCTAGGCTTAAAAAATAAATACATAAACAATTACACATACCTATAGCATATAGGTGGCTAGCGTGACCCTATCATCGTCAGCACACCTAATAGCTCGGAAGATCTTCTCAATCTCCCTCAGCCAGCTCTTTGCCAATAGCGGATCTCTCTCCCCCTTAAAAGAGGGTGGAGACATCCTCTTGAACTATTCCATGATGGAGGGCCCACCATGGTCCTGAGCCTGGGGAACTGTCGCCTGAGCCTGCTACAGCAACCAACATAAGCCACACATATACGATATAACAATATAACAAACATTCAAGTAAACAGATCAGACTACTCTATTTACTATTCTAACCTGAGCCTCCAGCTGAGCCTGGAGTGCAGCCTGAGTATGGGCCTGCGTTTGCATAGCCTGAACTAGACCTTGCATGAACACTCCATAGTCCACTGGTGGCGGTGGAGGAAGCACAAGACCCTGGAATGCTGGGGCCTGCTGCTCACCCTGCTCCTCACGGCTAGGCTCAACTCTCTCCTCTCTCCTCTTCTCACCCTCACGAGCAGGAACACCACCACGCCTACCACGCGAAGCCATATCCTGCACAATGATTTAATCACATTTAGGAACTAAACTATTTAATTCCTAACTATGTGGACAATCTATAAAGACTTAGCATATAATGAAGATGATGGCATATTATATTTATGTACAATCTTAACATGTTGCTCTGATACCAATCTCTGTAACGACCCTCCTTATACCGGTACAGTTATACCAACCCACATCGATATAGAGAACGTCGCTACAGTGGGACATTTACCCAACACATTCAATAGGTTGAGATGTGCACAAATATGAACATGTAATAGCAGAATAGAAAGCACTGAATAATATATCTTATTCCATCATCCACATTTATCCACAGTCTATATAGTACGAAAAGGAAATTAAATATTTCATAACTGAGAAATTTAAAAAAATACATTATCCACAACTTAAATACATGTCGTCCTTTATTACATACTTATGAAAAAAGAGTATAAAATGCAAATCTCCACAAAGATCTCCTACTCACGCTCCGAGTCACTCCTGACTATCTCCTCGGAAGAAGTAGAGATATCTGCACCTATATGCCGAAGCAAGAGTGAGTCTAAAAGACTCAGCAAGCAAAACCATGCACATTGCATATACATACATCATATAGACATTTTACTTTTAAACAAAACCATCAATACATGTAACATGGTTTAAGCAAAACCTAAACATGATATTTCTACAAGTTTATAATACATGGTACATCCTTATGATTCTTACACAATAAAGTAAACCTATCACATGCTTTCTACACATTCTTTAACATGCTATCTTAAGTCAACACTTGTTCCATTCATGCTACATTATAAAGATAAGTTAAGCATGGTATTGCACATATTGGAAGAGGTATTCCTAACATGGATTCTATATACATTAGCACATTCATAACACAATTATAAACATGAATAGCTTGCTGTTTTGACATAGATATAACACATTTATAAATTTATTTACAATTTCACATATTATCACATTAGCTCACATTTCCACATGATCATTTACACATTTTACACATGCACATTTCACATATATATAAAAATCACATTATTCTCATTACATGTCATGCACATAGTCCAAACGACCTCTAGAAGGACACAAACTTATCTCATCAAACACATACCTATCACCTAGGCAATATAGAGATAGATCTTAGTTACTGCGCAGAACCTGGAGAAGCACTCTCCACCCAAACCAGTGGTACTTGTCCACCTCCAGGATTTTAAATCCCAATGCCCATGGGACATCACACACATATGAACCTTTCTGTAGGAACTTTACTACGGTACAATTCCTCAGCCCTCTAAGGTAGTAGTGACTTTACTACGGTACAATTCCTCAGCCCTCTAAGGTAGCAGTGTCACCCATGGCATAGTTACATATTTCCACTTTTAAACACATACATTAATTGCACATCGTTTAATACACTATTTCCAATTTCCCATGTATCCATATGGTTCAGGTCTCCTAGCATGATACTACTGTTAGCAAAATTAAATCAGTCACAAACTAACCCTAATCATGCTGCAATTATTTAATTAATCAATAATTACATTAAGCATGCTTTAATTGGTCATTTCATCGTGGAATATGGAAATCAGTACCTACTATTGTCCAATTCACATGAAATTGTTACCACAGACTGCTTACAGGTCAAGCATCATGCATGCAAAGTTTCATATTTTTCTGGACTGTACACAATTTGTAGAAATTAAAATAGTCATTCTGCATGTTTATTCATAACTCGATAAATCATGGATTCACAGTGTTATAGTCGTATTTAACAGTTCAAAAACCTGTGTTTAACAGTCATAACATCACATACCATTTCTGGAATTATTCTGCACTATACAATTTATTGGATTTTTTAAAACAAAAAAAATAGATAAAGCATGCTCATTGTTTTATTTTTCCAACATTTCTAAAATTCACATAGTCATCAGAAAATTTCCTAATTCGTATAACATGATCTGATATCTATGTACATGCCACAGAAAACTTCTGACATCACGATTCCTCACAGAACCATACAAACAATGATTTACAAGATTAACATGCTCAAGACCAGATTTCATAATTTTAATAATTACCACAGTGAACGAAAAATCATCAAATTAAAGAACATGATCCAATAGAGATATTTTACCACATATAATGTTTACAGTATATCCTCATGTCGAAAAATCCGAAAAATAAATTATAAAGAGCAGACAACACACTGTTGCTGCTTGAAGAACTCGGCGGCAAGAGGGTGGCCGCTTAACTGGTTAACGACAACATAGGTGGCCGCTAAGCTCAGATCTTAATGGCAGCAAAGGTTTCTGTTAAGTTCTTGTCTATGTAGAACACAGACTGAACTTCAAAACTCGATAGAAAGGGGGTTCCAGGACGCGATTAAAAATTTGTAAAATTCCTGAGACCTACTAGATGCATGTATGAACAACGAGAATGTTCACTTGCCTTTGAAAAATTCTACAATTTGAGATTTAGGTCGGAGAAGCCCTCCTCGGCCTGAGCCCAAGAGCCTCCAAAGTCCTCCAAATCCAAGTTCTGTGTTGATGTAGACTGCTACCCGATGTCGAAGAAGCCTTCCCTAATACTTAGACTCCCCTCCAGTCGCAGAAGATCATCGGAAGGAGTCACCAATCACCGGATCCACCAGTACAAAGTTTAGGTTTTCGCACAAGAGAACTAGGGTTTTGACAAAAGAGTCAAAAGGGATCTTTCGGCCAGAGATTGGATATTTTATAGGGTTAGGGGTCGGAGACGCGCTTAGGTAGGGTTTCTTGACCGTTGGGGGTCGGTTACCAAAACAAGAGGCGACATTTTCGGAGGCATTTCCGGATCTGAAATGCAACAGATCTGGAGAAGTAAACATCAACCTTACTGGCCACCTAACAGGAGTCGGTGTCCATCGATGTGGCCGCTGAATTGGGATTAGTGTCCACCTATATTGACGCCTACTGGGCATTCGGCCAGAACTCACAAACTACAGAAAATTATATTTATACAATACAACCACATGTAATTTACAATACATACTTTAAATACTATTTATATAATGTAAATAAATGACATACACAACAAAATATACATATTTGTACAACACTACTCAAATAGTTTTCATATATACATGGCTACACACACAAAATCATCAATTTCTCACACAATCAAGCACCTATATAAGAGGGTAAAATTCAAGGGCCTTACAGATTTGAAGAAAGGCAAGTTAGGCTTTTCTGGACAGTTTCACTATGCGTGAGTATATGTCTCCTGTAACACCCCGAATTAGATCAAACTCTCAACATCAAAGTTCTTCTACTAGTTGTTATCTTCATCTTTCATGTTGAACATTTTGTCCAAATGTCATTCGTTAGAGAGTTATAAGAGGCGGAAGTGGATTGCTGCACTGCAGTCCTGTGTTTTTTTTTGTCTGGGAGGGCCACTGTGTCGACCTGGCCTGAGCCCGTGTCGACCTGACCTGAACTCAGGTCGACCTCCTGTCCCAAAACAGCCCAGAATGTGTTCTGGGAAGCCCTCTAGTGTCGACACAGTCCCATCCCGTGTCGACACACTCACCCAGTTTGACCCAGAAAGTGCTGGGAAGCTGATCTAGTGTCGACACCCCCTGCCTGTGCTAGTGTCGACACACTGTCCCATATTAGTTAGGGGGTTTTCTGGAAGCTGTCTCTAGTGTCGACACTACTTGATCTCGTGTCGACACTACTTGACCTTTTTGCCTTGTTTTTGAAGCACTGTGTCGACACCACCTGAACTAGTGTCGACACTACCTGACCAGTTTTGCGTGATTTTGTCTTGTGTTTGAAGCATTGTGTCGACACCACTTGATCTAGTGTCGACACTATCCTTACAAGATTTTTGTATAATTTTGGTCTAATCATTTCATGATGTCTTCAAGCATGTACATGGTGTTATAAGGTATGCATGGACTTAAAATAAATCAAACCATTAAAGGAAATGGTAATGATATGAATATGATTCTAATGTGTAAATTTTGATTGTTCTTATGATCCTTGGATTATCTTGTGATCTTGCTTATGGTCAATTGATAATATAATAATATGATATGAATGTGGGGATGAATACATGATTAGTATGGACATATTAGTGGTGTAAATGTTATTGCATATAAGTTTCATGGTTTCATGTTTTCCGGTGTTTAATTGATTCATTGTCATATGCATACATGCTAGAAATTACATGTTCTACATATGATCTGTCTTTAGAACACCCTCTTGTCAAGACATTAATGAATTATGAAATATAAGATACGTCGTTATCCTACCTTGTCTCTTGAGCTATTTGTCATACCTTGACTCTATAAATGATCTTGTTTCCTTTTACTATGAGCTTGTCATTGAAACTCTGTGGCCATAATATGAATGTTTGTTCGGCACAATTGGGACTTCGGTCCTTTTGACCAATGCCTGTGCAATTAAGGGCCCTGTCTGGTCCTGGGGAGGAGCACCCCAACGTACTTATTAACCGCGGGAGTATGGACTTGTGGTGCGTGGCATGGCACTGATACTATATGCTAGAGTTGTGAAAATTGTGCCTTCGTTTGATATGATAAGTTTGATTTGATCTGATATGATAAGATTTGATATGATACGTCTGTTCACGTGAATACGTGGTATCTGTCTGAATATGGCCAATCTCTTTTGATATGATTCTACTCTTGAAATATCTGTCCATTGTATATGCAAATCGACATTTGATCTGATATGATATCCGTTTTACTCTGCTATATTCAATCTGTTAGTATTGCTTGCATTGTCATCATATTCATATGCATATCTACCTACTTAAAATGTAATCATGTATACTAGTGCCCGCACGTTATTGAGATGTAAATCCTACTGAGCTAGTTCGCTCACCCCTATCATCCTGCCCTTTTTCAGGTAGTGATGAGGAACCGGTGGAGTCGGATGGGACTGGACAAGAGTGACGAGCACCCGTCCTAGAATAGATGACAGTTTAGAAATAGAAATTGAGTAGTCTATGTAATAGTGAAACTTTTCTGGAAGTTATTTGAATAATGGACCCTTTGGTTAATTCTTTCTTGTAAGGTTGTATCTAGTTGAATGAAATGAATCAAGAGTAACTTTGAGGATATTATTATGATTTGAAAGTGTTATTATATTCAATTGTGTCTCTTGCGCTATTCAACTGTGATACGTTTATTTGTATCGTTCACGTCCCCCGTATTTATTCCGCTGCTAAATATCGGGGCGTGACAGTTGGTATCAGAGCCTGAACTTTAGGGTCCAAGGATTAGGAACATAGAATGAAACTAGATTACACGAGTCAAATCTGTCGTACCTAATGTGAGCTTGGGTAGAGCCATGGGAATAGAAGTCACATGTGATATATTTAGATGACTAACTCACATTATCTTGAAGGTACTTTTTACCTCAATGGCCGCTGAACGTGCCCAGGCTAGGGACATGCAACGAACATACAGAATTTGACTCAGGCTATCTTACAAGCCACCCAAGGTGGAGGAAACCGCGGAGCCGGTGAGCTCCACCGGAATTTCCGGAACATGGATCCGCCTAGGTTTGAAGGGAGTACTAACCCAGATGTGACTGAACACTGGGTTAAGAGATTGAAAGGATCTTCAAGGTTATGCAATGCACAGACCAGAACAAGGTACTCCTGGCGACTTTCCAGTTGGAAAAGGATGCTAGGGCATGGTGGGAGTCGGTAGAAGCAACCCTAAATGGACAACAACCAACATGGGCTCAGTTCATTGAGCGTTTCAATACCAAGTACTTTTCTGAGAGAGTCCAAGAACGCAAAGCAGCTGAATTTGCGGCTTTGAAGCAGAGGGGACTCAGTGGCCGAGTACGAGGCCCAATTCTCTCGTTTGTCCCGTTATGCTGTTCACTTAATTGGGACAGAAAGGATGAAGGCAAAACGCTTTCTGAATGGCTTGAGGCCCCAGTTCATCACTCAACTGGCGCCAATGGACATTCAGACCTATGCCGACATGGTAAAGAAGGCCCAGTTACTGGAGGATGCCATGGAGACTGCTGAAAGAATTACGGGAAAATCTGTGAAAAGGGAGCAAGTGTCTTCTACAGGAAGGTATCAGCCGACCATTGGAAAGAAAAGGCCCAGTGGCGGAACAAATGAACCGACTGATAAAAAGCCAAAGGAGTTAGGTACAGATAGTGGTGGCAACGGGAGAAAGGTGTAAACACTGTGACAAAGCTAGTCACCAGTCTGAAATTGCTGGAGAGCGCAAGGAGATGCCTACGCTGTGGGAGCCGTGACCATAGGATCTCGGACTGTCCACTACTGAAGGAACAAGCTCCTCAGGACAAGCGTCCGAATGGACAGAAAAGGCAAGGCCGTCTGCAAGCTGTCCAGGAACCAGAAACTGCTGAAGAAGGAGGGATCGTGGAAGGTACACTTACTATTCTTTCCTGACCCGCATATGTTCTCTTTGATACGGGAGCTACGCATTCCTTCATATCTCAAACATTGTTGATACCCTACCTGAAAAACCTGTCCCAATGAAATCAGAAATAGTTGTGTCAACCCCGATTGGTCCGGGTGCCAATCTTACAACCATATACCATCCAGTGAAGTGTTGATTGAAACTCAAAACCTACCAGCAAATTTAATATGTATGGACATGGCGGGGTATGATGTGATACTGGGAGCAGACTGGATGTCTGAACATGGGCTAGTATAAATTGCAGGAGAGGCGGGTAACTTTTAGCCAGTACCCAAAATAGTGTTCACCGGGGATAGAAACCGCAGGAGATTGTCAATTATCTCTGCATTACAAGCCAAAAGGATGATGAGGAAAGGTTGTATGGCCTTTCTTGCTACTGTAGTCATTGCAAAGAAGGAAGTCAAAGTGGAGGACATCCATGTCGTCAGCGAATCGCTGATGTTTTCCCCGAAGACTTGCCAGGAATTCCTCCTGAGCGAGAGGTCGATTTTACCATCGAGTTGGTCCCTGGAGCAGCACCGGTATCAAGGGCACCTATAGAATGTCCCCCGCAGAACTGAAAGAATTAAAAGAGCAACTGATGGAACTGTTAGAGAAGGGTTTCATCCGACCAAGCACATCGCCATGGGGTGCACCTGTCCTCTTCGTCAAGAAGAAAGAGGGTCGATGAGGCTATGCATAGATACCGACAACTGAATCAGTTAACCATCAAGAACAAATACCCTCTGCCGAGAATTGATGAGTTGTTTGATCAATTATCTAGAGCTAGATACTTCTCTAAAATAGATCTCAGATCCGGTTATCATCAATTGAGGATCAAAGGAGAAGACATTCATAAGACTGCCTTCCGAAGCAGGTATGGACATTACGAATTTATTGTTATGCCTTTTGGACTAACAAATGCCCCCGCAGTTTTTATGCAGTTGATGAATAGCATTTATCGCCCATATCTTGAAAGTTTGTAGTGGTATTCATCGATGATATATTGATCTATTCCAAGACAAAGGAAGAGCATGAGGAGCATTTGAGGATTGCATTGCAGATCTTAAGGGAGAACAAACTATATGCCAAGTTAAGTAAATGTGAATTCTGGCTTGAGGAGGTATCCTTTCTAAGGCATGTGGTAACCAAAGATGGTATCGCTGTTGATCCATCAAAGGTTGAGGCTGTGTTGAAATGGGAAAGACCGACAAGCGTCACAGAGATCCGGAGTTTCTGGGATTAGCTGGGTATTATCGAAGGTTTATAAAGGATTTCTCAAAGATTGCAGTGCCATTGACCAAGCTGACCCGGAAGGAAAATCCGTTTGTGTGGACCAATGAATGTGAGGAAAGTTTCAACAACTTGAAGAAGTGTCTGACTACTGCTCCTGTCCTCGCCTTACCCACTGAAGAGGGAGGATTTGAAATTTATTCAGATGCTTCTGGTACTGGACTGGGTGTCTTAATGCAACAAGGGAAGGTAATAGCTTATGCTTCCAGACAGTTGAAGGTCCACGAAGTGAACTATCCGGTTCATGACCTGGAGTTGGCAGCTGTAGTATTCGCCCTAAAGATCTGGAGGCATTACATCTATGGTGAGCAATTTAAAGTCTTTTCTCGACCAAAGAGTTTGAATACCTGTTCTCACAGAAAGAGCTTAACATGAGACAAAGGAGGTGGTTAGAGTACCTTAAGGACTTTGATTTTCCATCCAATATCACCCTGGGAAAGCCAATGTAGTGGCAGACGCTCTAAGTAGACAACCAGGAACTGTTCTAGCTAGTATGATGCTGGGCGAATGGAAGTTACTTGAGCAATTTGCAAGTCTGAATTTAGACGTGGAAAGAAGGAGGGACAAGTAATGATCTCTAATCTCCAGATACAATCCGGTCTGCTGACCGAAATCCAGGAGAACAGGGGAGAGACCCACTCTTAGTTCAGATCAGGGAGAAGTTAGAATAAAGACCTGACTTTACTCTATCAACAGAAGGAAGATTATTTCAGAGGTAGAACATGTGTCCCTGATCATGAAGAACTCAAGAAAAGGTTACTGAATGAAGCTCACCAGTCCAAATATACGATTCATCCAGGATCAACAAAGATGTACCAAGATTTAAAAAGGTCGTACTGGTGGCCGAACATGAAGAGGGATGTGCCGATCATGTGGCATACTGTTTGACATGCATGAAAGTCAAAGCCGAACATTTCCGTACGGCTGGTGGACTGCTACCACTCGAAATCCCAGAGTGGAAGTGGGATAGTATCGGTATGGACTTTATCATGGGATTGCCCAAGACTCGAGGTGGTTTGGATGCAATCTGGGTAATCGTTGATCGATTGACTAAGTCGGCACATTCTTGCCGATTAAGAGCACCTGGTCCGTGGATGTATTGGCTGCATTATATGTTAAGGAAGTAGTTAGATTTATGGGGTTCCATCTAGCATAATCTCAGATCGGGACCCTAGATTTACTTCACACTTCTGGAAGGGTTTACAAGCAGCAATGGGTACTAAATTAAACTTTAGTACTGCCTTCCTCCTCAGACTGATGGACAAACTGAAAGGACCAATCAAATTGTGGAGGATATGCTTCGTGCTTTGGTGCTGGATTTCAAAGGCCGATGGGATGATCAGTTGTACTTGATGGAGTTCGCATATAACAACAGTTATCAGGCTAGTATCAAGATGGCTCCATTTGAAGCCTTATATGGCAGGAGTTGCAGATCACCCCTTTGTTGGAAGAGGTTGGGGAAACCAATGGGTTGGACCCGACTTGATTGAGGGCACTGTCCGGAAGGTTCAGATCGTCAGGAACGTTTGAAGATAGCACAATCCAGACAGAAGAGTTATGCAGACAGAGAGGAGAGAACTGGAATTTCAGGTTGGCGAACATGTTTTCTTGAAGGTCTCACCTCAAGGGAATACAAAGATTTGGGATCAAAGGAAAACTAAGTCCCAGATTTATAGGGCCATTTGAAATTCTGGAAAGAATTGGTCAGGTGGCGTATAGACTTGCACTACCTCCGCAGCTAGCAAACGTGCATAATGTGTTCCACATATCCATGCTGCGGAAGTACTTATTCAATGCCGATCATGTAATTGATCACGAGGACTTGGAGATTCGGGAGGACCTGACTTATGAAGAGAAGCCGATCAAACTGTTGGATCGGAAGATTCAGCGACTCAGGAATCGTACCATACCTATGGTGAAGGTTCAATGGAGTCGAGACGGAGTTACTAATGCTACCTGGGAAACAGAGGATAGAATGAAGAAAAACCACCCGAGCTATTCTCAGGTACGAACTACACCATACGCGTAAATTTGGGGACCAAATTTCTTAAGTGGGGGAGGATGTAACACCCCGAAAATTTAGCAATTTAAAATTTCAGAAATATAGAGGGATAAAAAATAATAATCATATTGGAGACTTCCAACACCATGTAATTATGAACCATCAACAATAATGGGCCTATAGAACACATTTGGCCCAAGGATAGAATGAACTGGACAGGAATTACCCAGAAATTCGTGTATGTAATTATCAATAATTAGAGAGGGCAATATAGGGCTAAAAGATGGTGATTAGTCATGTAAGGTAAGCCAAAACCGAACTTAATCCCAATTGGTGGTTTCCTAAACCTTTGCTACCTCTTTTGGGTAAGGGAATCCCAGATTTCCTGGAAACTAAAAGAGCTCGTAGCCCCTTTCCTAGTATCGTTAGGACTCTTAACAACATCCTAACTATAAGAACTCGTCCCTAAACTCTTGGGAAGGTTTAACAACGAA
The DNA here is from genome assembly GCA_014218235.1 of Colocasia esculenta. Taxonomy (NCBI): domain Eukaryota; kingdom Viridiplantae; phylum Streptophyta; class Magnoliopsida; order Alismatales; family Araceae; genus Colocasia; species Colocasia esculenta. Next base: position 26,347,052 of record CM024764.1, read on the forward strand.
GTTTGGGTCGTTTGGAGGCAAGCAAGAATTTCTGAGGAGCAGGAGAAAGGCTGGGAGTCTGTAGCTTCATCCCCTGTATCTTCTGTTGCATCCAGAACATCAACGGGTTTTAGATCTTCGTAAAGGTAGGTGTTCTCGGGCCAAGATTAAGAAAACCAACACCATCATGTAATTCTCTGAGTCTAGGATCATTTGCATTTGGTTTGACTCAATTTCATAGAGTATACGTTGTGTATTCGTCGGTTTCTGAAGGCTAGCACAGTTAGGGTTTTTTTCTTGTTCTTCTTGTTATGCACATGATTCAAGACTGTATTTGACTAAACTTTCTTCATGAAAGTTCTTCTAATTGTCATCACGATCATCTTCTATGTTGGATGTTTTGTCCAAAAATCATTCGTTAGAGAGTTAGGAGCATGATAAGAGAGTCTCTGCATAACAGTGGGATTTCGGGCTACTTTTAACTCTTTGTTTCTCATATGTTTTCTTGGGATTCGAGACCGAATTATCAAACTCTCAACATAAAGTTCTTCTACTAGTTGTTATCTTCATCTTTCATGTTGAACGTTTTGTCCAAATGTCATTCGTTAGAGAGTTATAAGAGGCGGAAGTGGATTGCTGCACTGCAGTCCTGTGTTTTTTTTTGTCTGGGAGGGCCACTGTGTCGACCTGCCTGAGCCCGTGTCGACCTGACCTGAACTCAGGTCGACCTCCTGTCCCAAACAGCCCAGAATGTGTTCTGGAAAGCCCTCTAGTGTCGACACAGTCCCATCCCGTGTCGACACACTCACCCAGTTTGACCCAGAAAGTGCTGGGAAGCTGATCTAGTGTCGACACCGCCTGTGCTAGTGTCGACACACTGTCCCATATTAGTTAGGGGGTTTTCTGGAAGCTGTCTCTAGTGTCGACACTACTTGATCTCGTGTCGACACTACTTGACCTTTTTGCCTTGTTTTTGAAGCACTGTGTCGACACCACCTGAACTAGTGTCGACACTACCTGACCAGTTTTGCGTGATTTTGTCTTGTGTTTGAAGCATTGTGTCGACACCACTTGATCTAGTGTCGACACTATCCTTACAAGATTTTTGTATAATTTTGTCTAATCATTTCATGATGTCTTCAAGCATGTACATGGTGTTATAAGGTATGCATGGACTTAAAATAAATCAAACCATTAAAGGAAATGGTAATGATATGAATATGATTCTAATGTGTAAATTTTGATTGTTCTTATGATCCTTGGATTATCTTGTGATCTTGCTTATGGTCAATTGATAATATAATAATATGATATGAATGTGGGGATGAATACATGATTAGTATGGACATATTAGTGGTGTAAATGTTATGATTTGCATATAAGTTTCATGGTTTCATGTTTTCCGTGTTTAATTGATTCATTGTCATATGCATACATGCTAGGAAATTACATGTTCTACATATGATCTGTCTTTAGAAACACCCTCTTGTCAAGACATTAATGAATTATGAAATATAAGATACGTCGTTATCCTACCTTGTTCTCTTGAGCTATTTGTCATACCTTGACTCTATAAATGATCTTTTTCCTTTTACTATGAGCTTGTCATTGAAACTCTGTGGCCATAATATGAATATGTTTGTTCGGCACAATTGGGACTTCGGTCCTTTTGACCAATGCCTGTGCAATTAAGGCCCTGTCTGGTCCTGGGGAGGAGCACCCCAACGTACTTATTAACGCGGGAGTATGGACTTGTGGTGCGTGGCATAGCACTGATACTATATGCTAGAGTTGTGAAAATTGTGCCTCGTTTGATATGATAAGTTTGATTTGATCTGATATGATAAGATTTGATATGATACGTCTGTTCACGTGAATACGTGGTATCTGTCTGAATATGGCCAATCTCTTTTGATATGATTCTACTCTTGAAATATCTGTCCATTGTATATGCAAATCGACATTTGATCTGATATGATATCCGTTTTACTCTGCTATTCAATCTGTTAGTATTGCTTGCATTGTCATCATATTCATATGCATATCTACCTACTTAAAATGTTAATCATGTATACTAGTGCCCGCACGTTATTGAGATGTAAATCCTACTGAGCTAGTTCGCTCACCCCTATCATCCTGCCCTTTTTCAGGTAGTGATGAGGAACCGGTGGAGTCGGATGGGACTGGACAAGAGTGACGAGCACCCGTCCTAGAATAGATGACAGTTTAGAATAGAAATTGAGTAGTCTATGTAATAGTGAAACTTTTCTGGAAGTTATTTGAATAATGGACCCTTTGGTTAATTCTTTCTTGTAAGGTTGTATCTAGTTGAATGAAATGAAATCAAGAGTAACTTTGAGGATATTATTATGATTTGAAAAGTGTTATTATATTCAATTGTGTCTCTGCGCTATTCAACTGTGATACGTTTATTTGTATCGTTCACGTCCCCCGGTATTTATTCCGCTGCTAAATATCGGGGCGTGACATCTCCGCCAAGTATCAAGATCTCTTTATGCAATTGTTAAGGGAGAGTATTCGTCTTTTCACAACACTCACTTGTTGATTCTATTCTCATTTCATTCATTTTTTTACCTTATGTTGGAGAACTACTTGATAGGGGGAGTCATTATCTATTCTTCAATCATATCTTTTGACAATTGTTGTCTATTCTGAGCCCCAACTATCAGAAATTTTGAGTTCTTGTGCTATTTTCATGTGAGAGACTTAAAACATTGAAACTAAATTCATTGTGCATTTAGTTTAATTTCAAAGATTTACTTTCATCTCAAAGTTGTGCAATCTTAATACTGAATGTTTTTAAAATAATTTGCAAAACACTATAATAGGCACATGAGTGGCTTTAATATTTCACATGTGTATGTTTAAGCTCTATTTTTACCACATGTTAAGAATAATCTCTCTACACTCATATTCATGGCTCTTATGGTCAAAGCAAACATATTCCTGCAAAATATCAAAAGAAAATAAACAATAATCTGGAAGGATACAGATATAGCAATGCAAACTTGTTTATTACTGAGCAACCGGGCCATCTCACCTAACCAAGTGATTTGTCTCACGTCAAAAAGTGTTTAACAGTTTGTCATCTCTGTACAAGGTAATGAAAGTTAAACCACTGAGTAATCAGGAGGTCTTGCATCTGATAAATGTGATCTCTTGCATTGAATAGTGAGATTTAACTAATTTATTCTTGTATTCTTTCACAGTTAAAAATGAAAGCAAATTGAAAAAGACAAGATAGAAAAGCTCATGACCTGAATAAGTTTAGTTATGTATATTGAGTTTAGACCTATTATTCTACAATGGTTTTAAACTTCAAGCTCATAACATCTCTGTTAAATATTTCTGCTCACTCATATAGGTCACATTTATTCACATTTGCATCATCATTTTAACTACATTCAGACCATTATGTCTTGCTCTGCTTTGTGTTGAGTGGGTCTTTGTGATTACACTTGATTGCACAATACCAAAAACACAATAATTTCTCTCATTGACAATATCACTTTGCCTCACTTATTTTGATTATTTCTGACAATTCATTTCTTGATCTCCTACATTCTTTGTTTCTCTCTCTTATCTATCTTTTTGATGCTGTCAAAAGGGGAGAAAGTTCTTAAAGGGGAGAAGTTTCTTATGGGAGAAAGTTCAAAGGGTGAATATGGTCAAGGGGAGTTATTACAGTCAAGGGAGTCAGGCTATTGGGAGATTGTGCATATTTTTGTCATCATTAAAAAGGGGGAGAATGTTGGGTTGAGTGTGTTTTGGAATTTCCTAAAGTTGTATTTTAATGATGACCAATGAACATCACTCATACCTTGATTTTGATGATGACATATTGAACATGTTATACATTTTATACATATCACAACAATACTTAAACAACATGTTTTTGATGTTTAATATCTCACATTTTAATGATAATATCTTGTATTAATGGTTTACATTTTATATTTTCAAGTTTACACAAAATTGTCCCAGTGGTGACGACACAGTCCACCTGTGTGTCGACACTAGCTGACTGTCCCAGAAGCATGTTATGAGAGAAGCAACCAGTGGTGTCGACATGGTCGACCTATGTGTCGACACTAGATGACTGTCCCAGGAAGCAGTCAGAACAGTTGAAGCCAGTGGTGTCGACACAGTCTGCTTGTGTGTCGACACACTTCGACTAAAGCTCAAAAATGGGAATTTTTCTGGACACGTGGCTACTTAGGAATCAAGGGATTTGACCTAGATTTCCATGCCCATGCACCCCAAGGCACCTTATGAACATATGGGGCTATATATACCCATGATCCTTGTACTCCAAAGGGATCCCACAAAAAGAAAGCTCAGAGCATTATAGAAGAAGAGCATTTGAGCGGGAAAGGCTTCTGCGTTGAGAAGGAGAACAGCAGAGCGCTGCCAAGGGGAAGAAGATGGAGAAGAAGAAGGAGAAGAAGGGGAGGAGCTTGTGGTTGCAGCAGTGCTGATCCAGAAGGAGATCCAGCCGAGTCTATGTTTGTATTGAGTGTCAATTTCCCTGGGGGATCTATGTATGTGTTCTACACAGATCGCCCAATTCTATTTGTCTTTACCATTTTATCTTGTACTGAGATAGATCGTGCTAGAGGATCTATTCTCTAAGTGTGCTTGTTCTAGCAGAACTTGGATCTATTGTGATCTAGAGGTTTGAGTACTTTGTACTCTGGTTTAGAGCCGTAGTGCTCTGGGTTGGAGCCGTTGTGCTCTGGTGCTTGAGCCGTAGTGCTCAAGGGCTTGTGAATTTTCTGAATTCACAAGTGGTTGTGGAGTAGGTTGTTGTGCCTATCTCCTGGGTTTCTTTGAGTCATTGCACTCAAAGAGGTTGGAGTCATCGTGCTTAGATTGTACTGCACTTGTGCTAGTGGTTCCTCCGTTGCGAGGAGGTGGACGTAGGAGACACAAGTTGTGTTCTCTGATATGAAACATGAAGCACAATGTTAGGGATAAAAATTTGAAATACAATTTGTCTCTCCCCCCAACTTGAATGACATTGTCCTCAATGGCATAAAAGTAATGAAATAGACTAAAGCCAATGTAAGTTAAGAATGGAGAGACACAACCTGATGATCACATGAGGGCGGTTGCACAATAGCTCCATCCAAGGATAGTGGGACTCCAAACACCTAAGACACAAAATGAAGACTAAATCAATAGAAATCACTTTTCCTAAAATATTTGGTTGCCTCCCAGCAAGCGCTAAGTTTAATGTCTTCAACCAGACACATAGAGGTAACATGCTTAAGTAACAGCTGATGTTCAGTCTGTCCCCATGTAATTTTAATTAATTACATATTTATTTTGGTGATTAACAAAACCAAACAAAACCCTATCAAAAAGTTCTAACACATATTTCATAAGTCTTAAGTACAAGAAATATACCAAGGTCAAACAAGCCAATATTGGTAAGTATTACCTTTCTGAAGCTTTAATCATTTCAAGATCATATTTCTCTAAGTCCACACCCACTCCTATTGAAAGCCACAACGATTTCCTTATATGTGTATCGATTTCAATAGAGCTATAACGATTTGATATCATAACAATTTCTTTATAAGACTGAGATATCATGTGGTTTCAAACAAGTCGTTCCCGTAACGATTCTTTAAGTCATCGTAACGATTTATTTAGAACTCGTAACGACTTGCCCGTCATAACGATTTCTTAAGTTATCACAACGATTTCTTTAGAACTCGTAACGACTTGCCCGTCGTAACGATTCCTTATGTTATCGCAACAATTTCTTTAGAACTCGTAACGACTTGCCCATCGTAACGATTCCTTAAGTTATCGCAATGATTTCTTTAGAGCTCATAACGATTTGCTTCGCGCAACGATTTCTTTAGTGCTCATAACGATTTGCCTTGCGCAACGATTTCTTTAGAGCTCATAACGATTTGCCTTGCGCAACGATTTCTTTAGAGCTCATAACGATTTGCTTCGCGCAACGATTTCTTTAGCGCTCATAACGATTTGCCTTCTGCAACAATTTCTTTAGTGTTCATAATGATTTCTTCTTTTAACACATCAACTTGCTTTCCACAACGATTTGTTAAGTGTTCATAATGATTTCTTCATTGAACACATCAACTTGCTTTCCATAACGATTTGTTAAGTGTTCATAACGATTTCTTCAGTGAACACATCGACTTGCTTTCCATAACGATTTGTTAAGTCTTCATAATGATTTCTTCGTTGAACACATCAACTTGCTTTCCATAACGATTTCTTCAGTATTCATAACGATTCCTTTAATGAATACAACGATTTGCTCTCTATAACGACTTCTTCAGTATTTATAATGACTCCTTTAATGAATACAACGATTTGCTCTCTATAATGACTTGCTAGTATTGATAACGATTTCATAAGTCATATAGATAACGACTTTATGGTTTATATCAACTTGATATTTATCTTATCTCTTAAAGCGTTGAATAGTCAAAGTCTTCTCTTATTTGTCTGACTGTTGTGCATTTAATGAAGACAGAACGTATCTCTGCATGCATGCAGATGATATCTTTTCATTATCGTGCATATTCTGTCAACATCTTTTAGAACAAGCTATTTGGCATTGCTATTTTGGTGAATATTCACATCAACGTTTACTGACAACAAGAGACAGCCTAGCTGTCTATTGTTCTAGCATTTAATATGTACAGGGTCCTAAAGACATTCTGTCATACAACGTTGAACCATGTAGATGCTAGAAGACCTTATCTCTTTGCGTGCTCAACTGGATAAAAGATTGTTGAAGCTTCCAAATGTCAAGCAGTCTAACGTCTACCAATCTAAGAGACAACTGTTACTTTAATGGCCGTATTTCAAATGGAGATATAAATGCAAGACAGAAGATCAGAGAAAAGAATGAATGATCAATGTACAAGCAATTCAAATCTTCTTATAGAATTCTTGAGCCAAGAACCTCATTCCTTCTCTTGTTGCTCTTTGCTCTCCACACTGTAGTGAAAATCCTGAGAGAGCTCGTGCAGTTCTGAGAGTCTACTGTGTTTCTAGATCTTCTACTCTCAGTCCTGCTTGCTTCAGATCTTAGCTTGTTGAAGCTTGATCTAGGGGCTTGTTTCTACTGCTTACCTTTGCTGTGTTTGTTCCCTTTTGTGTTGAAGGAAGACCTGATGGGGTAACCAGGGTGTTGTTGTTCCCTTCTGTTGTGAAGGAAGACCTGGTGGGGTATCCAGGGTGGTGTAATTCCCTTCGTGTGAAGGAAGACCAGCTGAGCTGGGTGTTGTAGTGCCCATAGGGAGACTGTACCCTAGTTAGTGGAATCCTGAGTTGTTGCTCAGGGACTGGATGTAGGACTCCTAAGGAGAGGAGGTCCGAACCAGGATATTTCTTGTGTTGTGTGGTTGTTTTTCTTGTGTGATTGCTCTTTGAACTAACTGTCACTAACCTTCATCGAAGAACGTTTTTAGTGAATGTTTTAAGTACAGGTACTAATCAAATATTTTTTAAAGACCTATTCACCCCCCCTCCGGGCTTGTCAACTAGGCAACAAGTGGTATCAGAGCGAGTCTCTTCGACAAAGAAAGATCCAACGATCTGATGAGTAAAGATTCAAGGCAGCTCAAGGTAACATTGAAGGTCAGTCTGTCAACCGACTCCCTCTCTTTGATGGTGAAGATTATGCTTATTGGAAGACCAGAATGGAGTACTTTCTTCAAGGTCACGACTATCAGATATGGTCAATAGTAGAAGAAGGTGATCTCCTAGTCACAAATGAGAAAGCTCAGTGGACAGATGATGATAGGAAAAAGATCTCCTTAAACTGTAAGGCTAAGAGTTTCTGTGCTGTGCACTAAGCAAAAAGGAATTCAACAGAGTTTCAGCCTGCAAATCCGCAATGGAGATGTGGGAAAAGCTTAGAATTACCTATGAAGGCACAGACAAGGTGAAGGAGACAAGAATTGATATTCTTGTTACCCAATATGAAAGATTTCAGATGCAATCAGGTGAGTCCATAACCCAGATGTTCAGTAGATTCACAGATATCACAAATGGGTTAGCCGGACTAGGAAAGACCTATGAAATGGGAGACATGGTGAGGAAAATTCTTAGATCCCTACCATCTTCATGGACTCCCAAAGTTACAGCCATTGAAGAAGCTAATGATCTAAAGAGAAAGTCTTTGGAAAAGCTCATTGGGTCCCTTATGGCCCATGAGATAAACATGGAGAGATTAGGAGAATCCTCCAGCAGAAAGAAGCAGTCAAATGCGCTCAAGGCTGATGAAGAGTCGTCAGAAGAATCACTGGACAACAGTGAGAACAGCAAGGACAGTGATGATGAAGAAGCTATGCTGTTCAGAAGACTACAACGAATTCTAGCCAAAAAGAAGAAGTTTCAATCTGGCAGAAGATTCTTCAAGAAAAATAAAGAGTTTAAGAAGCCAGAAGGAAAAGATCTGAAGAAAGGAGAACCTACATGTTATGAGTGCAAGAAGCCTGGACATATCAAGGCAGAGTGTCCAAAGCTTAAGAAAGATGGACACAAGAAGAAAGATAACTTCAGACGATTCAAGAAATACAAGAAGAAGGCAATGGCAGCCGCATGGGAAAACAACAGCGACTCAGACAGTGAGTCAAGCTCAACCAGTGATGAAGAAGAAGCCAACTTGGCTTTCATGGCAAATACAGATGATAAGGTACATCTGATTCCTCCTTTGATTCCTGCAATGATTCTGATTCTGATAATTTAGAGGATGCATTCAATGAACTATATGATAAGTATAGAGATGTATCTAAATTATTGAAAGTTAGTAAGAAAAACATTACTTGTTTAGAGAATACAAACTCAGATCTAAAATCTGAAAATGAGCAACTAGAAAACAGTTAACTGAACTTAAAAGAAGATGAGTTATTATGAAGATCTAAAGGACAAGAATGAACAAATAATTAAATTGGAAAAACAGGCAGGCACAGATGAACTGAAAATAGAAATAAAATCATTAACAGATGAAAATAAGAAATTATCTACCACATTGGAAAAATTCACAAATGGTAAAAACTCTCTCATAATAAAAGGTGCTAGAAGATTAGGTAAGAAGAAAAATGGATTAGGATATACACCCCCAGATAATGAAGAAACCATAGTTTATCCTAAAACATATCCAACACCAAAATTTGTACCCGAACAAGATATAACATACAAAGCTAACTTCAAATATATAGAAAAAGTAACTAAATTATCCTGTTGTAGTCACTGCAACAAGTTAGGACATATCATAACAACATGCCCAACAAGACATAAGAAATGGATAATCAAAGGTAAAATCAATGATACTAACCAATCAGGACCCAAAAGAATTTGGGTACCTAAAACTTGATGATTTTATTTCAGGGTAACACTCGAGCATCCAAATGGTATTTGGACAGTCGGTGCTCAAGGCACATGTCAGGGAATCAGAATCTATTCACCCATCTACAAGGTGAAGAAGGAACGTTACCTATGGAGACAATGGGAAAGGCACAGTGATTGGCAGTGGTTCTGTGAGCAACAAAGGAAAAATAGTCATTGAAGATGTATTGCTTGTCAAAGGCTGAAGCACAATCTCATCAGCATCAGCCAGCTTTGTGACAGAGGTCATCAGATTCAGTTTCAAGAGTCAAAGTGCAGCATATTGAAGGATGGAGCAGTAATTTTCGAAGCCAATAGAGAAAAGAACCTGTATGCACTTCATCTTGAAGAACTCAAGGATCAAGATGTCTGTTTGGCAGCAAACAAGGATCAATCAACTGAACTGTGGCACAGAAGACTGGGACATTACAGCATAGAGGTATGAGAAAACTGCTAAAGAAGAATCTTGTGGAAGGTCTGCCAAAGGTCAGCACAAAATTGGATGGTGTCTGCAGACCTTGTGCCAAGGGAAAACATGTTAAGAATTCCTTCAAGTCAAAGACTGTAGTGACAACCTCAAAACCCTTAGAACTCCTTCATATGGATTTATTTGGGCCAATGAGAACCACCAGTCTTGGAGGAAAGAATTTCGGATTTGTTATAGTTGATGACTATTCCAGATTTACATGGGTGTCATTCCTAGAACATAAAGATGAACATTTGAAAGCTTTATCAGCTTTAGCAAGAAGGTTCAGAAGACAAGAAATTCAGTATTATTAGTATTCGATCAGATCATGGAGGTGAATTTCAGAATGAGAAATTTGCAAAGTTCTGTGAAAATGAAGGGATTGAACACAATTTCTCAGCACCAAGGACACCACGGCAAAATGGAGTTGCTGAGAGGAAGAATAGAACTCTATTGGACATGGCAAGAACAATGTTGTCAGAATATAATTTGCCAAGATACTTTTGGGCTGAAGCAGTGATCACAGCAAGCTATATTAGCAACAGAGTAATGATCAGGCCAATCCTAAAGAAGACTGCATACGAACTGTTTAAAGGAAAGAAGCCAAAGATCAGCCACTTTAGGACATTTGGATGTCCTTGCTTCATTCACAATAATGGAAAAAGGGACATTGGTAAGTTGGATGCCAAATCAGATGAAGGTATCTTCATGGGGTATGCTTTTAAACCCAAAGGTTATAGAGTATTTAACAAATGTACCTTATTAATTGAACAGTCTGTGCATATTATTTTTGATGAACTAACCCTTCCTTGAGAAAGAAGATAGTGATAATGATGATGCAGACAACTGTCCAAGAAACTAAAGGATACCTCAATTGAAGATAGGGATGATCCACCTCTGGAAGACTTGCAACCAAGATATTACACATGAAAATCTTCCAAAGGAGTGGAGATACAAAAAAGATCACCCACCTGAGAACATTATTGGTGATCCACCTGTAGGGGTAAGAACAAGAGGTAATGTAATTCCTTGTGATTACCTAGCATTTGTTTCTCAAATAGAGCCTAGGACAGTCAATGAAGCTCTTACTGATGAATCTTGGATTATAGCCATGCAAGATGAACTAAATCAATTCAAGAGAAACCAAGTATGTTCACTTGTTCCCACCATCAGACCATCCAGTTATTTCACCAAATGGGTGTTCAGAAATAAATTGGATGAGGCTGGTGTAATCTTAAGAAACAAGGCCAGATTGGGTCAGCTCAAGGCTATTCCCAGATGAAGGCATAGATTTTGATGAAACCTATGCACCTGTGGCTAGACTTGAGGCTATCAGAATATTACTTGCATATGCATCTGCTCTAGATTTAAAACTATTTCAAATGGATGTTAAATCTGTATTTTTGAATGGTTTTATTAAGAGGAAGTTTATGTAGAACAACCTCCAGGTTTTGATGATTTAGAATTTCCAAATCATGTTTTTAAACTTCAAAAGGCTCTATATGGCTTAAAGCAAGCACCTAGAGCCTGGTATGAAAGGCTTAGTTCTTTTCTTCTAACTATGGTTTCAATAGAGGTCAAGTAGATAGTACTCTTTTTACAAAGTCAAAAGTCAAGCACATACTACTAGTTCAAATTTATGTAGATGATATTATTTTTGTTCTATTGATGAATCCCTTTGCAAGTACTTTGAAAGATTGATGCAGGGAGAGTTTGAGATGAGCATGATGGGGGCTCAATTTTTTTCTTGGACTACAAATCAAGCAAGGAAAAGATGGCACCCACATTTATTAAGCAAAATACACCAAGGAGCTTTTGAAGAAATTTAGCTTTGAGAACACAAAGCCACTCTCAACACCAATGAGTACATCTACAAGGATGGATAGTGACAAGGATGGTAAGAAAGTAGATCAAAAGATCTACAGAGGTATGATTGGTTCATTACTTTACTTAACGGCCAGTAGACCTGATATTCTATTCAGTGTATGCATGTGTGCTAGGTATCAAGTAGATCCTAGAGAATCTCATTTAATCTCTATAAAAAGAATATTTAGATATTTAGCTAGAACTCATGACTTAGGTCTGTGGTATCCAAAATCTTGTGAAATTAATTTAATAGGATACTCTGATGCTGACTATGCTGAATGCAAAGTAGATAGAAAAAGCACCAGTGGTTGTTGTCAATTTCTTGCACGGTGTTTGATATCCTGGTCCTCAAAGAAACAAAATTCAGTGGCACTGTCTACAGCTGAAGTTGAGTACGTGGCTGCTGGAAGTTGTTGTACACAACTCCTATGGATAAAGCAACAACTTGAGGATTTCGGACTAAATATCAAATCAATTCCACTACTGTGTGACAACACCAGTGCTATCAATCTCACCAAAAATCCAGTCCAGCATTCAAGGACCAAACATATTGAGGTTAGATATCATTTTATTCGTGATCATGTAGCAAATGGTAACATTGAAATATCTTTTATTGACACAAATGGTCAGTTAGCATATATTTTCACAAAAGCCTTACCCGAGGTATGATTTACGTCTCTTAGAAGGGAATTGAGCATGTGTAATTTGTGAAGAGATTTCTGTTTAAAACTGGCATATAAATTTTCAGAATTAAGTAAGTTTTCCCTCCATGGCCTTAAGCAAAAGTAATTTAAATTATCTTTCCGGGCCGCTCTCTTTAAAAGTCTGTTGAGTTGGTCAAACTCATTTGTCGTTTTCTGCCACCTTTTAGCGCCTCACTTTTTAGTATAGCATTTATTTAACTCCGAAAATCGATGTGGGAACGATTCATCTCCTATCTTCTACCTTTTTCCCTCTTTCGTCTGGTTGCCTGTGCCGATGCCCTAACGACTTCGACATCGACTCTCTGCAAATTTGAAGCCCTTCACCTCTTCCCACGATGAATTTCTTGAGGGCTTTCACTTCTGCCACCATCTCCTCCGTTCTGAAACCCTCCTCCACTCAAATCCATGGCCACACCAGTTGTTTCCGGCAGTCTTGGGGGCTACGGTGCTGAGTACCTCTCTCCTGAGCAGCAGGAAAGGTTCACGTTCGTGAAGACCAAGCTTTGTGGAAATAAGGCAGTGGATGTAGCTGATCTTGAGAAGAACGGCATGCACAGCATAGTGGCCGCAGCGAGAAGAATGCAGTGTACAATCATTTCGACCTTCTCTGAGGTAAGCTATCCGGACCTTGTGAAGGCGTTCTACGTTTGCTTGAAATCAGAGGCAGATGGCTCCCTGACATCTTCAGTCAAGGGAACCACGATCAAGATTGATTACAATCTTCTGAAGACTCTGTTTGATGTAAGCTCGATTGGTCACAGTGGAATCCACACTGTGGATACCCAAGTCAAGGGTCTCAGAATCATTGCTCCTGAATTCTGGTTGAGAGATGGGAAAATATATATCAATCATTTGAATGCTTTTAACCGACTTCTGAACTTTATTGTTTGTCAAATTCTAGTTCCTAGAAGTGCAACTTTTTCAACCTGTACCAAGGCGGATTCAGATATGATGTTTTGGGCCATACAGAACAAGGAGATTAACATGGCCGAAGTGATGATAGAGAGGATGAAGTTTGCTCGTGATTAGATTTGGGACACCAAGAGTAAGCTCAATGTATCTCTGCCTTATGCTCACTTGCTCACCAAGGTTTACAAACACTTTGGTGTTGACCTGTCTTGGGCAGTAGTTGAGAAGATGGGCCAGACCATTAGGTCCAGAAATCTTAGAAAAAGTGGTTTCACAATCATTAATGGTGTATGGACCAAGACCTCAGTGGCTGAGGGCGAGGCTATAATTGGCGAAGCCCCTGAAGTCCAGCCAGAGGAAGTGGTAGCACCAGCAGCAGTGGCAGCAGCAGCATCAGTGACACCAGATGCACCAGAATCAACTTCAACTCAAGGAGCAGTTTTTGAGACAGAATTTTCAGCAGAACCAGCAGTAGGAGCACCAGCTGAAGTTGTATTTGCAGCAGAAGAGGCACCAGAATCATCAGTTGTAGTAGAATTGGAAAGAGAAAGTGCAGAGGAAGCCTCAGTGGCACCAGCAGGAGCTGTAGTGGAAGAAGCTGTGGCATCCGGCCACCTTGAAGAAGCAACTGTAGAAGATGCTCCCAGCCATGAGAAGCAAAATGTTAGTGAGCCTCAAATATCAGAATCCGTGGCAGTGGGCCACAATGTTGAAGTATCTGTGGATGAAGCTCCCATTCAGAAGGAGCAAACAACTATTCCCGATGACACTGTGATGGAAGAAGCTCCCATTCAGGGGGAGCAAGGAAGTGTTGCAGAAGATGCTCCTATTGAGAGGGAGCAGTCTGTCAGCCCAAATATCCCAGAAGAAACCTCTGTACCAATGGCAGATATCTCCAGTTTAGGCACTTCATTGGAAGAAATGAAGGCATACCTCAGGGGGAGAGCACTGAAAACCCCCCAAAAGAACATTTCCGAGATGGGGAAACGGCTAGCTCCTCAGAATCTGATGAGGATGCCAATATTGATGAAGTATAGGCTTTTGTGAACCAAGCCAAGGAGAAAAGGAAGGAAGTTGCTCCAAAACTTCCTCTTCTTGCAGATGCTCCATATCAAAGGACCCAGAGGCAGAAGATTGTGATACAACTGAAGCCTGTCATAGAAAGACTAGACGTTCAAGGAGAAATCCTGTGCTCTTTGCAGTCCGACATAAATTCAATTTTCATGAGCCAGGCCTCCACCTCAAAAGAGTTGTTACAAGTCAGGAATGCAATGAAATGGTTCAATAAGGAAATGGGATCCATGAAGGCCTTACTTTCAGAAGTTCTGCTAGCCATAAAAGCTCAAGCACCTCCATCTTCTGAGCCTCCTACATCAGCTGCAGAAATGGAAGGGCCATCTGTGGTTTCAGAAGTACCTTTGGAGTCAGGGCCATCCGGGCCCTCAGTTCAGGAGCAAGGGCCATCAGGGCCTCCACTGAAGGGTCAGGACCATCCGAGCTGGCACGGAACAAGCAGATTCCAGCAAAGAACCTGTTGTAGATCCAGTGCCCCCAATTTCTTTTCCCTCTCAACCCCTGCTCCTCCATCTCTCCTTCAGCCTCCCCTCCACTGCTCCACCTGCACCTCCAAACTTTAAGAAACCACAACCTAGAAACATCTCCTCACCAATACTTTTTCCTCTCACTCCACCTCACCTCCTGCATCTTCAACACCCTTTCCTCCACCTCCTCCTATCTTTGAGGTTCCTCCAGCCTCATCATCAGATGGCCCTCCTCTCTGGTCCCTCATCATCAGCTGGACCATCTCATCACACCTCTTCTCATCCACCATCCCTTCTTCATCCTCATACTCTCCTCCCTCCTTCATCACCATCATCCCAGAAGGAGCTCAAATTGATGGTCCCTATCTGAGCCCCATCAAAGACGAATTTGAGGACACCATTCTTGGCTCTGTTCTCAAAGTTGGCGAGCATATTCATGTCTCTGATCCTTCCTGTCCTCCCTCTAAGAAAAGAAAAACCTCCTCTTCATCTTCCAATCCATTGTATCCTCCCTTGTGGTTTACTCTCACAGAGGTCACTAAAAACAAGCCTCTCTACAGGGAATACCTCACCAAGGTTGTCTTTGCCGCCCTCTTCAATCTTCCTTTCCTAAACCTTTCTAACCATCTTCACACCATCCTACCTTACACCTCTCTTACCAAGTTTGTAAGGAACAAGATCTTCTCTTCTGCTCAATCCTTCTCTGAAGAAGAATGGGCACGCTCAAATAAAGTCCTCTACAACAAGTTTCTCACTGCCAGATCTGAAGTTTTTCCTCCCAGGGATCACTCTCTCACCTTGTCTGAATGGTTTCTGGTCCACCATTCCAACATCTGGGCTCCCTTTATCCAGAAAGAGATCAAGCTGATCAGGCAATTCAAGATGTTTAATGATTATAGGTATCTTCATCGTTTACCTGAAGTCCAGCTCAGTCAGTTCAGGCAAGCCATCCGAAATCTTGGATCTGAGCATGGCACTGCAGCAATTCAAGTGGACTTTGCTACTCTTCAGCTGCCAGAGGCTACATATTTTCCTCCTCTTCACTCTTTGCTCATGGATACACCAGTGGGCACAGTTATTTTTGAACGTTTTGTGAGAGTGATGGGCAGAATCAAAGTTCAGAAGGGCAGTGTGGTAGCTTTCCCCAGATTTATCTTTAGGGAGTACCACCTAGGCCACATCCGTGCTGAGGTTCTAGCCTCTGCCTTTTCAGAATGTGAAAGACTGACACCTGCAGGTTGGGCCAAGTTCTATCCCCTATCTGCTCAGCAATTGTCAGATACAAATGCAACCTTAGCCAGGGAAGGCCGCCCTCCAATCTCAGCTGCAACCTTTCTGGACATGAATTCCCTCCATCTTGTAAATGATCCTCTTCAAATTTGGGTGGAAAGGTACAAAGTCTATGTCGCCATGCGCCAGGGATTAAAGCATAGGCAGATCTTCTATCCTGTTTCCCTTAATCAGTTCTTGCTTGTGCTAGCTTTGGAAAAGTCACCTACTACAAGATATCCTTGGACAGAGATCCGTACCATGATTTCCTTGAAACTCAGTTGGTCCTTCACCTCAAAAGAATGGCTCCCTCTATGGGACCAAATTATTCTGTTGGCCCTGGACCCTTCAAGATTTACTTTGAGAAACAGGAAGAGCAGGCCTGAGAGATTATTTCTCATTTTGCCTCTCTTTTATCCCCTACTTATTACTTACCTGTACCTCCTCAGAATGAATGAACTACATTTGCTTGTCTCTACTTATCTTTTCTCTTCATTCTTTGTCTCAGATTATCTTTTTTGCTTAATGACAAAAAGGGGGAGAAAAATACTTAGCATGTCTGAAATACATTCTGCAAATATTCATATTTTTTTACTATTCATGCTTATTGTTAAGGGGAGAAATACTTAGCATGTCTGAAATACATTCTGCAAATATTCAGATTATTATTCTTGCTTATTGTTAAGTTTTGTCATCACCAAAAGGGGGAGATTGATGTTCAGTTGTCCCCATGTAATTTTAATTAATTACATATTTATTTTGGTGATTAACAAAACCAAACAAAACCCTATCAAAAAGTTCTAACACATTTCATAAGTCTTAAGTACAGGAAATATATCAAGGTCAAACAAGCCAATATTGGTAAGTATTACATTTCTGAAGCTTTAATCATTTCAAGATCATATTTCTATAAGTCCACACCGACTCCTGTTGAAAGCCACAACGATTTCCTTATGTGTGTATGATTTCAATAGATCTATAACGATTTGATATCATAACACTTCTTTATAAGACTGAGATATCATATGGTTTCAAACAAGTCATTCCCGTAACGATTCTTTAAGTCATCGTAACGATTTCTTTAGAACTCGTAACAACTTGCCCGTCATAACGATTTATTAAGTTATCGCAACGATTTATTTAGAACTCGTAACAACTTGCCCGTCGTAACGATTCCTTAAGTTATCGCAACGATTTCTTTAGAACTCGTAACGACTTGCCCGTCGTAACGATTCCTTAAGTTATCACAACGATTTCTTTAGAGCTCATAACGATTTACTTCGCGCAACGATTTCTTTAGCGCTCATAACGATTTGCCTTGCGCAACGATTTCTTTAGAGCTCATAACGATTTGCCTTGCGCAACGATTTCTTTAGAGCTCATAACGATTTGCTTCGCGCAACGATTTCTTTAGCGCTCATAACGATTTGCTTTGCGCAACGATTTCTTTAGTGTTCATAACGATTTCTTCTTTTAACACATCAACTTGCTTTCCACAACGATTTGTTAAGTGTTCATAACGATTTCTTCGTTGAACACATCAACTTGCTTTCCATAACGATTTGTTAAGTGTTCATAACGATTTCTTCGGTGAACACATCGACTTGCTTTTTATATGATTTGTTAAGTCTTCATAACGATTTCTTCGTTGAACACATCGACTTGCTTTCCATAACGATTTGTTAAGTCTTCATAACGATTCCTTCGTTGAACACATCGACTTGCTTTCCATAACGATTTATTCAGTATTCATAACGATTCCTTTAATGAATACAACGATTTGCTCTCTATAATGACTTCTTCAGTATTTATAACGACTCCTTTAATGAATACAACAATTTTCTCTCTATAATGACTTGTTGGTATTCATAACGATTTCATAAGTCATATAGACAACGACTTTATGGTTTATATCAACTTGATATTTATCTTATCTCTTAAAGCGTTGAATAGTCAAAGTCTTCTCTTATTTGTCTGACTGCTGTGCATTTAATGAAGACAGAACGTATCTCTACATGCATGCAGATGATATCTTTTCATTATCTTGCATATTCTGTCAACATATTTTAGAACAAGCTATTTGGCATTGCTATTTTGGTGAATATTCACATCAACGTTTACTGACAACAAGAGACAACCTAGCTGTCTAATGTTCTAGCATTTAATATGTGCAGGGTCCTAAAGACATTCTGTCATACAACGTTGGACCATATAGACGCCAGAAGACCTTATCTCTTTGCGTGCTCAATTGGATAAAAGATTGTTGAAGCTTCCAAATGTCAAGCAGTCTAACGTCTACCAATCTAAGAGACAACGCTTACTTCAACGGCCGTATTTCAAATGGAGATATAAATACAAGACAGAAGATCAGAAGAAAAGAATGAATGATCAATGTACAAGCAATTCAAATCTTCTGATAGAATTCTAGAGCCAAGAACCTCATTCCTTCTCGTGTTGCTCTTTTCTCTCCACACTGTAGTGAAAATTTTGAGAGAGCTCGTGTAGTTATGAGAGTCTACTGTGTTTCTAGATCTTCTACTCTCAGTCCTGCTTGCTTCAGATCTTAGCTTGTTGAAGCTTGATCTAGGGGCTTGTTTCTACTGCTTACCTTTGCTGTGTTTGTTCCCTTCTGTGTTGAAGGAAGACCTGGTGGGGTATCCAGGGTGTTGTTGTTCCCTTCTGTTATGAAGGAAGACCTGGTGGGGTATCCAGGGTGGTGTAATTCCCTTCGTGTGAAGGAAGACCAGCTGAGCTGGGTGTTGTAGTGTCCATAGGGGGACTGTACCCTAGTTAGTGGAATCCTGATTGTTGCTCAGGGACTGGATGTAGGACTCCTAAGGAGAGGAGGTCCGAACCAGGATAATTTCTTGTGTTGTGTGGTTGTTTTTCTTGTGTGATTGCTCTTTGAACTAACTGTCACTAACCTTCATCGAAGAACGTCTTTGTGTGAATGTTTTAAGTACATGTACTAATCAAATATTTTTTAAAGACCCATTCACCCCCCCTCTGGGCTTGTCAACTGGGGAACAACACCCCCAATCAATTGACGCCAAATTCTTGCTTTGTATGGCATCACCAGCCATGGTGGGTCAAGTGGTCCAAAGTACCTTGCAGATCAGTAAGGATAGAGAAATTGGGCATGTAAGATCATATCTTCAATTAAGAAATTCATTTATGCACTTAAGGTCTTTATATTGTTGAACACATCAATGCGGACTTTAGTTTCCCCTTCATTTGTGATGTTGACATTTATATCATTAATTGCAAAAAATTCCTCTTCTTATTAAGATCTTTATATGCATTGCACCCTTCAATTTGGACTTTATTATTTTCACTATTGTCACCCACAACATCCATTTTCAGATCCTCTTTCATGATGTTGAGGTCAGATTGAGTTGAATGCTCAGAGGATTGCTTGAACTCCACAGACCGACTTGTGTCAAAGATAGTAGCATGATCTGTAATGAAATGGATATGACTTTCAGCACAAGGATGCTTAAAAGGTTCAAGTGTAGTTGACCAATCAGCTAATGGTAGCATGTCCACGAATATATTAGATTTGCCAAGGTCAGGGAGAGGTAGGAGTTCCATGTCTTTCTCAAAATCAAGAGAGACCCAGTCAATGTGGACTTCAGGCAGAATTTCTAGTTCTTCTCTTAACCAAGAAGAATGATTGATGATTACACCCATCTCTTTCTCCACACTCACCTCTTCTTCGTCACCCACTTGAAACAATGTCACATCAAACTTGGGCCCAACATCTAGATGACATTCTTTCTCTTCTCCCCCCAACTTGAGTTCAACTAACTCACTAGAGCTTTCCTCAAATATGGCATTATGGATGGAGTCTTCTTGATGGTCAGTTTCAAGTTGGGCTAAGACTATGGATTGATTTTTAGTGGCACCCATCTCCTCTTGATTTGACTCATTAATATTATCTCTCATTTTCCAAGTGTGCATGTCCACAATCATATTGGACTGAGAAGTTTTGAATGGAATTTGAGAGTCAAATTGTTGGTCACAATCAAGATAATGATGTTCATGATTGTCAATGGGTTGACATGGTGATTGGCTATCTTGCCTCCTGATGATTTCCATCAGTTGAGTAATTAGGAGGTTAGTTTTGATAAATGATTGCTCTAATTCTTATTGTTGTTGGGTGAATGTTTGCTCAAAGACTTGTTGATTATCATGGAATTTTTGCATAAATTGCCCAAATTGACCATCAAAGAGGCTTGATTGCGAGGGAGATGTATGAGTGGGCTGTGGATATGCATGTTGTCCCTCATGATGGCTTTTATCATGATATCAAATTGGAATTGGGCCCAATGTTGAAAGTTATGGATATGTGGACTTTGGGCTTGGGCCAAAATAGGTTGATCTCTAAGTGTCAAATGTGGCATTACTTCTCCAAGTTGTTGGAAAGGTGTGCCTTCAAGAGCATTTTCTAAGCACATTGGCAGATCAATGCCAATTTTTTTTTTTATCAAACCATGATATGATTTCGGCACCTAGAAAGGGTCCTTGAATCTCTCCTTGAGAATCTTGGTAGAGTAAATTTAATTTCTCAGGAGAGACACCTTGGTCAACCTTTGAATAAGGAGTAGGTGTGGATAACACTTGAAAATTTTGGGTCTGTTCTTGGGTTGAGGGAGGAGATGAGGTGTAAAGTGGGTCAACATATTTCCTCCATCCTGAATCATGCATGTGATTTGTAACTGGGTGACCATGGAGATGATAGACTTGAGTCCATTTGAAACCATTGGCTTGGTAAGTAGGGTTTGATGAATAAGATGGGTTAGGTTGAGAGTGAATAACATAATGAGCTGACCTAATTTGCCCAATTCATGTGCCAATTTCATAACCATTATTATCAACCCACATAAATCCCTTTTTTTCCTTTTATATTTTTTTCTTATTGTTTTGAAAGATTTGATGTTTTTTTTTTTAAAATAAGTTAGAAAATAATTAATCCTATGACACCTATGGTTCCCTGGGACATAAAAATTTGATTTCTCACTAATCAACTTAGGCCCAGCTTAAATCCACTCTCAAGCCCATTAACTAGCCAGGTAAGAGGTGGAAAAGTGGGTGGTTCCCCCTGCTCTTGTAGGGACCTAATTAAGTAACCACTTGTCCACTTAGGCGTTTTACTATGAACCTCTAGCCTTAGACACTAGTCTCCAAACTTGATAGTGGGCCCATGTGGGCCTAAGTCTCAAAGCGAACCCTAGGTCAAGTTTCTACTTTCTTTTATTAGGCTTGGGTTGGTGAGTGCAATGGTGGTTGTTTTTGGGCCAAGGAAGGGTGATGAAATCCCCACCTTATCTTTGTTAAGGATATTGCCGTTAAAGTATTTTAGAAATGACGTGCACACCACAAATTCAAACAAGGGGTTCTATGCAAACATGGTAATGCATGATCATGTTTTTTTTTAAGAAAGTTGCAAAATTCTCACCTTGCCTCCCAAAATCTTCGACAAAAAAGGAAACTTTTGAAAAAGAAAATTACCTAAAGAAGAAAGTATAAATGATGCATGTCCTAAAGATGGAAAGTTTCTAATCTTGACATGACATCTTTTTATTGGATTCAAATGATTGATTTTTTTTTAAATTATCTAAGCATGGCAACTAGGAAAAGGAAACTCAATTAAGAGGGTTTTAAGGGTACTTACCTCCAACGCAATCCCTCGTTCTTTTGGAAATTAAAATAAATAGAAAGAGTGAGAGAGAGAAGGAAACTCACCTCAACTTACCATTTTTTTTATTTTTTCCTGCAATTTTCGGATTTTTTTCCAAAACAGAATCTTTACTTAAAGATCATGTTTTCAGTGACAGATTTCTGACAGATTTTTCATTTCTGCAATTTTTCAGGCTTTTTTCAATTTTTATTTGACACCTACAAAAAGAAAAAAATGTTAGCATGAATATATACAAAAGACACCAAGATTATCAAAACTAAAAATCTAATTCCCGGGCAACGACACCAAAAATTGATAGCTCACGAATGCGTCGTTAAACACATGACTAACAATCTTAAAAATTATCGGCTTGCACAAAATATTTTAACAATAGTTAAGTGATGAGGCCGAGTCGAATCCATGGGGAAAAAGATTCTTAACTTTGAAAACCTTGAGATTCTTTGATTAGAAAAATATGTTGAGAATTTTAGAAGTAAATCATAAAACTAATTTGACCAACATTAACTATAAACTAAATAGAGAGAGATTAGAAGAAAGAGAGGGGGAAGACTAATTAACAAATAGTAATTAACATTATGACAATAAAATTAAGAGTTTAACACAATACAAAAAAAACCTAAAACAATGTATGGAGAAAGAGAACGAGAGAGAGGATAGATATAGAGAGAAGAAAAGATGAGAAGAGAGAGAGAAATAAGAGAGAGAACAAAAAATGAAAGAGAGGAGAAGGGGTGCACTGTAGCAAAATCACTGTTATTGTAGCTGCTACAGTAACAAGATTTTGCTACCTCTCACACACGTTGCATGCAAAAGCATGCGACGTGGAGGAAGGCGGCTTGGCCAGGCGGGGGCTTGCGGGTGCTGGTGCAGGCATGGCGTAGGCAGCATAGGCGAGGCGGTAGCAGGTGCGGCTCGGGCGGGTGTGCGCAGGTGGCCTTGCGCGGGCAACGAGTGCAGGCGGGGTGTCCGTGCGGGGCTCGGGCGTGCGCAGGCGTGGGCTTGGGCATGCGCAGGCGGGGCACGTAGGCAGGCTGGTGGGCGAGTGCACCTATGCGGGCAGAGAGAGATCGGACGAAAGAGATCGGGAGACATGAAGAAGATAAGAAGAAGAAGAATAGAAGAAGTGAAGGGGGGAAGAAGAGATCGGAGGAGAAGGGAGGAGAGAGATGCGGGGCCAGGGAATGAGAGAGTCTTTAAAATATATATAGAAAGAAGAGAGGAAAGAAGAGAGAATTAATGGGAAGGGTTTTGAAAATAGAGAGGGATTTTAAAATGAAAGAGAGTTTGAAAATTGAAAAGAAAGAGAGAGAGGGAAATGAAAAATGTTTTAAAATTAGAATCTCTCCTCATTATCTCTTATCCATCTTGGTCCATTAGCAAATCCTTATTGAGTGGCCCATTATCCTGCAAACAAAGCACATATAAGGATTTAATCAAATTATCATTTTTGTAATAAAATAGTAATAGATTAATGTAAAACTAAGGACCATTAGATAAAAACATATCGTGATTATCATCAATAATTATGCAATTATCAATGTTCAACCTGGAATTCTTGATACCAAACTTGTGTAACGCCCCTCTTGGACCCGGTATAGTTGTACCAACTCACATCGGATCCAATGGAGGTATTATAGTGAAAAATATCCAACAATAATCAATTCAGATTGAGATATACATAAATGACAATTTAAATTCCAACAAGTTGCAACAGAATATGAAATTTAATTTTCAATCAACATTGTATCCAAATACCAAGTCTAAAGCATAAAAGAAGAACTACAATAGTCCAAAGTTATAACAGTTCATAAGTCCAAATAACATAATGTTCAAAGTACAACTTATTCTCACATAAATAGTCTCTCTCAAACACACACTCAAAGAAAAGAACTAGGCCTCCACGTCCTCATGCTCCGAGTCAGAGTGTACTAACTCCTCGGTATCCTTTGTCTCTCCTGAAATGTTAATCAAGTGTGAGTCTACTAAACTCAGCAAGCAACAAGGAAAGACAGTTCAAGATTTATCATATACTAAATTCAAAACATGACAGCATATTCCGTTTCTCTTCCTTGATACCATATAGCTTTCCCTATCAACATGCTCTAATTCATTTAGCATTCATTTTTCATAGGATGATAACTTATCATGTAAATAAGACAATTTCATATAACATGTGGATTTCATCACCTAATATAACAATGTCTTATTGGCCATTTCATTTTAGAATTATAATATACATGTTTTCATACAATTATGAAATTACATCATGCAATTCATAAATTCATGCATAATTAGCAAAACTATAATGCAAGATTACATAACATATTTTCTCATTTCTGAAGTCTTCGTTTTATTGCAATAAACTTGGTCATCTTGCCAAACATTGTTGGAATAAAAATCAAAATTTCAATAAACATGCCAAATCAGTCCAATGCTTTACATGTCATAAATTTGGTCACATTTCTTGGGATTGTTGGTACAGAAATGATCATTTTGTGCATGCTCCGAAATTCCATAATAATGCATATGTCAACACACATAGGAATAAATACCATGTTCACACTGAAAATGTTTAGAAATTCCATGTGTATAGGCACAGTAATGTTGCACAAAATTATTCTATTTTTGCTCATATCAAAAATCTAAAAAATAGAAAAATTCATAAAAACATAGATGCATTGAACAAGAAAAGGAAGAATTCTGGAACTAATTATGCTCATAGTTCCATTAATGGAAAAACTGCATCTATACAAAAATTAAAATCTGCTTGGATTCAAAAACCATTGTTGAATTCTAACATTGGTTTCATTACAGGACCCAAAGAAGTGTGGGTCCCAAAGGTAGCTTGATCAGCAAGCTAATGAGCCTTGTAGCCATATTCTTCCATCTAGAATCAAGACAATGACTATGCAAGGCAAGAAATGTTGAAGAACATAGGTAAAATCTTTGAAAAAGAAATGAAGATTGTTCAGGTAAAATCTCATATCATTTCAGAATTGAACTGCTTAAGTTGGAACAACTTTTTATATTTCTATCTGAACAATGAGGAGTGTGCTTTGTTTTTAATGCCCCCAACAATAATTCATCTTAACTATAGGTGCCATGTTTGTATCATGTTGCTCGTAAAAATTTATCCATGATTGATAGTACACATTAACCTCCCTATGACTTCTTGGTATATCAAATGGTGAAATGTGGAAGGACAAGTTATGCTTGTCTAAAAACTATCATTATGCGTGAGTAAAATACTCTGCCAAGTACCAAAAGTCATGTTTTGCATAAAGCTAATTGTGTGTGTGCCTAATCATGTGTAAATTACTTGCAAACTTTTTCATTCCATGCACATGTTAAGGGGGAGTAAATTTGATATAAAAAGAAATGTTCTTGCTGCTGCATTCTAGTTTTTTTTTTTATGACTTGTGTCAACTCATTGAAGATCTTGTGTCGACACAATTTGTTCAAGTTTGTGTTCAGAAATGCTCATCTTGAATCTGTTTTAGATAGTGAATTGAGGACAAATCTTCTATATTCTGAAATTGTAGTGTTGTGTTGATGTTCATATTGCATGAAATAAAACAGTCATGTTCACTCTCTTGAATCTCAACCATCAACATTTTGAATGATACTTGATCAGAATATCTTATCTTTTTTTTTTCTCTTTTGGAATGAACTCACACATCCTTTCCATGCGTGAAAGATTCAATCACAGAATCAATTCTTGGCTTATTCTTGATCTCTTCATGTTTCATTTAAATCTATTCAAGGTTCTATTGATATTTTTATATGAGAAATAACTTTTGAATATCTGGAATATTTACATTCATGGATTAAACATGAAGATGAAAAATAAGATTTTGAGTAATATGTCTATCTTTATCCTCAAAGCTTACTTTAGATTTTTTATTGCAAAACACTTTAAGTAGACACTTGAGTAGTCTTGAGTCTTATATCACAAGAAATTCTGAAGTTTTGTTTTTAACAAATGTTAAGAATGATATCTTAATAACTCAAGACCATGATCTATTAAGGGCAAAGATGCTTGTCACCTAATGAAAAGTAATGAAAGTTTTTAAAGGAAATTTTCAAGAAAAAGAAAGATTTTAAGGAAAATTGTAGAGCAATGATTAATACACTGAGTAACCAGGTTATTCCACCTAAGACGTGGTTGGACTTGAGTCAAAAAGTGGTGCTATGTTATCTCTGTTCAAAAAGAAGCAAACAAATGGTTAACATGCCTAGTAGTCAGGCACTCTTGCACTGGGTAAGTGTGTGTGCTTGCACAGAAAAGCATGAATTTAATGTTCTTTGCAAATTTCTTGAAATATGTCAAATGAAAGAAATAAATAGAAAAAGAAAAAGGTGTACAAAGTGCAGCTAACCTAAAATAGAATTCATGTTGTTCAAGAATGTTAATTTATTATTCTACATTGTGTTAAGATCAAAACCTTGATGTTCTAATGATATACACTCTTGACAACTCAATTTAGGTCACAAAAATCATGTCACATTTGTAAATAAAATTTCTGAAGTGTTTTTTTATGATAAAGAACTGACATAAGAACTCAATCAAAAATCATCTTCATTTTTAACTCTTGTTTCACAATATGAAAGGTACAATTACATTATTTTTCATATACTAAAATCATTGTGTACCTTGATACCATCATGACCCCTTCAAAATCAAATTGCTTGTGCTCCCTGCATTATAGTCTCTTGTTCAGGGGGAGCAACTTTATTGTTGATCTCTGATTTTATGCCCCAATCAATTGGTTTCATCACTTCTATTAGTTTCAGATCATTTCTCTTGATCCCTATTCAGTTGGCAGTGGACAACTCCAATATTGTCAAAAGGGAAGAGTTGTTTCACTTAGGGGGAGAATTCTGCATATTTGTGAGATTTATGAGACCTCTAGTCATATTTTTGATCTTGGGGGCTATTTGTTTTAATGAGCAAAAACTTAAAAAGGGGAGAGATTCAAATTGCATTGCATGTGCCTTTCAATCTTTTTGATGTTGTCAAAAAGGGGGAGAGAATGTTGACAAATTCAAAGTTTCTGAATAAAGGGAGAGAGGATGTTATTCTGAGAAAGAATGTTGTCATGTTTTCAAGAATGTTGTTTTAAGAATGTTGTCAAATGTTGTCATGTATTGTCATCATCAAAAAGAGAGAGATTGTTGAGTTGTGTGTTTTGATGATGACATATTAATGATGTCTACACTCTCATACTTTGATTTTAATGATGACTAAAACATTTGGTTGTGAATGTTGTCCAAACACTCACACTTTGATTTTGATGATGACATATTGCATATATTGCAATAATGGCTAAAAACATATTTTTGGTTCTTAATATTTCATATCTTACTGATAATGACATGTTTTGATAATTCACTCTTCATTTGTACAGGTTTATAAAGTTTTAACAAAAAGTAGGTCGACACTACTTGACAGATAGGTCGACACTACCAGACTGCCCAGCAAGCTTCTGAAGAAAAAGTCACAGTCAGGTCGACACTACTTGACAGTAAGGTCAACACTACCAGTCTGCTCATCAAGTTCCTGAAGAACAAGTTGCCAGTAAGGTCGACACTAGCTGAGAGTAAGGTCGACACTAGTTGTCATCCAGTGAACTAGTTTTGGAGATATTCTTAGGAGGTCGACTCTGTCTGTTGATCAGGTCGACTCTAATGTTCTGCCAGTAAGCTGAAACTATTTTTCTGATCAGTAGTGTCAACACTATGGACATGTAGGTCGACACTCTTTTTCTATAAACCCAGAATTGTGTAGAGCATAAAATCCAGCAGTTGTGATCTCTTTCTGAGATCTTTATGAGAGATGCTATATTTACCAAATTGCCCTTTCATCCAAGTTGCAATGAGGTAAAGGCCTTTTGGACACGTGGCCACCTTGGGTGCACTCTAGGTTTTTGAGCACAACTTTCTCACGTTCTTGGGACTGCACAGTGGCTATATAAGTCTCCATATCATCTAAAGCAGCAATCCTTTGAGCCATTCATCGATTCCATCAAAGAGGACATGGGGATCAAGGCCAAGCAGTGAGAGAAAGCTCTGGAGTGCTGAAACAAAAGCAGATCAAGAAGAAAAGTAGCAGAGGAAGAAGAAGGAATCGTGCAAGCAACATATCTGAAAACAGAGCATCGTGGATCTTGCACAGAAGAAGCAGCAGAGTTGAAAAGAAGAGGAAGATCTGAAGGCAGGTGGAAGACGAAGCCAGTGCAAGAGTAGAAGCACAAAGTTCAGCATCCGTGGAGAAACTCAAGAGCATAAGTTCAGATCTGAAATTCTCTGTAAATTAGATCTGAAATAGGGTATCGCGAATTGAGACTGATTTGAAGGAGTTCAGATCAAATTGGTTGAGAAGCACAACCAGATGATGCATATGCGCAAGATGATCTGAAGTACACCTTCAACTCTCAAGATCTGAAGATTCAGAGTTCAGATTACATAGTCCAAAGGGAATTGGGCAAAATCGAAGGACTGGTGTTTGAAGATTTGTTTCCCTTAACTCTGATCTTCTTGTGTATTTGATTGTTTCCTTTTAAACTTTTCTCTAAACTCATTGAGTGCTCCTACTGGTGATAGGATTGTTGATCTCATACTGTGTGTGTGTGTATTGAGAAGATTTATCAAACCTTGAAGTTGTGAATCAACAGATAAGCTGTGTAATCAGCGGTTGGCAAGCTGTGAGTCAGCATTCAAGCTATGAGTCAGCAGGTGTTTGAAGCTGTGAATCAGTGGTTTAGTGAAGCCTCACTTGGTTTGAGTGAGGGGTGGACGTAGGTCTATATCTGGGAGCCGAACCACCTAAAAAATCTCCTATGCAATGGTTTGATCTATTTTCAACTAGATGCTTGCATAGGTTTCTGCATTCACATTGTTTATCTAATTTCCTCTCACATCGATTCACTCATTCACATCAGTTCAGTAAAATTGTGAGTCTGTTTAGATATTTAATGTGAAGTAATTTTTTAATTGCCTAAGCTTCCGCCGAGTTTTGTTATAGATCTATTCAACCCCCCCCCCCCTTCTAGATCTGTTCACACCTGTGAAAACGATCCAACAGAATCCACTTCTACACTTAGGCAGTCCAAGGATGAATTCCATCCCTACACCTTCCCATTTCCAAGCTAGGATTTCCAGGGGTTTAAGATTGCTCGTCGGTCGCAAGTGTTCTTCTTTGACTTGATGACAAGTCAAGCATCTAGTGACATATTCCGCTACCTCCCTTCATGTTTGGCCACCAAAAACTTCTTTTCAAGTCTTGGTGCATTTTAGTAGTTCCAGGGTGAATGGTATACCTTGTTTTATGGGCTTCATCCATAATTGCTTTCTTTGTATCCGCATGGTCAGGTACACAGACTAGGCCCCGGAACAATAGTCTTCCATTTTTTGCTAAGGTGAACTCTGGCCCCTGGTCCAGGTTAACCTTAACTTCCAAGAGCATGGGGTCATTGTCTTGAAGCGCTATGATGTCTTCAAGTAGGGTAGGTTGTGCTCTAACACCAGCAATCAAACATCCCTTTCTTTTGTTGTCCACATCTATATTCAGCTGGGCAAAGTCTTCTAATAATCTCTATTCTCCCACCATGAGACTTGATAAGGTAGCCATTGGCTTCTTGCTAAGAGTATCTACCACGTCATTTGCATTACCTGGGTGATATTGGATAGTGAAGTCGAAGTCTTTTATATACTCCAACCACCTCCACTGTCTCATGTTCAAATCTTGTTGAGAAAATAGATATTTCAGACTTTTATGGTCAGAAAATACAATGAACTTCTCACCATATAAGTAATGATGCCATATCTTCAGGGCTAAGACTACAGAAGCAAGCTCCAGATCGTGCACAGGGTAATTATCTTCGTGCTTCTTCAATTGTCTAGACGCATAACATACGACCTTCCCGTTTTGCATCAACACACAGCCAAGGCCAATACCTGATGCATCTGTATATACTTCAAAACTTCCTTCGGCTACTGGTAACATCAGTACAAGTGCTGAAGTTAAGTGCTTCTTCAATGGCATGAAACTGTCTTCACATTCTGCAGTCCATGTGAATGGATTCTCTTTCCTAGTAAGTTTGGTCAAGGGTACAGCTGTAGACGCGATATTTGGCTCATCCCTGCATAAGTCCATGGCCCATTAAGACTTGTTTGACATCTTGTTGACTCGCCTCGGATCCTATGTTAACGTCAACATCGATTACGGTTTACCCCATGTTGACGGCACAGTCCCTTGACGTTAAGTTTAGTTGACGTCAACATAGTGTGGCGTCTGCATGAAGTTGACTGCAGCATCGATTGACGTTAACATGGGCTTACCTATTCTACGGAACTGTCCGGGTATCTCACCCACTTCCGCCCCTACCTCGGCCATGCCACGCATAGGCTATTCCCAATAGGCAAATTGGTCACCTTGGCACCCCCTTGACCTAGTAAAAGTTCTATGTGGCCTCCCCCCATTGGCCAATACTTTCCACATGGATTGTCACATATATAGGTGTGTTTTCTCATACTTAGGCATCCTCTGCTCCCTAGCTCCGCCCCCACTGCTTATATATGAAGCCCCTTGGCCTTCTTAGGAGAGGGGGGGGGGGGGAGATGTTGGACGAGCCCAAGCTTTAGTGTTTTGAGATAAGAGAGAGAAAGAGTCTTTTGAGCCTTAAGAGCTTCCACACTTCCTTCCTTTCTGTCTCTCACAATCTGGAGTGTATAGGAGGCTTGATTTCGAGCTAGAGCAGCCCACTAAGTAGCCACAAGAGCCTTCAACGAGGATCATCTCCCTCTTCTTCCTCCTTTCTTTTCTTTTGTCTTTTAATCTTGCATGTTAGTTACTCCTCACACACACACACTGATCACGTAGTGCACACTCCCACACACCTGAAAGGGGTTTTCCGAACCAAAAACGGAGGGAAGAAGGGTGGTCATAGCATTTGGCCACCCCTCTTCTCAAGCCCACAACTGGTACAAGGCTCACCTTTTGGGGTTATTTTCCTTTACTTCTGAGCACTTACTACACTGTCTTAAAGTTTTATAGAGTCTTTTGGTCTCAGGTATACCTTCAACAACGCTGCGGAGCTTCTTTTTGGCTTGCCAAAGGGAAGATAGTCGTCATCCCCATCTCCAACCGCTCACGAGACCACATCATCGGCGTGATCTGAACACATCCTTGGGCACAAGTAAGGCCCTAGTGGTGACACCCAGCTTATTTGCTTACTATTTCTTAGTTTCCTTCTCTTCTTTCTTTGGTCAACTTGGTCAAATGAGGGTCAACGCCAAGAAAGGAGGAGGACGGGATGAAGCTAGCACACATCCTCGCCGGGAGCACGCGTAGGTGACCTTCTACATCAAAACAAAACGCCAACAACTCTCTTCTAGAGATCACGGTGGGACTGGCACTGCTCACCGCATCTGTGAAGGTTTCATTCTGCGAACAGGTAGATGTCAATCGTTGTTGACGTCTACGTACCCAGGTAAACGTTCACATCCTGTGTCATTTAGTTTTTATTAACATCCACTTCCTGCACCACCAACCTTCTATTAACGTCCATCGTTCTAGTCGTCTACCTGCTTCTAAAGAACTTGACGTCACTTGTGTTGCCGTTTACTTTCACAGAAGCTATTTCTGCCTGATTTTCCTTTATGTTTTCCTTTTGATTGCTTACTCTGTGATCTCTGTTGGTCCTAAGTCACGAGGTGTGTCTCTTTTCTCATCTGTTCTAGCCTCCCCACACAGTTTAGGATAACCCCCTTCTTGATTTACAATATTTTATTTGGGGATTCCCTCTCGGGTAAATCAGATTGTTTCAAGAAGAACTCCATAAGTCCCTAAATTCCGTGGATTCTCTCACGGTACGGGGTAGGAGGACCTTTAGCTTCCCAACTAGCTAGTCCATTCACCTAGTTTTGAGTGAGAGGTGAGAGAATTGGCCTTCACAAGTTGAGTTAACACACGACTGCAACATTTAAAAGATTTTAGGGCGTTGTTTGACAACATTGTTTGTGTAGAAATCCATATTTCTTCTAATAACAGTGTAGTTATTTGGCCTAATCATCTTAAAATCTATAGGTTGTGTGCTAATGGACTCTTGGTTGAATTCTGTAAGCATGTCTAACAATCTGAGTTTTGAATAAGATGATAATTTGAATGATGAATTTGTTGGAATGGTTAATTCTAACATTCAGCCTGAGGAATCTATCCAATCATCCTCTCAAGCTGATAATGAAGAGGTGAGTTTAAGGGTCAATCCCACTTATGCACGAGAGGCCCAAGATGACCCTGAACTCTCCCAACTTTTGTCCCACTATTCGCCTGAGGATATCATTACTATGCTCTCCAAGCATACGGTTCGAGTAAAAGCCTCCACCTCTTCACCTTCCCCCTTTAAGGCCTCTTTATCCAAGCCTATTCCGAGACTGGTCACTCCATCTCGGGTCCCCATCGCCACTCTTTCCCCTACCCCTCTTGTACCAACTCACATTTAAACCCCTCCTTCCGTTTATTCACCTTACATCCAACCCACGCCCCCCACTCAATCTGAATCCGTCTCTAAATTCGAGATGGAGGGTTTTATTAGGAATCTTTTGGCTTAATCTCTGTCCCTATCTAAACCCCATTCCTCTCAAAACTATTGCAAGCTCCCAAACACCTACTTTCCCCCGAGTTTCAAGGCCCCGAAGTACGGCAAGTATGACGGTTCTTTCGAACCCCAATTCCGTCTCGCCGGCTTTCTCATGAATTCTCACTGATGGCTATATGATCGGGTCCTCATGGTTCACCTCTTCCAACAACCATTAGAAGGGGAAGCCTTGAGGTGATTCACCTCTTGACTTGCATCCGATCTTCTTAACTTTGAGTTTATCTTCGAATGCTTCATCACTCATTTTTCTTACATGGCCACCAAAGTCCCCACACTCCCTGACTTGGTGGCAGAAAAGATGAGGCTAGAGGAAGACTTTGTCACCTTTTCCAACTGTTGGAGATCCATGGCTTCGACGGCCGACCTCCCCATCCCGGAGTCCCAAGCCATCACCATGATCATGAACAACACCACTCCCTTGCTCAAATCCATCTTGATTCTTTGTGAGTTTCCCTCCTTTACACATCTTTACAACTGAGCTAGAGTGGTTCAGACCCAAATCAAGGATTCCTCCCTCCCGCCATTCTTTGAAGGGATGCCCAAGGGATGTAAGGCTCCTGCGACACCTACCACTGAGGGGGTGACCGTCAATGAGTCCATCAATGTTTGTAGTCAGCCATTAAGGCCTCCTAACTAACCTTCCACCTTTACTTCTACCTCCAACCCCCATCAATTCCCATCACATCCCTCCATGCCTTATTCAGTTGTTCCCCCACCTTCTGGATACACCCGGCCAGGTCTCAAGAGATCCCACTATCCTGCTCTCCATGAATCCCTCGGGGACATTTTTTTTCTCTCATGTCTTGTGATGCCATCCAACTTCCACCTCAGAAGGAGGGTGTGCATCTTAGGGCTGACACCTCAAAGTATTGTCCTTATCATAGGGCCCCCGACCATGAAATCCATAATTGTTTCACCTTCCGTGACTGGGTATATGACATGAATGATTAGGGTAGAATTAATTGGGATGATGTCAAGGTAGCCATTGCTAAGTCCAGGCTGACAAGAAGGGATCTGGGTATAGTTCAGAACCCCCTCCCCAACCACCAAAACAACAACAACTCGTCCACCTCTAAGTCCCAGGAGAAGGTCAACACCATGACACATCCAGACCTCAGGTTGTGAGAAGGGAACAACATTGGGGGGTAGAAGGCTTTGAGGAGTGGTACCCATGTCCCCCAGTAGAGTCTCAGAAACCCTCCACCACTATTGATGCCATCCTGGACAAGTTGCCCTTAGTGCTCATTAGACTCGCTCGCCAACATGCTAAGTCTGTTCCCGGTCCCTCTACCCATCAGTCACCCACCTATGGCTCCCAACCCCTCTAGCTCAATCTCCCTAGATCTCAGGAAAGCCTCAATGTCACCCTCCAGAACCACATTGTTCCTCCACTCACACAGCCATCACAAGATGAAGAAGATAGTGGACCTCCGCCGCCCGCCAACACTGAGTACGATATCCTACAACACCTAGACAGGACTCCTGCAAGGGTTTCTATCTTGGAATTTATTCGAAGATCCCCATCTCATCAGTCCACTCTCCTCCAATTCCTCCAAAAGATCATGGTCAATGATGACCTTCCTACAAGTGGGGTTACCAATGCTATTATTTCCCTCACCCAAGGGCCTTCCATCTCTTTCTCGAACAAAGACCTTGCAGCTCCCGAGTGTCTCTCACTTCCATTCTGTCTAACTGTCACCCTCAACAGGGTGTCGGTAGACTCCACTCTCATTGACACGAGGGCATCCATCAATGTTTGTCTGATGAAGACTCTCAAACAGCTGGGTTTAGGCGAAGATAATCTGGAGAAGATCTGCTCCACCATTGCTGCTTACGACAATTCCAAAAGGGTTGCTAAAGGAAAAATTACTCTTCAGTTGGAGATAGGACCCATCACCATGTCTTCTGAGTTCTTAGTCTTGGATGTCAATCCGGCCTATAAGGCCATTCTCGGCCATCCTTGGCTAGAGCAAACTTTAGGGGTCCCTTCCACCGCCCATCAATGCTTCATGTTTCCATTTAATGGGCAGATCATCAAAATCAAGAGCATCCCCACTGTAGAAACCCTCAATTCCATCATGTTGGAGCAGATGCCACACCTCTTCATTCCAGATAAGGGGAAAAAACCAATCATGTCAATCATTGATCTTCCATCTCCCCTTGTTTTGGACCAATCTCCCTTCACTACCGAAGAATTTGAGACTGCCACATGTCCTGAAGGGAAAGGTTGGGAGGTGATGGCAATGATAGGATATATTCATGGTCAAGGGTTGGGTAGAGAGAAGCAAGGTCTCGTCAGTAGTATTTAGCTGAGGAGGCTGTTAGCAAGGGCTAGTTTGGGATTTCATCCTGACTCTATTCATCTGGATCCTTTCATACCCTATACACCTCTTACTTGGACCCTAAAGGAACATTTCATTTAGGGACCCATCCAACCAGGATCAAGGGAGCCTATTGTGGAAGAGGTACCTGATTTAGAAAGTGAGGAAGAAGAAGAAGCTGCTGAAATAGAGGAACTTTGTGAGGACTTTGGCCTTCTTTCACTCTTTGGTTCCAACTCCGATCCTCCATCTCCTTCATCTTATCCCTCTTTAGCTGAAGCCTGCCCGACACACGAGTGTCCGGCTCCAGCTGCTGCCCTCCGTTTTCTGCTCGAACCCATCCTTCCTTCATTACTCACCTGGCCAATCATGGCAACCTCGAGTCAACAGCTCATGGTTCTTAGCCTTGACTCCCAAAAAAAATTTCCAATTTTCAATGGTGGGAATGTGAGGTCTCCATCGAGCACCCTTCCTCTGTGGAGTCTTCTTCGATCGGCCAGGGGCCGACTCTCTTCAGCTTGAGCATCGTTACTCGCCTATCAAGGGGCTTTTCTCTTGTACATAATCTTGTAGATAGTAGTTTAGGTTTATGTTTAGGGTCAGGTCCATTTAAAAAAGTTTGGTCCCTCTCAGCTACGCATCCACAAGGAGAAGGGTAGGCAAGTCCCCGCCTGATATGTTCTGGCTTTGGATGAGAGATGTTCTAAGTTAAGTCAAGTCCCAGAGTTTCTTGAGGAATCTGCTCTTGTAGAAACGGATTTTGTAGAAGGTGATTCAGTAAATGATGGTTTAGGAGTGTATCTGCTAGACTTTGATGAGCCGGGAGATCATGGGTTGGAAGAAGAGGACCCAGTAAGCTTCTATGTGGATGGTGTTGGATCAAGATGGCACAATAGTTGTCCTAGAGGGGGAGTGAAAAGGACTTTTTGTGCTTTAAAAAATATCTAAAAACTAGATAACACTAAGTAGAGTTATTAGTAATCAGTGTGATCTGTGTGAAACAAGTGAAAAACTTGGCAGAATCAATCACACAAAATGCACAAGGATTTTATGCTGGTTTGGCCCTTCCCACATGGAAGTCCTACGTCCAGTCCCCAAGAAAACCACTTGGGATTTCACTAACTACCAAGAATGCTTGGCCTTCTCTCAACCCTGAGAGGTATTACAAACCCACTTGCTCCCAAGCAAGTCTTCCCTTAACCAAGGGGTACAAAGACTACCTACACTAGTAGATCTTCCCTTCACAAGAGGGGCACTGCAGGGAACAAACCCCTTTTGGGTTATCTTACACAAAAGTGAAAGAAAAATACACATGTGTCTGCTCAATAGAATGAGCAAACATAAAGAATCAGAAAGAGAAACAAATGGAAATGACTCTCTAGCTCTTTCTGAAACTGTGAAGGTGGGAAAAGAGAGATTTGCAAAACGAACTGCCACCCAAAAGAACAAGACTTCTTTGAATCGAAGATTATCAAGAAATCGAGGATTGAGTAGAATTACACTTCTTGCTTTTGGCTTTCAAAAACGAGTGGAATTGATGTCTCTGTCTTGTATTCTCACTTGTTGTTCTCTCTTATATTCTTGGTTTGAACTTAAACTCATATATAGGCTTCAAAGAATTTTCCCGTTTGAATTTACCTGTTGGAAGATAGCCGTTGAAGGATATCCGTTGGAGCTTTGGATTTGATGTCTTTGAGATTTATGTCAGGACACTCATTCGTTCTAGCTCTAGGGGATCCAACATCTTCATGCTATGTGGGTAGCTACATGGCTTGATAGACACCTTCATGATTATTATGTGCATTCCATGCTTAAGGCTGAAGGCTTAGACACGCTTCATTAAATGTTCTGCAAACCTGAAATGACAAGCTGACTGCATACACCTCCATACATACCTTCGGAGGTAGGTTAGGTAAAAGAATATAAAGTATGAAGAAGTTCATACAGAAGTTCAGAACATTTAAGGATGATCAGAAAGTTGCACACAATCTTTTCCTAAAAGTCATGGGGTTTCTGACAGTGCTAGGTAGGTTCTGACAGATACCCCATATAGCTTATACTTATCAAGCATTTAATTCTTGACCATCTGTCGACCAGAGATCAACTTATCTTCTTGTCAGTGGAAGAGATAGCAAATATATCTCATACAATACAGATCCCAAAAAGGATATTTCTCAGATGAATAATATTGAATAAAATAATCATTCCCGCCAAAAATATAATTTAAATTTTATATTAACTGAAAGATAAATGAATTTAAGGAAACTATCTTTATGTAAGAGATAGTTTCAATGTAAAACTCATTAAGTTGTGCTCATAGATAGTGACTTAAAAGATCATCTAAGTACAAAAGTTGATATGAGAAACTTCGACTTTCAAGAAGTTGGAGTAAGAAATAGCAATACAATTGTAATAGATAATGAACTTCGACTTTAGAACAAAATACAGCTACTTTGACTTTAGAAGAAAATACAACTATTTCAACTTTATTGAAGTTGGAGTAAAGAAACAATGACTTTGACTTCGTGGGAAGTCGGAGCACAGATCAAGCAAAATTTGACTTCTAGAAAGTTGGAGTGCCAGCTAATAGATAGCAGACTTTGACTTATATGAAGTCGGAGAACATCCAACTTCGACTTTCAAGGAGTCAGAGTAAGGCTCAATAGATACCCAATCGGTACAAAGACTTCGACTTATCAGTAGTCGGAGTAGGCCCGACTTTGACGTTTTAGGAGTCGGAGTGCTACCAGTTCATCAATCAAAGCATTACTTCGACATTTCAAGAGTCGGAGTCAGGAGTCAGAGTTAATATGATATATAGTGTACGCTGTGGACTTAGAAAATTTTGTTGTGTTAATACTTAGGTTTTGTGTAAGCAAAAACTTTAGGAGAAAATATGTTTATATAAATAAGAGCCTTTGGACTTATTGATTTTCATAAATGGTAAAGGTGAAGTTATTAAAAGGTTTTGTCATAGCAAAAAATATCATGATAAATGTTTAGCAATTATATTAGCAAAATATATAGGAATAGTTGCTCAACAATTCTCCCCATTTTTGTTAATGACAAAAACTTTTAAATTCAGTAAAAAAAAGGAAAACAAATTTGATTTTGAAAAAAAAATTGTTTCTTCCTTTCTTTTCTTTTCTTTCTTTCTCTTCCTTTGTGGCATTAACAGAAAGGATAAATACACATAGATGTGAAGAGACAGATCTATATTAATATTTTGGAAAGAGCAAGTTACATTAATGGGTAAAAAATGAACTAGGAAGATAGAGAGAGGAGGTGACTTGAGCAAAGAATGGTTGAATAATATCCCATGTCTTACGCTCATTGTCAGGGAAGAAAATGGAAATTTCTCTCTATCTATGTTGTAGGAAGGTCCTATGGCGGGGATTTTCTATAAGATTTGACATGCCTGCGATGAAACCAGTCGAGTCTTCTCTGGTATTTGTCAGCAGACAGAGTATACTTAAGGGAAACAAATTTCTTCTTGGCTGCATGGTGCAGAAAGTCATGCATAGTAAGATTCCAGTGAAGACCCTGGGAGTGAACTGCTTCTTTGGCTTGGTAATAGATAACATACCTCTGTGTCCATTTCTGAGACATAGATTTCCAAAGAATGTCATAAGGCTTCAAGAGATAGACACGGGGAGATAACGTGAGTCTCTGACACTCTTTACTATCTGCTGGATAAGCTATTGCCCATTCAACTGAATCACATTATCTAGATTTTTGCTAGTCTCCCCCTGAGACCTAGGTTGGGTCTCAAAATATGGTGGAAATATATGGTGGTGCTCCTCAAAGGAAGGCTCTACTGGAGTGGTGTGAGGAATGTCTTCTTCCTGAGCAACTCCTTTACCCCTTAAGTCCCTTATAACTTGATTGATAGTTTCTTCAGGAATATCTTGTTCTTCAAACGGGACAGGAGCCCGGATCTCTATTTGATCTACTGCTGGAGCTTCTTCTTCTCTACCTACTTCTTGTGTTGGAAAGGAGGAGGAACTCTGAGCCTCATATGGAAATACTTCGTGAGAGCACTTGGGGACAGAGTCCTTGATCTAAACATTTTGAGACTTGTCTTCTAATACATAATGGCTTCTCCTCAAGGTGGAGAGCGCAATCTTCTCTTTCATAGAAGTGGACACCTCATCGCTTAAGTCCACCAAAAACTTCTTGAACACAAGGGTTAGCAGGGGCCCATAGGGAAGGGACTCTTGCAGGTTCTTGGAACATACCATCATTTCCAATATGATGGAAGGCAAGTTAACCTTGTGTCTCTGAATGGCCCAAAATAACAAAATGCCATCTCTGGCAGTGATAGAAGAGTGTGTACCTGCTCGGGGAGTGATGATGTTGGTGATGATTGCGTGGAGAATTATCTTTTCTGCAGAGAGCTCATTGACTAGGAGGCCTTTCTTAGTGATGAAACGAAAACTCCCAATAACTCCCAATTTCTGCTTCTCCATAGACACAACATCACTGATCTTGTGTCCAGAGTTCGGGCAATCCAGGAGTTCTACTAGAAGTTCTACTGAAATAGTAACAATTGTGCCCTTTACTGAGCCTATAACTGAACCTTCTGCTGTGATTTGGAGGGATGGGTAGAAAGCCTTCAAAGCACCCTCAAATGTTGGTTCAGAAATCTGACAGAGCCTCGACCAACCCATGGCTGCTAGGGTTTCCTCTACCCATCTTAGTCTACCCAACAACTAACTAAAGTCAACTATTTTCCCTGGGCAAATGGAAGCTTTGGCCGAAGACAGTCGTTGGAACTGCTTCGGGGTGAACAAGGTACCTTCAGGAGCCCTAGATGAAGCCATCCAGACAAACGACAAAAAGAGGTCTGAGATAGGTAGCAGAGAAGATGTAGAGAGTCTACAGAGGTAAAGATCCTACCTTTCTTCAAAAAGGAGGTGGAAATTTGCAGAGACTTCGATCTTGGTTCCGTTGAGGTGAAGAGCGAGCGCGGGAACTAGGAGGAAGACGATGGAGGAGTCGAAGAGTCTTCAAACAAGTGATTTTTCGAAAGAAGGGAAAGGGGTCTTAAGAAAGAAAAGGGAATGTGTAACGAACCATAGATGAGGAGATGAAGGGTTGAGATTTAATGAGTGAACGGTTACAATTTATTGCTCTTTAAATAGAAATATATATATATATATAATTTGTTTTTTTAAATTAAATTGAGATATAGACTGCGACTTCTTGAGAGTCGCAGTACAGAACTCCGACTTCTAAAGAGTCGTAGTATCCATAACTTTGACTTCTAAAGAGTCAAAGTCTCAGGACTTAGAAAAATTTTACAATGAAAGAAGCATACAGTGCAGTGAATTTTAATCAGGATTGCACATACCTATTTCCCTTCTAATAGATGTAAATCTGTCTTCAGGAAGAGGTTTAGTGAATATATATACTAATTGAACATCTGTAGAAATAAATTTAAATAAAATATATCCATTACTTACATTGTAGCAACCTGAATTTTTAAGAAAAATAAAAA
Source organism: Colocasia esculenta (assembly GCA_014218235.1). Lineage (NCBI taxonomy): Eukaryota > Viridiplantae > Streptophyta > Magnoliopsida > Alismatales > Araceae > Colocasia > Colocasia esculenta. The sequence continues at coordinate 26,387,368 of CM024764.1, forward strand.
TTTAAATAAAGAATTAAAACCTAGCTAAATGGATATTTAAATGAAAAGAGCATTAAATAAAACCCATTAAATGGAAAAGAGTAATGGGCTTTGCTTAATGGACCATCTAGAATTTATTGGGTCAAAATATGAATTTACAAAGGGAGAATAATAAGAAAATACCCTAAATTCGGAGTCTAATTATATCATAATTGGAAAGGGGTTATTAAAGTAATAAAAGTGGCAATTAGAGTTGGAATTGGATTCCTAAACCTACCCCATATAGTCTAGCACGAATTTAGATACTATCATAACCCAATTAGAGATTGGAAAGCAAGAAAGGAAAGGTGGAGTTAGGAAATCTCGGAATTAAGAGGAATTTGAGTAGTAGTAGGAATAGAAACTTGTGTTTATATAAATACACCTCTTAAATCCTCATGGCCGACCCTAGCTCGTGCAAAGGGGTTCTTGGATGTGAAGAAGAGGCCAAGGAGGAGGAGAAATCGAGGAGAGGAAGATCCATCAAGCTTCTTCCTTCGTTTTTGGAGTTCTAAGCCCTAGAAGATAAATCGAGTCAAAGGTAGGCATTCTCACAAGCAAAACCAAATCAAATCCGTCTATAGGTAGTTCCAATCACCAGGAACAAAAGCTCTCTTGTTTCATAATTTTTCATCGAGCCAATCTTTTGTTCTTAATTTTTGAAGTTCTGCATCCATGATAACCCCGAGTCATCATGTTTAAATCAGATCTCCATGTACACTTGTTCCCATGCTACGAAAATTTTACTATATATACTACTTGTTATTAGGGATCTTTTGCCCCTAAAAGCCCTAATTTTTATCAAGCATGTTGCTTGAATTAAATCATTCATCTCTGCTGTACCTGGAATCAGGTTGCTTCTTGTTCGACTTGTTAGAACTATGTCGATACCATGATTGCCTTCAAATTCCTAATTACTGGAAGTACCCTTGCATGTCTAGATTAATTTAAAACTAGTTTCATGATTTTTCATAGTGTATACAATTAGTTATGATTTTCTGAACTACCCTATGTCAAAAAGGCAAGTTTCTGGACCGCAATCCAAGATAGATCAGAGCTCTATCAGACTTAGTCCACGGACTTGAGAATGCGACGGCTCGACAGGTCGCGTTCTCAAGCCCATCGCGACACCTCTTCTTGTCGCGTTCTGAACGTGACAGAAGACCCCGTCGCGTTATGGCCGCCTGAACAGACAGCCCTATTGCGACCCGTACCGGACCCTGTCGTGATCTGGCCTGACCATGTCGCGATCCTCATTGGCCTATGTCGCCTTCACAGGTTTTTGATGAAAACCCATAAAAACTTGTTTTAAAAAAATGGAGCTACATTGAATGATTTAAAATACATATTCACGACTTCTTTTCTATCTATGATTTCTCTTACACATGCACACACATGAACCATCCACATATGGCTGAAATCTGGCACAAAATATCTCATAATGTATCTGGAAATTTATTGCAATAAAGTATATAAATTGCCCTATTTTAAAGGACTTGTATTCGTTTCTTGCGTTGTTTATATACCGATATTGACGCTCCACTGTTCTAGAATTCCTCTAGAACGTCGAGTACCAGTTTTATATACACACTTTACTTGGCTTGTGGTGAACTCTCCATCGGATATTCCTTTTACCGGACTAGTGAACCCTTGCACAAGGCCTCCGTAAGTCTCCTCTGATCATGGATTCCCACATGGTTGACGAGCCGGTTGTACCCTAACACCCAATTACACCTTTAGGGATCAATATGATCCAAATGGCTATTAGAAATTCGCTCTTACCTTGAATCACGTCGGACCTCTGAACTTGTGCATAACATGGCCAGCGGGAAGATCGTGAATTCCACTTGACTGCCAATACGACGTGCGCATGTTGTGCAACTGTTACTATCGCCTGTTTACTTGTCGCATTACGTGCAATGTCCACTAGCTCTCATCTATACTCTACTCGCTCGTCTATTCATGTTCTCTCTACTATCTCGTCTATTCATCTAGTGCTCTTAACTATTCTTGGTACTCTATATTGGCCATTGACTGATTGTCTAAAGATAAACAATATAACCAATGCCTGGCAATATATAAAGGGCCCGATCTGGTCCTGGGATGTGCGCCCGAAAGTGCTAGTGCCTATGGGAGTTAAATGATCAGAGTGTTTGGCATTACACTCAAGTGCTATCTATCTCGACTATCTAAATGACAATTAAAACACAAAACGTGCTATACTCTCTCGATGTCTAGAATGACAAACAAGTGCTATACTCGTCGTGCTATTACCATACTTGTGCTAGTTGTGCTATGGCCATCCTGCTATTCGTGCTAGATTCGATACTTGTGCTATTTTTGGAAACTATACTCGATCTCGTGCTATTGTGCTATCCTATTACATGTGTGCTATCTCTTGCTATATTTTGACTCTCTTGTACCGGCTATCTTTAGATACTCTGCCATTAAATGAGTTAATTATTTAAAGCCTGCTTGAGCCTGAGATTTAAGCCCTATTGGGCGTTATCGCTCACCCTACGTTATTTGATGTTGTGTTCTCAGGTGAGACCGAGGATGACACATACACTCACGAGGAAGGGAATGACCAAGAGTGAAGCTAGGAGTACCCTCGAGTCATTATGTTATCTTAGAGTTATAGTTAGTTATTTCTTTTTATTGCAATGTAATTGGGTCCTATAGAATGGCTCTGATATTAGTGGTTGTAACTAGACAATTGCAAAGTTATTAATGAGAAAGATTTGCTTTAGCATTATTCAATGTGCAATGGTTTGATGTCTAGTATTCGCTCTATACCTTTTTCTTGCAACTGCCTTCGCGCTCCGATATTCCGCGTCGGGGCGTGATATACATGGTCCCTAATGAAATGATGTCTAACCTCAATGTGCTTGGTTATTGAGTGCTAGATTGGATTTTTGGTTAAGTTGATTGCACTTGTGTTGTAACAAAGCATTGGAATTGTGTGAAGTGTATGACCATAGTCTTCCAGTTGATTCTTAATCCACAGTAGTTGAGTGCAGCAGCTTCCAACTGTAATATATTTTGCTTCTATTGTGGACAAGGCTACTAAGTTCTGCTTTTTGGAGAACCAAGAAATCAAACATCCTGCAAGAATTTGACAAGTACCACTGGTGCTTTTTCTATCTATCTTGCATCCAACATAGTCAGCATCACTATACCCAAGCAATTTAAATTCAAAACATCTGGGATACCATAAACCCAATTTACTTGTATTTATAAGATATCTAAAAATTCTTTTAACACCATTAATATGAGATTCTTTAGGATCAGCTTGAAATCTGGCACACAAACATACACTGAACATTATGTCTGGTCTACTAGCAGTAAGATAGAGTAGTGACCCAATCATACCTCTATAGATCTTCTGATCTACCTTCTTGCCAAGTGGATCACTATCTAACTTGATGCCTGAGCTCATGGGTGTTCTTAATGGCTTACATTTATCAAAATCATATTTAGATAGTAAATCTAAAATGTATTTGGTTTGACAAATGTGAGTACCCTCTTTGGTATGCTTGATTTGCAAGCCAAGAAAGTAATTAAGCTCACCCATCATGCTCATCTCAAACTCACTTTCCATAAGATTTTCAAAGAATTTGCAGCGTGATTCATTAGTAGAACCAAATATAATATCATCAACATATATTTGGACAATTAAGATTCCTTCTAAAAATTTCTTAATAAATAATGTACTATCTACTTTACCTCATGAAAAATCATGTGATATAAGATAAGCACTTAGTCTTTCATACCAAGCTCTTGGAGCTTGTTTCAGACCATATAATGCTTTCTTTAAACTAAAAACATGACTAGGATACTTAGTATTTTCAAGGCTTGGTGGTTGCTCAACATAGACTTCTTCTTTTATAAAACCATTTAGAAATGCACTCTTAACATCCATCCGAAATAAGTTAATATTAAGGGAATATGCATAAGCTAATAGAATTCTAATTGCCTCTAATCTAGCAATTGGGGCATATGTTTCATCGAAATCAATGTCTTCCTCTTGGGAGTATCCTTGTGCCACCGGTCTAGTTTTGTTCCTTCTGATTACTCCTGATTCATCCATTTTGTTTCTGAAGACCCATCTAGTCCCAATAACTGGATGGTCAGAAGGTCTAAGGACAAGTGTCTAGACTTGGCTGCGTTGGAACTGGTTAAGTTACTCTTGCATGGCTAGGATCCAAGATTCATCTGCGAGTGCATCATTGATTGTCCTATGCTCTATTTGAGAAACGAATGCAGTAAAGTCAGAGGGGATTGTCATGCCTTTTGTTCTTACCTTGTCTTGAGGATCACCTATAACATTTTCCTTTGGATGATCTTTGTGATACCTCAATCGTCTAGGTAGTCCTTCCTGTGTTTCTTCTTATTGTTGTAGTTGCTCCAGTGGTGGATCTTCTTTCTCTTTTTCTTTTTCTTTAAGAGAAACTGGTTCTAGATCCCTGCATAATTTTTTAATAATATCTTCTTCTTCTATTTTCTTAATAGGAGGGTTAGTTTCATCAAATAAAATGTGAACATATTGTTCTATAGTTAAAGTTCTTCTATTAAACACGTTATAACCTCTAGGTTTTAAAGTGTATCCTAATAGGAAACCTTCATCGCTTTTAGCATCTATTTTACCTAGATTATGTTTGCCATTATTTAAAATAAAACACTTACAACCAAAAGGTTGAAGATGACTGATGTTTAGCTTCTTTTCCTTGTAGAGTTCATAAGGTGTCTTCTTCAAGATAGGTCTGATCATACATCTGTTGATAATGTAGCAGGCTGTGTTGACTGCTTCTATCGAAAAATACTTTGGTAGATTATATTTTGTAAGAATTGTCCTAGCCATGTCCAGCAGTGTTCTATTCTTCCTTTCTGATACTCCATTCTATTGGGGTGTTCTTGGTGCAGAGAAGTTGTGTTCTATGCCATTTTCTTCACAGAATCTGACAAATTCTTCATTCTTGAATGCTCCACCATGATCAGATCGAATGCTAACTATTTGAAATTTCTGGTTCTTATGTACTAATTTACTAAACATCAGAAAAGCTGAGAATGTTTCTGATTTGGCTTCCAAAAATGATACCCAAGTGTACATTGAGTAATCATCCACGATTACATAGCCCTAAGCTTTTCCTCCAAGACTAACTGTTCTCATTGGTCCAAACAAGTCCATATGAATGAGTTCTAAAGGTTTGGAAGTTGTTACCACTGTTTTGGACTGAAATGAAGTCTTGGTCTGCTTTCCTTTTGTACATGCTGTACAGATACCGGATTTCTTTAGCTAGATTTTGCTTGATTAGTTTCTTGATCGCTGAAGTACTAGCATGTCCTAATCTTCTGTGCCACAGATCAGTTTCCTCATTCTTTGTAGTTGTAAGACATAGATTGACTTCTTTCAATTTTGCTAACTATAGAGTGTACAGATTTTTGACTCTTTGAGCTTCAAACACTGTTTTTCCATCATTTTGGGTTATACACTTATCATTCTAAAACTTGACTAACTGACCTTTGTCACAAGTTGACTGATGCTAATCGAATTATGCTTTAGACCTTCTACATACATAACGTCTTCTATCAAATCTTTTTCCTTTGATCATATAGTTCCACATCCTAGAACTTTTCCTTTTCCATTATCTCCATAGGTAACTTGATCAACTTCATCTCTAAAGCTTGTAAATAGATTTCTATCACTTGTCATATGCCTTGAGCACCCACTATCCAAATATCATTTGGATGCTCTTAGGCGACCCTGTAAACAGAATTAAGTTTTAATTTTTGGTACCTAAATTTTCTTGAGTTCTTGATGGTTAGTCTTTGGAATCCAGTGCAAGTGACTAGTTGTGCAAGTGCTGATTGTGTGTCCTAATTGATTACAATGACTACCGCACAGATCATATGCATTCTTTATATGTGTAGTTTTATTGAATTTCTATTTTTATCTATAGATATGTTGATTAACTTTTATGGGATTTTTTATTCCTTTTCTTTCACAAATTTTGGAGTTGGGTATTTTTCAAACTAGATAATTTTCTCCTCATTTGATGGAGGTATGTAACCTACTCCATATTTCTTTTTGCCTGTTTGAGCACCTTTTAATTTTACAACTAATGATGTTTTACAACTGGTAATTTTATCTATAGTTGTTTTTAGATAAATGTTTTTTTCTGTAAATTTTTCTTAATCTTGTAGTTCTTTTAGATTTCATTCGAGTTCCATGAGTTTAATGTTTTTAATTTTTAAATCCTCACACAGTTGTTCATTAGATCTTTTAGTTTCAGTTAGGTTTTGTCCTAATTTTTCTACTTCATTTTTTAGAAGGGTGTTGGATTTTCTTGATTTAGTAGGTTTAACTTAACTATTTTCATTTGTTTAACTACTGTTTTATATTTTTCATATAGTTCATTGAATGCATCTTCTAATTATCAGAATCGGATTCTGAATATGAAGTAAAAGATGTTTCAGAGTTTACCTGGTCTAGTCCTGCCATGAGGGCTAGATTGACTTGTTCCTCTTCTTCTGATTATGAACATGAGGAGTCTGAAGTTGTAGCTTCTTCATTATCCCACGCTGCCGCTATTGCCTTCTTTTTGTATTTTTTGAATCTTCTTTCTTTGCCTTTCCTTTTATCAGACTTTTCAGTAGGTTCTTTCTTCTTAAGCTTAGGACATTCAGACTTGTAATGTCCAAGTTGATTGCATTCATAACAGGTTGGTTCCTTCTTCTTTCTCTTTTGAGGTATCCCTTTGAGCCGAATTTGTTTTTCTTGGCCAGATTTCGTTGGAGTTTTCTTGATAGCAAGACTTCATCATCACTGTCATCTGATCTTTCTTTTGAATCTTCAGAGGAAGAAGAATCTGTAGCTTTCAAAGCATTTGTCATTTTCTTTTTCGAAGTACTTTCAGAAAATCATTCCATACTTATTTCATGAGCCATAAGTGAACCAATTAATTTATCAATGGGAAGTTTTGCTAAATCATGAGCTTCTTCAATAACAATGACCTTAGGGGTTCATGAATGAGTTAATGATCTTGAAATTTTTCTGATAGTTTCTTCATCAGAAAGATCTTTTCCAAGAGAGCTTAAACCAACTACTATATTTGAAAATCTATTGTACATTTGAGTAATATTTTCATTTGGCAACATTTTAAATTGTTCATGTTGTGAAACAAGAATGTCTATTCTAGTTTGCTTAACTTTATCAGTTCCCTCATATGTTACTTGCAATTTATCCCACATTTCTTTTGCCGATTTGCATGCTGATAGTCTATTAAATTCTCTTTTTGATAAAGCACAACATAGATAATTTCTTGCTTTAAAATTTAGAGACAGTTTAACTTTATCAGCTGCTGTAATTGCAGTAGTGTCTTCAGCAGGAGTAATAACAAAATCACCTTGATCTATTACCCGCCACAGATCAAAGTCTGTGCCTTTGATAAAACATTCCATTCACATTTTCTAGTATTGGTAGTCCTCACCATCGAAGAATGGTGGTCTAGTAACTAACTGACCTTCGTAGTTGTGAGCTTTAGCTATCATCTCTTCTGAAATCTTTTGATTCTCCCTAGAAGACCTCGCTCTGATACCACATGTTGGATTGAGATGGCACAATAGTTGTCCTAGAGGGGGGTGAATAACACTTTTTGTGCTTTAAAAATTATCTAAAAACTAGATAACACTAAGCAGAGTTGTTAGTAATCAGTGTGATGTGTGTGAAACAAGTGAAAAACTTGGCGAAATCAATTACACAAAATGCACAAGGATTTTATCCTGGTTTAGCCTTTCCCACATATAAGTCCTACGTCTAGTCCCCAAGAAAACCACTTGGGATTTCACTAACTACCAAGAATGCTTGGCCTTTTCTCAACCCTGAGAGGTATTACAAACCCACTTGCTCCCAAGCAAGTCTTCCCTTAACCAAGGGGTACAAAGACTACCTACACCAGTAGGTCTTCCCTTCAAAAGGGGGACACTGCAGGGAACAAACCCCCTGCAAGTTATCTTACTTAGAAGTGAAAGAAAAATACACTTGTGTGTCTGCTCAATAGAATGTGCAAACATAGAGAATCCGAAAGAGAAACAAATGGAAATGACTCTCTAGCTCTTTCTGAAACTGTGAAGGTGGGCAAAGAGAGATTTGCAAAACGAACTGCCACCCAAGGGGACAAGACTTCTTTGAATCAAAGATCAATAGGAAGTTGAGGATTGAGCAAAATTGCACTTCTTGCTTTTGGCTTTTAGAAATGAGTGGAATCAATGTCTAAGTCTTTTATTCTCACTTGTTGTTCTCTCTTTTATTCTTGGTTTAAACTTAAACTCATATATAGGCTTCAAAGAATTTTCCTATTTGAATTTGCCCGTTGGAAGCTAGCCGTTGAAGGATATCCGTTGGAGCTTTGGATGTTGATGTCTTTGAGATTTCTGTCAGGACACTCATTCATTTTAGCTCTAGGGGATCCAACGTCTTCATGCTATGTGGGTAGCTGTATGGCTTGATAGACACCTTCATGATTATTCTGTTTGTTCCATGCTCAAGGCTGAAGGCTTAGACACACTTCATTAAATGTTCTACAAACTGAAATGACAAGCCGACTGCATACACCTCCATACATACCTTTGATGAACCGACCATGGTTGCGGATGAACCAACCAAAGAGATCAACCTTGGCACCGAAGAATCCCCGAAGGTAGTTTTGATTAGTGCAAACTTGAGCGCTGAAGAGGAAGAAGCTATTGTAGCCATCCTTAAGGAATTTTCCAATGGTTTTGCTTGGTCCTACGAGAACATGCCAGGGCTTGACACCTCTTTGGTCGAGCACCGTTTAGTCTTAAAAACTGATGCAAAAGCTGTCAAGCAAAAGCTAAGGAGGCTGCACCCTAAACTTGTGCTTAAGATCAAAGAGGAGGTTGACAAGTTGCACAAAGTTAAATTCATTAGGGTTGTGCTTTATCCACAATGGGTAGCTAACATCATCCCCGTGATGAAGAAGGATAGTAAGGTTAGGATCTACATAGATTTCCATGACCTTAATCGTGCTTGCCCTAAGGACGATTTTCCTCTCCCCCACATAGATGTCCTAGTGGACAATACTGTTGGTTTTGAGATGTTGTCATTCATGGATGGTTTCTCTGCGTACAACTAGATCCGTCTGGCAGAGGAAGACTAGGAGAAGACTTCTTTCACCACACTGTGGGGGACCTATTGTTATGTCGTGATGCCCTTCGGATTAAAGAACGCGAGAGCAACATATCAAAGGGCAATTATGGTAATTTTTCACAACATGATGCATGTGCACATGGGTCTACGTTGATGATGTCTTGGTTAAATCTAGAACTTGTCATGGCCATGTTGAAGTCCTCTGGGTAGTTCTCCAATGGTCTAGAGAACACAAGCTTAAGATGAACCCCAAGAAGTGCGTCTTCTGAGTGTCCTCAAGAAAATTGCTTGGGTTCATTGTTAGCAAGAGGGGAATTGAGATTGATCCCAACAAGGCCAAAGCAATAATCGACATGCCTCCTCCTAGGAATATCAAGGAAGTTAGAGGGATAATTGGTAGACTTTAGTTCATTAGGAGATTAATCTCTCAACATTCAATTCATTATAAGCCCTTGTATGAGATGCTTACAGGAGAGGTTAAAATTGATTTGAACGATAAGTGTCAAAAGGCCTTTCAAGAATCGAAGAGTTATCTTTTCAATCCCCTTGTTCTCGCTCCTCCAGTCCCAAGTCGGCCTTTGTTGCTCTATGTGTCAACCACTGAGGATTCCACTGGAGCAGGCTTGGCCCAATATGACAACGAGAAGAAGAAGAGGGTGGTGTATTACTTATCCAAGTTGTTCAATGAAGCTGAGATGAAGCACACCGCTATGGAAAGAACATGTGCCGCAGTCGTCTGGGTCGCCCAGAAGTTGAAGCACTATTTCCTAGCTAATGAAGTGAAACTTCTGGCGTGGATGAACCCAATTCGATAATTGTGGAAAAGCCTGTTTTGACTAAACGTTCGGTGAGGTGACAAAGTTTTCTTAATCAGTTTGACATCATCTATGTGAATCAGAAGTCGATCAAGGGGCATGTCATTGCCGAGCATTTGGCCCACCATCCTTTACCTGCATGTTCTCCTATTGACGAAAGCTTTCCAGATGAAGAGTTAGGAGCCATTATTGATGGTGAACCTTCATGGATACTTCACTTTGACGAAGCTCTCAATTCTAAAGGGAGTGGAATAGGGGCAGTCCTTCTCTCACCAGAAGGGGTAGTGATTCCGCACGCCTACCAACTAACCGTCCCTACCACGAACAATGTGGCCGAATATGAGGCACTCCTAGTTGGGCTGAAAATGGCATTGTTACTCAAAGTTAAGGAGTTAAGGATAATTGGAGATTTGCAATTGATACTCCAACAATCCCTTAGCAAGTACCAAACTCGGGATCCCAAGCTGAAACCATACCAGGATTTGGTAGGAAGAGTAATATGGAAGTTTAGAAAGCTCACTCTAGTTCACACTCTTAGGGCTCAAAATATTCTGGCAGATTCACTTGCTTCCCTATCTTCTTCTCTCCTTATCCCTCTAGGAAGATCTTCTGAAACCATCTCTGTGCAAAGATTGAGAATCCCTTCTCATGCTGATCCATGGTTCTCTCAACTTCAATCTTCTTCACCTCAAGTCCATGCACTTTCAAAAGAGCCAGAAATCGATCTCGATGATGGTCATCCTTGGTACTTTGACATCAAAAACTATCTCAAAGATGGATCCTTCCCTGATTATGCCACCTCTTTTGATAGATGGGCCATTCGCCGCGTCTCTGCACACTACAAGATCATAGGTGGCATTCTCCATAAGAAAGCCTATAGTGGGGTTTATCTCCGTTGTCTTGATGAAATAGAATCTCAAAATGTCGTTGAGGCCGCTCACTCTAGTGAATGTGGTGGCCATGTCAATGGTAGAGCAATTGCCCAAAAGTTGCTAAGACACTATTATTGACCTACCATGGAAGAAGATTGCACTCATTTTGTTCGCCACCGTGCTAAATGCCAACTCCATGGTGACAAGATCCATGATTCTTCCTCCTCTCTTCACCCTCTCATTGCTCCATGGCCTTTCACCATGTGGGCATTCGATGTGGTCGGTCCACTCGAGGACAGAACCGGAGAAGTCCGTAAGAAGTCTTTCATCTTGACTGCCACTGAGTACTTCACGAAGTGGGCTAAAACAGAAGCATTCATATAAGTCAAAGCTTCAACAGTTGTTAAGTTCATTAAGCACAACATTCTTGCAAGATTTGGCATGCCTCGGGACATCGTCATCGACAATGGACCACAATTCACTTCACAAGAGCTTCGCAACATGTGTTGTAAATATGGTATAAACTTGCATCATTCATCTCCATATTATCCACAAGGTAATGGACAAGCAGAAGCTACTAACAAAAACCTCATCAATATCATAAAGAAAACTTGCAAATCTCACAATAACGCTAATTGGCCAGACCGCTTGATTGAAGCTCTATGGGCTTATCGCACCTCTATCCAAACTCCTTTGGGGCAAACCCCCTATGCTTTGACATACGGATCAGATGCGGTACTCCCATATGAGATCTTCATCCCTTCACTAAGAGTTCAATTGGATTTCGAACTTGACCCCAGTCAATGTCGGGAGGCTTTATTAGCACAACTTGAACTATCAGATGAAAGACGAATGATAGCAGCTGACCATGCACAGGTTTACCGTTAATGAATTGCACGTTTCTACGCCAAAAAGGTCCTTGAGAGAAAATTTCAAGTGGGAGTGTTGGTCCTCAAATGCAAAGTAATTAAGGCACCAGGTCCTAGGAGGAAGTTGCGAGAGAATTGAGATTTGTCATGCCCCGACATTTAGCAGCGGAAATAAACGTCGAGAACGTGAATGATACAAGTATGAGTATCACAGTCGAGTAATTCAGAGTGACATCTAAGTATAACAATAGAATTGAGACAATAATAGTGCCAGCCAAATACTCTTTATTTCATTTCCAACAACTATCTTGAAACCTTACATCAGAGCCAAACATAGGGCCCATTATTGTATTTCAAGTACATTCGACTCAAGAATAGTAAAAACTAACTATTACAGACTCTTATAACTCTATTCATCTGGATGATGTGCTAAAACAGATGAGTACATTTGAGAAGCTCATCACTCTTCCCCGCTCCCATCATTCTCTAATTCTTCATGATCATCACCTGAAAATATTAAGGAAAGCAGGTGTGAGCGCACCAGCGCTCAGTAGGATTTATATCTCAAGGTGCGGGCATGCTTTACATAATTAACATGTAAGGTACTAACATACAATACTCATGACAATAATGATAGGAACAATTCCAAGCTATAACATATACGAGAACGGTTCAATAAACAAATCCAATAACAATTCTCATGTGAGAAGGAACGATTAGCAATGGGACAGATGACAGTATGATCATTTATCATGTAGAAGAGATTCAATACTCAATAACATGTACAATTGATATCTCAAGTTGATTTCCATAGAATTCCAATGGACAATGACGATTCAATAATGATGACATGTACAATGGATTTGGCCATTTCACATATAACAGTTCAATCAGTCAATCAATCGTTCAATCATTCAATCATTCAATAACAATGTGGAAACTACCCAGATCAATCTTGCATTCAATTACGTGATTGTCAGACACCTCAATGGATCATATACTCTCGCGATTTATAAGTATTTCGAGTGCTCCTCCCAGGACTAGACTGGGCCCTATTTGCACAGGCATGGTTATGAACCAAAGTTCAAATAGTTTCTGGTAATTCCATTCATTCATTTATGGCCAATAGGAATTCCAATCAATAGACAGTATGTACTAAAGATCATGCCAATGATTATAGAGAACAAGGCAAGTGGACATGATCCTGAATAAATTTCTGTAGCATAATGGCTTAATCACTTTAGTTCAATCTTTACATTTAATGGCTTGGTTTCAATGTATCAAATCACTCTCATGAGAAGGAGATAAGAATGGAGGTGCTTTCTATCTTCTGGGAACTTCCATGGTACAACCAACTCGGTCTCCATGAGGGAATCCACGGAGTACGGAGAATTACAGAGGTCTTAGAGAAAATGTCACTAGTCTGCCGATACGGAATGACCGGCCGAGAGTTTCCAAATCCCCAAGAGATGGCTGCCTATATGTGCAATGTGTTGTGTAGAACGTGTCTCAATCCACAATCCATCGGTTTAAAACAAGATGGAAAGCAATTAATGTGGACGCATGACGTGGTATGCAATTCAGTTTATCACATGGTTGCTGTAATTTTTAACATGTAGCACTTTTTAGTTGTAAACAAGCTAGAGTATGGACATAGCTCATAGTAATCACATGGTAAATGGAATCAAACAATCATTAAGAATGCTTAGAGTACAGATTCATGCTCTTATAGTTTTCATGTAGGTTGATAACTTTTAGGCCATTGAATAACAAAATGACATGATATAACAATAAGACATGCACATGGTTGACTATACATGAAGTCTTTTGAGAGATTTCGTATGAAAAGATCAAGTTTGTGCATTTATTTTGTCATCATCAAAAAGGGGGAGAATGTTGTGTTGAGTGTGTATTGAAATTTCTTAATGATGATCTTTCAATGATGACTAATGAACATCACTCATACTTTGATTTTGATGATGACATATTGGACATATTGAATATATTCCAATAATGCTCAAAAAACATGTTCTTGATATTTTATATCTAATATTTTACTGTTAATGACATGTTTTGATAGTCTACTCTTCATTCATACAGGCTTACAAAGTTCTTGTCAAAGTAGGTCGTCTCTAGTTGAAAGACAGGTCGACTCACAAAGTTTGCCCAGCAAGTTTTTGAAGAGCAAATGTGAGGTGTGTCGACTCCATTTGAAGATGAGGTCGACACTAGCATCCATCTAGTGAACCAATTTTGGAGGAATGCACAACAGGTCGACTCTAACAGTTGAACAGGTCGACCCTAACTGTTGAGCAAGTCAACACTAGTGGTATGTCAGGTCAATACTAGTGTTCTGCTAGTGAGATGCTTTTGGGGATTGGTCTGTAGTGTCGACTCTCTTGGATACCAGAGTCGACTCACTTTTGTATACAACCCAAAATTGCAGAACATCATATCCAACGGATGTGATCTCTTTTTGAGAACTTTATAGAAGATGCTAATTACCAAATTGCCCTCTCATCCAAGTAGCAGTGTGGTAAAGACCTTTTGGACACGTGGCAGCCCAGCGTGCAGTCTAGGTTCTGTACACAACCTCTTCACGTATATGAACTGCGCAGTGGCTATATAAGCCTAGATCTAATCTGTAGCAAGGAACAAGAAAGTGGAGAGCGAGAAAAAGGCATCTGCGTCTAAAAGGGAGTAGAGCATCGCTGCCAGGAAGAAGAAGAACAAGAAGAAGAAGGAGAAGAAGAGGTAGAACATGTGCACTTTTGAAGATATTCAGAATATAAGTTTTTTCTTCTATGGACTACTGAAAGAGAGTACCACAGAGGAGGAGGCTAGAGGTGCCTCGGAAATTGGAGCAGGAATGGAAGAGGAAGGTATAGGGGAAGAAGAGGAGGCAGTAGGGAAAGGTGTAGGAGAAGAAATGTGTTTTGGAAGGGGTTTCTTAGAAGGTTCAAGAGCAGGTGGGGTAGTGAAAGAGGTAGGTGGAGAGGAAGGGGCTGGAGTCTGAAGACTAGGAGGATCAGAAGGCCCTAGGGGCACACCAGCTTCCTCTACAATAACTTGAGGCCCGGATGGCTCAGCCACTGAATCCAATTGCTCTGTTGGCTCGGATGGCCCAGCTTCAACATCTTCAACTACAAATGGCCCTGATGGCCATGATTCTTCCATTGATGGCTCTAATGGCCCAGATTCCTCTACAAATGGCCCTGGTGGCCCTGATTCCTCTATAGATGGCCCTGCAACATTTTCAGCAAGCTGATCTGGTTCAGGAGGCCCTGATGGCCTAGCATCATCTACTGGTACTGATTCAGTTGCAACATGAGGGGCTGGGACTGACAAGTGCACCCTCACAAAATCTGCCAGGTCTGTTATCAACTTCTTCAAGCTCCCCAATTCACTTCTCATCCCTTGGAGCTCAGATTTGACTGCTCCATTTTCTTTGGGTTCAATGCTCTGCTTGAGAAAAATAGAAGTTACATCTAACTGCAAAGAGCACAGAATCTGTCCTTGTGCATTCAGTCTAGCAATGACTAGTTCCAAGTGTACATGGATCTTCTTCTTTCTAGATCTATTGTGTGCCTTCCTGGTAAGCATGGGAATATCTTTGGCAACACCTTTTCCTTTATCTCTAGAGCCGGCATCTGGCTTATCATCTTCAGAGGTATCTTCAACTAATCCTTCTTGAAATTGGTCTTCAGGAGCACTAGTAGTAGGCTCCCCTTGAGCAGTAGGCTCCCCCTGAGCAGGAGCATCCTCCATGTGAACATATTCATAATGGCCTGGTGCCACAACCTCTGGAATTTCTTTTGCCTGAACTCCTTCAACAACAGCTTCTACATCCTAAACACTAGGGGTTTCCTCAATATGAATATCTTCATGCTCCCCCTCAATGTGAGCAACTCTTTCCATGGGTTCATCAATTGACTCTTGAATAACAACAGGTGCAGGAATTTGAGGAGGGATCACACCTTCAGAAGTTTGCCTAAAAGGCTCAATATATTTTGGTGCAATGTCTTCAATCCTCCTTTCTGATGTTGGAGGCTCATCCTCTCTATCTATACCTTCTTCTTCTTCAACTTCAGCAGTGGAGGCTTCTCCTATAATGACTTCTCCTTCAGCCACAGATGTCTTGGACTAGATATTTCCTACCAAGGAGAATCCACTATTCTTCAGATTCCTAGTCCGAATGGGCTGACCCATCTTCTCCATCAGTTCACCTTTCAAATCAATCTCAAAATGGCTGAAAATTCTGGTAAGTAAATGAGCATAAGGAAGGGACACAACCAATTTATTTTTCTTGTCCTAAATAACATCAGCAACAGACTTCATCCTTTCAACTATGATCTGAGCCATGTTAATATCTTGCTTCTGAATAGCCTAAAACATCACATCAGCATCACCTTTTGTACAGGAGGAAAAAGTAGCACTCCTGGGTACCAAAATTTGACAGACTATAAAATGCAATATTATGTTGAATCCATTGAACCAGTTTATATCAATCTTACCATCCTTCAACTTGTACTCTGTTCCAATAATCCCGAGACCCTTAGCATGGATATCTACGGAGTTGACTAGACTGTGCCCTACTTTAGAAACTCCAAATAGCCTCTCCAACAGGTCATGAGTGATATGAATAGATTTACCTTTGACCAGGGAGGTAAGATATCCATCTTCTTCTGATTTCAAACATGTGTAGAAGGCCTTGGCCAGGTGCGGGTAGCTAGGTTCAGAAACATTGCAAATCACCGTCCACTTCAACTGCTGAAGGGCTTCAATCACACTATGCATACAATGCTTCTCCAAATCATCTAAATCAACTGGTTTGTTTCCACAGACCTTGATCTTCACTGCTTGATATCTTTCTAGTTCTTATACCGTGAGGAAGGCGGCCCTGTAGCCACCCACACTGCCGAAACTCCCAGAAGTGGCTATGGAAGTTTGTAAGGAAGGGTTCTGGAGGATCGTAGGAGGAAGGAGAACAAGACCCCACAAGAAATTTGAGCGAGAAGAGAGAGATCCTTCGAAAGCACGAAGAGGGATGCTAGAGTAGATGAGGGTTTTACAGGTGTTCTAGTCGAAAGAGATAGAGAGAGAGAGAGAGAGAGAGAGAGAGAGAGAGAGAGAGAGAGAGAGAGAGAGAGAGAGAGAGAGAGAGAGAGAGAGAGAGAGAGGAGAGAGAGAGAGAGAGAGAGAGAGAGAGAGAGAGAGAGAGAGAGAGAGAGAGAGAGAGAGATCGGTGAAGGAAGGATTCCGTTGTAACGGAAGGACATAAAGTTACTTTTGAAATGGAGGAGCAGTTAATGCGGAAAACGACAAAGTAGGTGATGATAACGCAAAGGATAATGGATTTACTTAATGTACGCGGGGAAGGATAAGTCTTATTCTGAAATTTATTATATTATTTCAGTTACGTACAGATATGTCTGTTACAAATTGCACATGCCTAGTTCCCTTCTAAGAGACGTAAATCTCTCTTCAGGTAAGGCTTTTGTAAAGATATCTGCCAACTGATTTTGTGTATCTACAAATGAAATACTAATGTTACCATTTGCAACATGATCTCTAATAAAATGATATCTAACCTCAATATGTTTCGTCCTTGAGTGTTGCACTGGATTTTTCGTTAGATTTATAGCACTTGTGTTGTCACAAAGGAATGGAATGGTCTTGATGTGTAGTCCATAGTTTTCAAGCTATTGTTTGATCTATAAGAGTTGAGTGCAATAGCTCTCAGCGGCTACATATTCAGCTTCAGCTGTTGATAGAGCTACTGAGTTTTGTTTCTTTGAAGACCAGGAGATCAAGCATCCTGCAACAAATTGACAACCACCACTGGTGCTTTTTCTATCTACTTTGCATCCAGCATAGTCAACATCTGAATATCCAATTAAACTAGTTTCACAGGTTTTTAGATACCATAGACCTAAGTTATGAGTCTTAGCTAAGTATCTAAAGATCTTTTTTACAAATATTAAATGAGATTCCTTATGATCAGCTTGATATCTTGCACACATGCATACACTAAATAGAATACCAGGTCTACTAGCTGTTAGATAGAGCAATGAACCTATCATACCTCTATATAGTTTTTGATCAACTTTCTTACATTCTGGATCACTGTCTAACCTGGTTGATGTGCTCATGGGAGTGGACAGTGGTTTAGCATTCTCAAATCAAAACTTCTTTAACAACTCCTTGGTATATTTTGCTTGACAGATATGAGTTCTTTCATTGCTTGGCTTGATTTGTAGTCGAAGGAAGTAGTTTAGTTCTCCCATCATGCTCATTTAAAATTCTACCTGCATGAGCTTTTCAAAATACTTGCACAGAGATTCATCAGTATATCCGAAAATAATGTCATCTACATAGATTTGTAGAACTAATATTTTTTTGGCATTTGATTTAATGAATAGTGTGATGTCTACTTGACCTCTAATAAAACTATGATTTAATAAGAATGCACTATGTCTTTCATACCATGCTCTAGGTGCTTGTTTTAAACCATATAAAGCTTTATGCAATTTGAAAACATGATTTGGGAAATCTGAATCATCAAAACCAGGAGGCTGTTCTACATAACTTCCTCCTATATAAAATCATTCAAAAATATTGATTTCACATCAATTTGAAAAAGTTTTAAATCTAATGCAGATGCATAGCCAAGCAATATTCGAATAGCCTCTAGTCTAGCCACTGGTGCATAGCTTTCATCGAAATCTATGCCTTCCTCTAGGGAATAGCCTTAAGCAACCAGTCTAGTCTTATTTCTAGTGATAACACCAGGTTCATCCAATTTGTCCCTGAACACCCATTTGGTGCCAATCATAGGATGATCTGATGGTCTCGGAACAAAGGACCAGACCTAATTTCTCTTAAACTGATTAAGTTCATCTTGCATGGCTAAAATCCAAGATTCATCAGATAGTGCTTCATTGACTATCTTCAGCTCTATTTGAGATACAAATGCTAAGTAATCACAAGGAATGGTATTACCTCTAGTTCTTACCCCAACGGATGGATCTCCAATGATGTTATCTATTGGGTGATCCTTTTTGTACCTCCATTCCTTTGGAAGATCATCATGGATGATATCTTTTTGTTGCAGTTATTCCAAGGGTGGATCTTCATCATCTTGATGGTTGCTTCCGTCAGCTTCTTGGAAAGGATTTCTGCATCTTCATCATCACTACCAATTTCCTTTCTCAAGGAAGGGTTAGACTCATCAAAAATAACATGCACAGTTTGTTCAATTAATAAACTTCTTTTATTAAAAACTCTATAACCTTTAGGTTTAGAAGTATACCCCATAAAAATACCTTCATCTGATTTTGGATCCAACTTACTAATATATCTCTTACCATTGTTGTGAATGAAGCAAGGGCATCCAAAAGTTCTGAGATGGCTAATCTTGGGCTTCTTTTGCTTGTACAGTTCGTATGCAGTCTTCTTTAGAATTGGTCTGATCATGACTCTATTGATAATGTAGCAAGCTGTATTTATGGCTTTTGCCCAAAAATATCTAAGAAGGTTATACTCAGATAACATTGTTCTTGCCATATCCAAAAGTGTTCTATTATTCCTCTGAGCTACTCCATTTTGTTGTGGTGTTCTTGGTGCTGAGAAATTGTGTTCAATCCCTAGATCATCACAAAATTCTGCAAACCTGTCATTTTGAAACTCTCCTCCATGATCTGATCAGATAGCTATGATATTGTACTTCTTATCTTTCTAAACTAGCTTACTGAACTTCACAAAACTATCAAATGTGTCATCTTTATACTCAAGAAATGATACCCATGTAAATCTGGAATAATCATCAACTATAACAAATCCAAAATTCTTTCCTCCCAAACTAGTTGTTTGCATTAGTTCAAACAAATCCATATGAAGCAGTTCTAATGGTTTGGAGGTAGTGACTATTGTCTTGGATTTGAAAGAGGATCTTACATGCTTTCCTTTTGCACATGGTTCACAGATGTTGTGTAGTCTTGAATTTATCTTCGATAGACCTTCCACTAGATCATGTTTGATGAGTTTTCTGATTTCATCCAAGCTATAATGACCTAATCTTCTATGCTAAAGTTCAGCATTCTGTTCTTTACTTGTTGCTAGACAGATGTCTTGATCCTTCAACTCTTCTAGATGTAGTACATATAGATTTTTCTCTCTGAAGGCTTCAAAAATGGTTGTTCCATCCTTAATGATCAGACATTTAGATCATGAAATTTTATCTGATGACCTTTGTCGCATAGTTGACTGATGCTAATTAAGTTGTGCTTGAGCCCTTTGACGCAGAGAACATCTTCTATCAGGATTTTGTCTTGACTTCCAATTGATCCACAACCAATTATTGACCCTTTACGATTATCACCGTAGGTCACTGTACCTTCTTCATCTTTGATATACGAGAACAATCTTTTGTTGCCTGTCATATGCCTTGAGCACCCGCTATCCAGGTACCATAACGCTTCCCTGCAATAAATCAATAAGATCTAGGTACCTAAGTTCTTTTGGGTCCTTGTTGGTTAGCTTCTACATAGTCCTTTTTTTGGAATCCATTTTAGATGTTTGGTTGTACAGGTTATTTTAGTATGACCTAGTTTGTTACAATGAGTGCAACAGGAAATATTATTTATTATCTTGTTTAGCTTATTATTTTTATTAGTGTTTGATTTATAGTTAGGATTTTGTTCAACTATAAATTTTGGCATTGGATAAATTTTAGGATGAATGACTGTTTCTTCATTATCAAGTGGAGTATATCCTAAACCATATTTTTTCTTTCGTAATTTTCTTGCTCCTTTTAATATTAAGGAGGATTTTCCATTTGTGAATTTCTTAATTATGGTTGTCAGATATTCATTATCTTTTGTTAGTGTGTTAATTTCATTTTTAAGTTTACTTATTGTTTCCTGATTTTCTAGATTTGGTATCTTTTCATTTTTAGTTTTTACATCTTCACATAGTAGTTCATTTCTCATTTTTAGTTCAGAAATTTGTTTTTCTAATTGTTCAGTTTCAGATATTAAATCTGAGTTGGTTATTTCAAGATAAGTATAATTATCCTTATCTGATTTTAATTGCTTACAAACGTCGTTATATTTACTGTATAATTCCTTAAAAGTATCTTCTAAACTATCAGAGTTAGATTCATTGCATGAAGTAAAAGAGGAGTTAGAAGTTACCTTGTCATCCACATTTGCCATGAGGGCCAGGTTGGCCTTTTCTTTTTCTTCTTCTTCGATGGAGCTAGACTCACTGTCTGAGTCACTCTCATTGTTCCATGCAGCAATCATGGCTTTCTTCTTGTACTTCTTAAATTTCTTCATGTTGTCATTTTTCTTGAACTCAGTCTTCTTCAGTTTAGGACACTCTGCCTTGAGGTATCCAGGCTTCTTACACTCATAGCATATGGGTTCAGATCTCTTGACTTCTTTGCCTTCAGATCTCTTGAATTCTCTACCTTTCTTGAAATACCTTCTTCCTGACTGGTGTTTCTTCTTAGCTAGAATGCGTTGCAGTCTTCTTGAGAGAAAGGCTTCTTCATCTTCACTGCTCTTATCACTCTTATCACTTTCTGATTCACCCTCAGAAGTGTTTTTTGTAGCCTTGAGAGCATTGTTGTGCTTCTTCTTGCTAGAGGATTCTCCCAGCCTTTCCATGTTTATCTCATGAGCCATTAAAGACCCAATGAGTTTTTCGAGGGACATTCTCTTGAGATCATTTGCTTCTTCTATTGCTATTACCTTTGGAGTCTATGAAGTTGGTAGAGATCTTAATATCTTTCTTACCATGTCTCCAGTTTCATAAGTCTTTCCTAGCCCAACCAGTCCATTGGTAATGTCTGTGAAGTGACTGTACATCTGGGAGATGGATTCTCCAAACTGCATTTGGAACCTCTCATATTGAGCTACCAATATATCAATTCTTGTTTCCTTTACCTTTTCAGTTCCTTCATGTGTGAGCCTCAACTTGTCCCACATCTCCTTGGCTGACTTACATGCCGATATCCTATTGAACTCTTTCTTGCTCAGTAAACAACACAATATACTCTTTGCTTTCCTGTTTTAGGACAACTTCTTCTTATCTTCATCTGTCCATTTGTCTTTACTGTTGGTTACCTTGAGATCTCCTTCTTTGATTATTGTCCATAGCTGGAAATCAAGTCCTTGAACGAAGAACTCCATTCTCGTCTTCCAGTAGTTGTAGTCTTCACCATCAAATAGAGGAGGTCTGTTGAGGGATTGTTCTTCTGCATGACCTTGGGCTACCATTTATCTTTGCTCTTCAAATCGTGAGATCTACTTACTTGAAGAGACTTGGCTCTGATACAACTTGTTGCCTAGATAGCAAGCGTAGAGGGGCGGTGAATGGATTGCTAAACTTTTCTTTTAGAATATTCCTGTAAATAAAAACACTTTGATAGAAGACACTATGTTCGATAGTTAGAGTTAGTGTAAAGCAAAGACAAAAAGACCAATCACACAGACAACATAAATTTTATCCTAGTTCGGATCTCTTGTCACAAGGAGTCCAACGTCCAGTCCTCAAACAACAACTTAGGATTTCACTAAACAAGGGTACAGTCCCCCTTAAGGACACTTACACATCCAGCCCCAGCTGGCCTTGTAGCAACCCGATATTTTAATAAATAAATAAATCGAATAATTTAAAGAAAAATGAATTAATTAAAACCCATTAAACAAAAAGAAGTAATGGGTTTTTCTAAATGGATCACATAAAAGTTATTAGGCCAAAATAGGGATTTTTAAAGGTTGAATAAGTGAAAAATACCTTAAATTCGTATCTTTATTGTTTCCTAAAATAAAAAGAGCTATTAAATCATTAAAATAGTTAATATGTATTGCAACTGGACTCCTAACCCTACCCTAATTGGCTAGGTACGAATTTGCAACCTAACCTAACCCAATTAAGAGGTGGAAAGCTTGGAAGGCTGGAAGAAATAGAGAAACTCGAAATTTAATAGGAATTAGAGTTGTAGTAGGAATTAGAAACACTAGATGTTTAAATACACCCCAACCTCTCCATGGCTGACCCTATTGCGTTGCTGAGACTTGCTGGACGTGGAGGAGAGGCCAAAGGAAGGGAGAAATCATGGGGGGAAGGCTTGCTCAAGATCTACCACCTGTTCTTCGAGTTCTAAGCCCTAGGAGTCAAATCGACCCAAAGGTAGGCATTCTCCGAAGCTAAACCTAATAATCTCGTCTGTAGGATGTATTGGACATCAGGAACAAAATCCCTTTATTTTCCCTCTTTTTCATCGACCCTATCTTGAGATCTTTATTTTTTAAGTTATGTTGTCATCATGACCCCGAACCCTCAGGTTGATCCTAGATCTCTTTGTATACTTGATCTCATGTGAAGAAATTTTTACTATACATATTGCTCAATGTCAGGAATCGGTTGCCACTGTTTTCCTCAAATTCTATTGAGTATATCACTCGAATTAATTCTTTTTCCATCAATGCATCCTGTTCTGTGTTCTTTGTGAAAGAAATTGATCAAAGCTTGTCAGAACCATGCTTATTTTTGAATTTCTATTTTCTAGATTCGTTTAAAATTGGTTTCATGATTTTTAATCATCTGTACATCGAGATCTAAAATTTTAAACTACCCTGTATCAAAGATTAAGAAACCTGTACCGCAATCCAAGGCAATCTATTTCTTTTTCGAGCTCAGGCACAGAACCTGAGAATGCGACGGCCCGATAGGCCGCATTCTCAAGGGCTGATTGTGACCAGAAGTCTGTCACATTCTGAACGCGACATGCCCTGGTGTCGCATTCTGGCCACCTATCCTGACAGGCCCGTCGCGATCTATGAAAAACACTGTCGCGTTCCTTACAGGGGTACGTTGCCTTCTAAACGTTTGTGTATAAACCCTAGATTTTTGGTGCTCATGTCTTTCTACAGTGATTATACCTCTTGTTAACAGCCTTAAATGCAGTGAATAAGATGCTATAATATGAACATATATTGATGAATTTAAAAGACATGCACATGATCTTTTCATATCCATGATTCTCATCATCACATGCACATACTTGTAATCATTCCTTATGACTTGACTTGGCATGAAAATATCTCAAAATATATCTGGTAATTTACTTCAATAATGTATTTAAATTGCACTATTCTTAATGGACTTGTCTTCGTTTCTCGCGATGTGTTGGAATACCGTTACCGACACTCCATTGTTCTAGAATTCCTCTGGAGCATCGAGCACTTTTTTCCATATACACACTTTCTCTTCACTTGGACAAACTCTCCATCGGATATTCCTTCTGATGGACTAATGAATCCTTGTTCAAGGCCCCCGTAAGTCTCCTCTATCCATGGATTCCCACATGGTTGACAAGCTGGTTGTACCCTCAATACCTATGATACCCTTTAGGGATCAGTAAGATCCAAACGGCCTTAGAATGCACTCCTTCTTATCATGAGATCACGCCGGACCTCTGGACTATGCACGTGGCTTGGCTAGTGGTTGGTTCGTGAATTCTACCTGACTGCCAGAACCCATTAAGCGTGTTGTGCAACCATTACTATCGTTTGTTTATCGTTGTTTCATGCATAACGACCACTAGCTCTCATCTATACTCTACTCGCTCATTTATTTACATTCTCTATACACTCGTCTATTCATCAAGTACTCTCATCTATTCTTGGTACTCTCTACGGCCATTGAATGATTGTCTAAATATAAACAATATGACTAATTCTTGGCAATATAAAGGGCCCAGTCTAGTCTTGGGAGGTGCACCAAAAAGTTCTATTTGCCCGTGGGAGTTAATTGACCAGAGTGTTTGGCATTGCACTCAAGTTCTATCTATCTCGACTATCTATATGACAATCAAAGTGCTATGCTATACTCGACTCATTGTGCTATCATGAGCTATGTTGTGCTATTTGTGCTATGGCCATCCTACTCTTTGTGCTATACTTGACGCTAGTGCTATATGAATCATGCTATCGTACTATCACTTGCTTGACAATACTTGACCCTCTCTCTCTATCTTTAGATACTCTGCTCTTTAATACATTAATCATTTAAAGCATGCCTGATCATGAGATTTAAGTCTTACTGGGCATTATCGCTCACCCTATGTTACTCGTTATGTGATCTCAGGTGAGACCGAAGAAGATACTTACACACATGAGGATGGAAACAACCAGGAGTGAAGTCAAGAGTACCTTGGCATCTTAGTATTATGTTAAAGTCTTAGTTTAGTCTTTACCTTTATTCAATGTAATGATGACAATTGGGCCCTATAGAATGGCTCTGATATTAGTGGTTGTAATAGACATTGAGGAATTATCAATGAAATACATTTGATTTAGCATTATACCTTGTTCAATGGTTTGATGTCTATTATACGCTCTGTACTCGCTCACTTTCAACTGCCTCACGTTCCGATATTCCACGTCGGGGCATGACAGGCCTTCTCTTCTCTACCCGAAGAGGCACAGAACCACCTGATGCAACAAGTCTTTCTTCTTACCGAAGGGAACAATCACCCACTCCACAGTAGGTCTTCTCTTCCCACACGAAGAGGAGCACTCAAAAGAATGAGTAAGGAGTGGATGGCCCCTAGACCAAGATTATAGAAACTGCTTGATCGGAGGCGAAGTCTGAGAGACAAATATTTTCACACAAAGAACTCTCTCAGATCTACACAAGCTCTCAAAGACTAAATAGTTTGCTGTGGAGAGCTAGAGCTGAAGAAGGTTTGAATGGATGAGCAAGCTCTTCTTTCTTCTAGGCGACTAAGATCATCAAGATTCAAGATTAGCTTCATGGAGTCACCCGTCTTCTATTTATCTTCTTTGAAAGATTTTGACCATTGAAGTATCCATTGTCTCACATCTTCATGCACATTGGAGTGTCTAGTCCAAAGTATGGAGCAAGAGAACCTGCATCCATTTAATGCTGGAATAGACACTTACATAAAGGAAGATTGTCTGAATCACTTCTTGCTTCTGTCAGGTTGACAATTCCAGCTTTGCAACGTGTGTTTCTATCGGGACCCTGTACACAATAAATGCTAAAGCATAGACAACTTATCTTTGTCTAAACTGTCAGTCAACGTTAGTAGTCGTGCTTTAGGAAGATATATCATATAGAGAATTCCATTCTGTCACCCTATAAAGCTTTACTTTATGTGACATGAGTGTGCTAAGTACAGAGATATATCGTGTAGAGATATTGTACCAACACAATAAATGTTAGAGAGCACAGGATACAACATGATTTGCGGGAAGACTTGAAATCCATAGAGATTTGAAAAATATATTTAATATCATATGGAATGTAATTTAAGAATGTCTAAAAACAATTTAAATAGGATTATTCAACAGCTGTCCAAAAACATAATCGTTATTAAAAGAGAGTTCATGTTTAAAGATAGTTTGTGTTCAGAGAGAGTCGATGTTGATATGAAATCGATGTTATAACCATAATCCATGTGAGAATGTAATCCATGTTGAAATAAAGTCGATGTGAGCATAATCCATGTTATGAAGTCCATGTTCTGTACAAAGTCGTTGTTTAACTGAAGTCGGTGTACAACTGAAATCGTTGTTGTACTGAAATCGATGTTTAAACGAAATCGTTGTTGAACTGAAATCAATGTACAGATGAAATTGTTGTTTGAAACGAAATCGTTGTTCTAGTAAAGTCGTTGTTTCACATGAAGTCGATGTTTGAGTGAAGTCGTTGTTTCATTTGAAATCGATGTTCTACCGAAATCGATGTTTATGTGAAATCGTTGTAGAAATGAAGTCGATGTTCCTTATGAAATCAATGTTCTTTCGAAATTGATGTTTAAGTGAAGTCGATGTAGAATCAAAATTGATGTTCTAGATATGAATTCGATGTAGAACGGAAATCGATGTTCTAGATATGAAGTCGATGTAGAACTAAAATCTATGTTCTAGATATGAAGTCGATACTTAAGTGAAATCGATGTTCTCTATGAAATCATTGTAGAACCAAAATCGATGTTCTAACTATGAAGTCGTTGTAGAATCGAAATCGATGTTCTACTTATGAAGTCGTTGTGGAACCGAAATCGATGCTCTACATTTGAAGTCGATGTAGAACCGAAATCAATGTTCTAGATATGAAGTTGATACTTAAGTGAAATTGATGTTCTCTATGAAATCATTGTAGAACCGAAATTGATGTTCTAACTATGAAGTCGTTGAGAACCGAAATCAATGTTCTAATTATGAATTCGTTGTAGAACTGAAATCGATGTTCTACATATGAAGTCAATGTAGAACTAAAATCGATGTTCTAGATATGAAGCTGATATTCTACAGATGAAATTGTTGTTTAAGTGAAACAGTAATCGTTAGAGCTTTTACAAGGAATTCGATGTATACTTAGACAAAATATATGCAATGAGCTTTAAATGGCAGTTAGTGTAGACAACTTACTAATTTTGTTTGATTTGATGCCTATTGATAGACTTCAGAAAAGGATGTTAGACAATAATTTTCAAGGTTTTATTAATTACCAAAAATACATATAATAAATAACAAATTATATGGAGATGGACTGATCATCAGGTACAACTAAGATTTTGGTATTGATTTTGAAGAGTCCTATGCTCCTATAGTAAGACTTGAAGAATTTCGAATATTTCTTGCATTTGCTGCCTCTTTGAAATTCAAAGTTTTTCAAATGGATGTCAAGAGTGCATTTTTGAATGGTTATATAAAAGAAAATGTTTTTCTCAAACAACCCCTGGGTTTGAAAATGAAAAATTTCCTGATCATGTTTTAAAGCTTAATAAGGCTCTTTATAGTCTCAAACAAGCTCCAAGAGCTTGGTATGACCGGTTGAGCTCATTTCTTGTAAATAAAGGTTACATCAAAAGAAAATTTGATCAAACTTTGTTTATAAAAACTGTAAATAACCATTTCATTGATGTTTAAATTTATGTTGATGATATCAATTTATGTTGATGATATCATCTTCGATTCAACAAATAATAATCTGTGCAATGAGTTTGCCCATCTTATGCTATCTGAATTTGAGATGAGTTTAATGGGTGAACTTACATTCTTTTTAGGTCTGCAAGTGCATCAAACTTCTAAAGGAATCTTTCTGAGTCAAACAAAATATGTCAAGGAGTTACTTAAAAGATTTGATTTTCAACACATCAAGCCATCCAGCACACCAATGGCTACAAGTGTAAGACTTGAAATTGATGCTTCTGGTAAGTCTGTGAATGCCAAAACCTATAGAGGTATGATTGGCTCTCTTCTTTATTTGACTACTTCTAGACCAGACATTCAATTCAGCGTATGCATGTGCACCAGATTTTAAGCAAATCCTAAAGATAGTCACATGAATGTTGTCAAAAGAATTTTTAAATATCTTCTTTCTTCATGTGATCTGGGGCTTTGCTATCCTGCTGGATGTAAATTGTATTTGATTGCATATAGTGATGCTGATTATGTCCGGTGCAAACTTGACAGAAAAAGAACTAGTGGGTTGTGTTTATATGTAGGTGGTTGTCTTATTTCTTGGGCTTCCAAAAAGCAACATTCTGTAGCTCTTTCTACTGCAGAAGCAGAGTATGTTTCCGCTGGTAGTTGTGGTAACCAAGTTCTTTGGGTCAAACATCAACTCCTAGATTATAATCACACATTAGGTTGCATTCCCATTCTTTGTGATAACACCAATGCTATAAATTTGTCCAAAAATCCTATTCTGCACTCCCTCATAAAGCACATTGATATCAGACATCATTTCCTTCGAGATGAAGTTTCAAAGAACTCTTTTGAACTCCACTTTATTGAAACATAAAAAAAAATGTAGATATTTTCATTAAGCCTCTTTATGAAAATAGATTTTCATCCTTAAGAAGAGAGCTTGGTTGTGCAAACTTCCACATCTTTGATATCTTTCATTTCTTTTTGCAAATAATTTCCTCCTTCTCACATTGCTTCGGTACTCTTAGTATATCAAATAGTGATTTGAAGAAAGGCAAGTCAGACTTGTCTGGACACTTTCACTATGCGTGAGTATATGTCTGCGCCAAGTATCAAGAGTCTTTTATGCTATTGTTGAGGGGGAGTCATTGTTTTTCAATAAAACATTCTTATTAATTTTACTCTCTCTTCATTCAATTTCTATTTCTTCAATAATCTTCATGTTCACTTTCTGAGGGGGAGCTAGTTGTCAGGGGAAGTCATTGTCACTTCTTCATTCATTTCTCTTGACAATAGTTGTCTATCTTGAGCCCTAAATTATCAGAATTTTTGAGTCTTTGTGCTATTTTCTTATGAGAGACTCAAGACATTGAAACTAAACTCATTGTGCATTTTTCAAAGATTCATTTTCATTTCAAGGTTGCGCAATCTTAATACTGAATGTCTTTAAAATGTTTTACTAAACACTTGTAGGCACATGAGTGGTTTTAATGTTTAACTTGTGCATGTTTAAGCTTCATTTTCACCACATGTTAAGAATAATCTCTCTACATTCGTAGCCATGACTTTTTTGGTCTAAGCAACCATAATCCTGTAAAATATCAAAAGAAACTAAACATCTATCTGGAAAGATACAAACAGAGCAATGCATATTCTGGAACCACTGAGTAATCGGGGCATCTCACCTAAAAAATGATTTATCTCGCGTCAAAAAGTGGAAAGTAAATTGGTATCTCTCTATAAGATAATGAAAGTTAAACCACTGGGTTATCAGAAGATCTTGCATCTGGTAAATGTGATCTCTTGCACTGAAAAGTGAGATTAACTAATTTATCCTTGTAGTTCTTTTCCAGTAAAAATGAAAGAATATTCCAAAAGACAGGAGAGAAAAGCTCAAGATCAAAATAAAGTTCATGTATACTGAGTTTAGACCTATTATTCTACATTGTGTTAAACTTAAAGCTCATAACCTCCTTGTAAAATACTTCTGCTCACTCATATAGGTCACATTATCTCAGATTTGTATTATTATTTTAACCACATTTAGACCATTATGTCTTGCTATGCTTTGTGTTCAGTGGGTCTTTGTGATTAAACTTTGTTGCACAATACTAAAAACATTATAATTTCTCTCATATGTCAATATCACTTTGCCTCACTTATTTTGATCCTTCCTGAACCTTCATTTTCAAAACTGCAGTTCTTGATCTCCTACCATTTTTGTTTCTTTTTCATATCTATCTTTTTGATGTTGTCAAAAAGGGGGAGAAATCGTAGAGAGTTGAGGGGGAGAAAATTGGGTTGTTGGGGTAATTGGTTTGTTGAGGGACAAATTGCAATCAGGGAGAGATTGAGTCATATGAGGCTTTTGAGAGATTTCGAATGAAAAGACCAAGTTTGTGCATTTATTTTGTCATCATCAAAAAGGGGAGAATGTTGTGTTGAGTGTGTATTGGAATTTCTTAATGATGATCTTTCAATGATGACTAATGAACATCACTCATACTTTGATTTTGATGATGAGATATTGGACATATTGTACATATTGAATATATTCCAATAATGCTCAAACAACATGTTCTTGATATTTTATATCCAATATTTTACTGTTAATGACATATTTTGATGGTCTACTCTTTAATCATATAGGTTTAGAAAGTTCTTGTCAAAGTAGGTCAACTCTAGTTGACAGACATGTCGACTCTAGTTGACAGACAAGTCGAGTCACAAAGTCTACCCAGCAAGTTTCTGAAGAGCAAATGTCAGGTGTATCGACTCCATTTGAAGATGAGGTCGACACTAGCATCCATCTAGTTAACCTGTTTTGGAGGAATGCACAACAGGTTGACTCTAATAGTTGAACAGGTCGACCCTAACTGTTGAGCAGGTCGACACTAGTGTTCTGCCAGTGAGATGCTTTTGGGGATTGGTCTGTAGTGTCGACTCTCTTGGAGATTAGAGTCGACTCACTTTTGTATACAACCCAAAATCGTAGAGCATCATATCCAACGGATGTGATCTCTTTCTGAGAACTTTATGGAAGATTCTAATTACCAAATTTCCCTCTAATCCAAGTGGCAATATGGTAAGGACCTTTTAGACACGTGGCAGCCCAGGGTGCAGTCTAGGTTCTGTACACAACATCTTCACGTATATGGACTGCACAGTGGCTATATAAGCCTGGATCTGATCTGTAGCAATGAACAAGGAAGTGGAGAGCAGGAAAAGGCATCTGCGTCCAGAAGGGAGCAGAGCATCGCTACTAGGCAAAAGAAGAACGAGAAGAAGGAGAAGAAGAGAAGGAGTTCGTGATTGGAGAAGTTCTTGATGAAGACAGATCTGAAAAGCTTGGAAACATCTCAGAGTCTCTAATTCATCTAGTTTTCACTGTAATTGGGTCATCTGTGTATGCATTCTACACAGAACATCAAATTCTGTTTGTTCTATTTTCTTCAACTATACTGAGATAGATTGCGCTAGAGGATCTACTCTATGATTGAGCTTGTTCTAGCAAGACTTGGATCCTTCGTGGTTCAAAGGTTTTGAGTACAATGTACTCAGGTTTGGAGCCGTAGTGCTCTGGTTTGGAGCTGTAGTGTTCTGGTGTTTGAGCCGTCGTGCTCAATTGCTTGTGAGTTGTTGAACTCACAAGTGGTCTGTGGAGTAGGTCGTCGTGCCTATCTCCTAGGTGTTTCTTTAAGTCGTCGTACTCAAAGGTTTGGAGTCGTCTTGCTCCAGGTTGTTTGAACTAGTGCTAGTGTTTCCCTCGTCGTGGGGAGGTGGACGTAGGAGACACAAGTTGTGTTCTCTAAACCATCCTAAAATTCTCTGTGCACTGTGGTTTGATTGTGGTTTGTTGTCTCGTTTCACTCTACTCTCACACACCACAACTTGATCTACTTGACTTGCATGTGCCACTCTTTTTAATTCCACTGCCATATACACACATTCTTAATTAACTTTGATTTAGTCACCAATCTGATCCCAACAAAACCTTCTTGACAGTCGCTTCGACTAAGTCGAGTCCAACTCATTGGTTTTCCCCAATCTCCTCACAACAAAGAGGTGATCTACAACTCCTACCATATAAGGCTTCAAACGGTGCCATTTTGATGCTTGCCTGATAGCTATTGTTATATGCAAACTCAATTAGAAACAACTGGTCATTCCAGCGTCTCCTAAAATCAAGCACAAGGGCACGGAGCATGTCTTCCACTATCTGATTGGTTCTTTCAGTTTGTCCATCCGTCTGAGGATGAAAGGCAGTGCTTAAGTTTAGTTTGGTGCCCAATGATGCTTGTAGTCCTTTCCAGAAGTGTGAGGTGAATTTAGGATCCTGATCATATATTATAGTGGATGGAACCCCATGCAATCTAACCACTTCTATGACATAGAGTGCAGCCAACACATCTACTGTCCATGGGCTCTTAATTGGCAAGAAATGAGCTGACTTAGTTAATCTGTCTACTATTACCATATTGCATCTAATCCTCCTCTATACCTTGGTAGTCCCATGATAAAACCCATACCAATACTATCCCACTTCCATTCTGGGATGTCTAGTGGTTGTAATCCTCCTGCAAGTCTGAAATGTTCAACCTTGACTTGCTGATAGGTCAAGCAATGTGCCACATAGTCAGCCACATCCCTCTTCATATTCGGCCACCAATAAGACCTTTTTAGGTCTTGATACATTTTTGTTGATCCGGGATGAATGGTATACTTTGACTGGTGAGCTTCTTTCAACAGCTTCTTTTTGAGGTCTTCCAGATTAGGTACATAGGTTCTGTCTTGGAATAGCATTCTTCCATCCTATGTGAGAGCAAAATCTGGTCTATGCTCTAGCTTCTCCTTAATATCAACTAGGAAGGGATCTACTCCTTGCTTCTCTTTGATTTTGGTGAGTAGATCTGACTGTACTTTGATATTAGAAACCATCACTTGTTCCTCCTTCTCCTCCATATCCAAATTGAGGCTTGCTAATTGTTCTAATAGCTTCCATTCACCCAACATCATATTAGCTAGCAAAGCTCCTGGCTGTCTACTTAGAGCGTCTGCCACTACATTGGCTTTACCAGGGTGATATTGGATGGAATAGTCAAAGTCTTTGAGGTACTCTAGCCACCTTCTCTGCCTTATGTTGTGTTCCTTCTGTGAGAAGAGATATTTCCGGCTATTGTGGTCAGAGAAGACTTTAAATTGTTCGCCACAAATGTAGTGCCTCCATATTTTTAAAGCAAACACTACAACTACCTACTGCAAATCATGTACTGGATAATTTGCTTCATGGGTTTTTAACTGTCTTGAGGCATATGCTATTACCCTTCCTTGTTGCATTAGAACACATCCTAGACCTGTTCCAGAAGCATCAGAATATATTTTAAATCCTCCCTCTTTAGTGGGTAGGGTGAGGACAGGAGCAGAGGTCAGACACTTCTTCAAGCTATTAAAGCTCTCCTCGCACTTATCGGTCCACACATATGGATTTTCTTTCTGGGTCAGCTTGGTTAATGGCACTGCGATCTTTGAGAAATCCTTTATGAATCTTCTGTAATACCCTGCTAATCCCAGAAAACTTCTGATCTCTGTGACACTTGTCGGTCATTCCCACTTCAATACTGCCTCCACCTTAGATGGGTCCACGGCCATACCATCCTTTGTTACTACAAGGCCCAAAAAGGATAGCTCTTCTAGCCAAAACTCACACTTACTCAGCTTGGTGTACAATTTATTATCCCTCAAGATTTGCAATGCAATCCTCAAATGTTCTGCATGTTCTTTTTTTTTGTTTTGGAATAGATCAGTATATCATCAATAAACACCATAACAAATTTATCGAGGTATGGTCGATAAATACTATTCATAAGCTGTATGAAAACTACAGGAGCATTTGTTAGTCCAAAAGGCATAACAATGAATTCGTAATGCTCATACCTACTTCAGAAGGTTGTCTTGTGGATATCTTCTCCTTTGATCCTCAATTGATGATAACCGGATCTGAGATCTATCTTAGAGAAATATTGAGCTCCAGACAGTTGATCAAATAATTCATCAATCCTTGGCAGGGGATATTTGTTCTTGATTGTTAACTGATTCTTTTTTTGGCGAAAGGATGGTTCTCTGGGTCTGAGACTGGGAGAGTGCACCCTTCCCCAGAGGGGGAGAATGGACCCACTCCACCAGCGAGATCACCTAGGCAAAAATATAGAATTAATATAACATGATACAAAATGAAGGAGGCATACCCCCATTAGACCAGTCTAACATTCATAAGACCATTTTTGTCAATAACCATTGGTCCCTTACAATTGTGAGGAAGACTATGAGCGCCCCAAAAGATCTCATTTCGCATGGAATCAAGAGCATGGTTGGCCAGCCGATCTGCAACCTGGTTAGACTCCCTAAAAACATGATAAATAGTCCTATAGTCATCATGCAACAGATTTCTCACATCTAGCCACCACCTGTAAGTGTACTAAGAGATACACCTGTTTTGCCGGAGAGAGTTGACAAGAGATAGCGAATTAGAATAGATAGTAGTAAGACTACAGTCTATGAACTTTGCCAGGCGAAGACCATCACATAGCGCACGAGTTTCAGCAATAAGACTATTTCCAACCCCATAGAAATATGCAAAGGCCACCAAGACATTACCACGAGTGTCACGGATACACCCTCCACCACTATAAACACCTGGGTTACCTTTAGAAGCCCCATCAACATTTAAGGAATAGTCCATAGTAGGAGGGATCCAGCGAACCAATTTCAGCTGCTTAGGCGAAGCAAGGGGAGCAAAACCATAGTTGTGGAGAATTTGTTGCTCATCCTGCGTGGGAGCAATCTTGAACATTCAATTTTGAAGAGAAAATCTGATGTTAAGGTTGATAGTTTTGATAATATCATCTGTCCGAATATTCTTTGCGTCAAATCTAGCAGAGCATCTGCATTTCCATAACTCCCATAACATAAGCAATAGGCAATAAAGAGATATAAAACAAAAAGGGTAGCTAACATTAGAACACTGAATAAAACTCCAGATCCTGGCTATGATATGATCATGAAGATGAATTTTGTTACTAGTCAAAGGGAGGAACCATCTCCACAGCACCACTGCAATGTCACTATGGATGAAAACATGGTTGAGGTCCTCATACTGAGGGGATTTACAGTAATTACACCTGGAAACCATGGGTATACCAATGTCCAAAATTCTATTGTCAACAAGCACCGCTCTATTGAGGATCTTCCAACAAAACAAGGATGCCCTAGGATAAAAAGAATTATGCCAAGTTTTCATAATAGCAGGGCGGCGAACTCCAACATCTCTGATCAAATTATAGGCTGATCTGGTAGTAAAATTACCACTGGAATCTACTGCCCAAATACACTTGTCCTCTTCATCTGTCAACTGTAACGAGTGAAAAAGCTTATCTGGTAGATGAGCTCTAATCGGATGTGAAGCATTTCCAACCACCTCTTGCAAAGTAATACCCTCACCCTGAAGAGACTCCTGAAGCATAGAAAACAAATTTTGATTTCCCAGCCAGTTATCATGAAGAAAGTCAATCCTATCCCCCTTACCATGGATCCATTTTGTATTTCGTTGGATAATGCAATTAGCATCCATGCAGACACATTTAGGAAGACCAAGAATAATGGTGTAATGTTTTGCATGGTACCGCTTCCTAGCATACATGGCCCATAACGTGCTGCCATAACGAATATGCCAAATATGCTTCACAGCCAAAGCCATTTGAACACTGTGCATATTGCGAACCCCTAAACCACCTTCAGCTTTTAGATGTTGGATAGTAGGCCAAGCAATCCAGTGGCGACGGCGTGACCCATCAGTGCCGTTCCAGATAAAGGCAGCTGAGACTTTCTCAATATAATTGATAACAAATTTGGGGAGACAAGACGCAGCAGCAAGATAAACCAGGAGGGAAGACAACACCGACTTGATCAAAACGACTCTACCAGCTTGAGAGATGAGCTTGGATTTCCAACTACCCAACTTAGCATTAACACTATCAAGTAAAGGCTTGTAGTCAGAGATAAGTACCTTTCCAAGTTTTAGTGGAACACCTAAATAACGCAGCGAACCATTCTGTCTCATGTACCCAGTGGCCTCCTTGATCTTATGGATGGAGATAGGAGAAGCTTTGCTAGAAACCATGAAGGAACTTTTACTAGAATTAATAACTTGACCTGAAGACTGAGCATATCTGTTAAGGAACTCCATGAGTCGCTTTACATTATTAAGGATCCCATTAATAAAAATGTGAGTGTCATCTGCATAAAGGGGATGGGAAGGGGGAGGGCAACCCCTTGGACCAACATAAGGGAGCAGAAGACCGGTTGACACCATATTTTGAAGACCTCTGCTAAGTGCTTCTTCCATTATGATGAATAACGCAGGGGCAATTGGATCCCCTTGCCTGAGACCTCTAGTGGACTTAAAGAAACCAGCAGCCATGCCATTAACCAAAACTGAAAACCAACAATTTGAGAGCATCATTGCAATGTAGGAGACAAACCTGGAAGCAAAACAAAACTTCTTAAGGACTTCAAGTAAGAAATCCCATTCAACACTGTCATAGGCCTTCCTAATATCCAACTTGAAAATAACATTCCCCCCTCTGACCTTCTTGCTAATATCCCTCACAATTTGTCTGTAAAGAAACACATTGTCAAGAATATATCTCCCCTTTACAATAGCACCTTGCTCCTCAGAGATGATGTCAAGCAGAATAGGGACCAGCCTATCACAAAGGATTTTGGAAACAATTTTATAACAGAAATTGCATAAACTAATCAGGCGGAAATCATTGAAGGAGACAGGATGAGTCTTCTTAGGGATAAGAGCAATAAGAGTAGAAGTAATCCCTCTAGGAAAAGAATGACCGTGGAAGAAACCTTTGACAGTAGCAAATACGTCGGACTGCACAATATCCCAACAAGAGGTGAAGAAGATACCAGAGAAGCCATCCGGCCCAAGAGAGCTATGGCCATTCATATTCTAAACTGCATTTTTAACTTCCTCCATAGAAGGAGAAGCACATAAAACGGCATTCTGGTCTTCAGTAATCAGGGGGGGATGACCTCAAGTCGGGTATCATCAACTGAGTGCATAGATGTTGCATAATGGTACCAAAAAACTGGGCAGCCCATCTGATCCTCACTCCATGAGCCATTAATTTGGATTCTCCAGGTTTTGTTATGTCTTCTATTACCTTGAACAACCGCATGATAAAAATCAGAATTTCTATCCCCTTTTCCATCCAGTCCATATGTGCTTTTTGAGCCCAAAAAATATCCATGTAATGTAGAGCTCTTTTTAGGCTAGCAGATGCCTCCCCAAGAGCAGAACGATTGCCAGGTGTAGGATCATGATCAAATAAATCTTGCTTAACTCTGACCTCATTCTCCAGCTGCAACACATTCCCTTCTACATTGCCAAACTCACTTTTGTTCCATTGACGCAAGGCCTTTTTAACTGTTTTAAATTTTAGAAATAATATAGTGAAAGGATTAGGATGCCATTCCTTCTCATAATTCCATGCCGTCTTGACAGTATCGAGGAAAGAATTATGGCTAGTCCACATAGCTTGAAATGTAAATCTGGCAGGGTTACGGGTGTCATTCTCAAAAGAAGCCAGCAAAGGAGCATGATCCGAAGGTCCTCTGGTAAGATGCCTAACACAGAACCTGGGAAATTAATAAGAAAGTGGCTGTTCAACATAAAATGGTCCAGCCTAGCTTTGATCATCGCCTGCCCAGTGCGGTTGTTCGACCAGGTAAAATGGGGACCAATATACCCGGCATCAGTAAGAGAAGAGGCATTAATAAAAGCATTAAAGTCAACCATAGCATGCATGTTGGGAATATGACCACCAATTTTCTCAGAATGTTGAGTGACACAGTTGAAGTCACCCCCAATAATCCAAGGAACATTGATAGTTTTAGAAAGACTAATCAGATCATCAAACAAAGACCGTCTAATGCTAGCACTGTAACTTGCATAAAAAACAGTAATTATCATATGAACGCTATCATCCTTCAGAATAGCTAAAGTAATCTGCTGGTTAGTAGTTGCCAGAATTTGCATGGACAAGTTTTGCCAGAAAATCCATATTTTAGAATCCTCACCTGCATTGCCAATATACTCCTGCATATTTAAGAAATTGCACAGACTGGAAGCCCGGTCAAGGGGAACCATCGGCTCAACTATAGCAACTAAATCAGCATTATTCTTCTTGACCATCCTCCTAAGCGATCTTCTAGAGGCAATATTGGAAGTGCCTCTGATATTCTAGAATATAAAAGGACTATTCATGAGGAAGTGTATCCTTGTGAAACCCCCGCAGCCTTAGCCTGAGATTTGGTTCTTGCACCTACTTTCTTTATAGATATGAGATCTTCCATAGTAGTATGATTGGGCATAAATATGTTTTCATTGGCAGCTAAAATAGAAACCTTTTGTAAGTCAATATCTGATGGTTTAGGAAAGCTTCTACTAGAATCATCACGTACAGTTTCCTTGGCACCCTCAGCTGCCTGTAACACCATCGCCGGAGAAGACAAATTAACCTCCATGTTAACCGATTGGCGAACAGCCTCCATGTTGGAAACCACAACATTTATCACCGCAGCATTACACTCAAGATCGAGATGTTGCACCCCACGCAAGGTAGTATGACCATGCAAACCATGCAACGTGGACGAAGGAGAAACTTGGCTATCCTGAGCGTTGGTCTCCAAAACTGGCTCTTGTGCAGGAGCCCGAACAGGAACTGAATCTTCTGAGACAAGCTGATGTTGACCCACATTATTATCATGTTCCTCCTCAAGAGCAGGGAACCTATTTCGGACGTCAGAAAGGCTGGAACCTCCTGAGACACTTTATGATGCCAAGTTTTCTTCACCGGCAACAAAATATCCTCCTTCTCCTGATTTTGCTTGGCACGATCATTTTGAGTGACTACTGGCTAAGCTAATTTCTTTTACTTTCTGTGGCAATTGATGACAAAAAGAACAGACCTCCGAATTTCTATAGTAATTTATTTTCTGCCAAAATCCATTAGAACCACACCCTATCAAAATTCTTTCCAGTCTGGGTTTAAGTATGTCCAACTCAATACATACAAAAGCTTCATTAGTTTGCGTGAGAGCCATGGTTGGTTCAAATATCCTAAGAACATGACCAAGGTTACTAGCTATGGACCTCAGATAATCTTCATAGTAATAATTCACTGGAAGCATAGGTAGCCCGATCCATATAGGTATGATAGTAGGGTCAGCATCAAAATCAAACTGAGGATCCCATTTAAAGAACCTGTATAAGAGACCTTTGAGATATAGATTTCTACGCATGATAACCTTCAGGTAATCATCCTCCTCATCAAAACGCAGCAGAAGGTGGCGGTGGTTCAGAACACTTATTATGAAATCTCCCTTCAATAATAGCCTTTGAGAAAGACAACTCTTGAAGTCTGGAATGGAGCAGTGGCCATATGCACAACGAACTATCAAGGCCAGTTTAAAGGTTTGTAAAGATTTACTCACCTCCTAGCGGGAGAAGAAGACAGCAGGTTCTCCTGAGTCAGTAAAACTAGGAGGTTTAACCCCAATGTTGATGGTTGGAGGCGGTTTTGTAGTAGATATTATTTGAGCATAAGACTTCCTCCCAGGCAGGATTGCACCATCAATATCTCCATGCAGACCCACGTCTGCAGGAAACTCCATGATGAAAAGTACCCCAACACCCCCTCCAGCCCCCAGGGCCAGCAGCTAGCGGCGGAGACATGCAGGGAAATCAATCGAAAACCCCAGAGCTTCTCTCTCTAGGATTCTAGAGAGAGAGAGGTCCCCATCCCTTCACTTACTTGCAATCATCTGGTATGTTAACTGATTCAACTGTCTATAGTCTATGCATAATCCCATCGACCCATCCTTCTTCTTCACAAAGAGAATAGGTGCACCCAATGGTGATGTGCTTGGTCGGATAAACCCTTTCTCTAGAAGCTCCATTAGTTGTTCCTTTAATTCCTTCAATTCTGTGGGGGACATTTTATAAGGTGTCCTAGATATTGGTGCTACTCCAGGGATCAACTCAATGGTAAAGTCGACCTCTCGCTTAGGAGGAATATCTGGCAAGTCTTCGGGAAATACATCAGCGTATTCACTGACAATAGGAATGTTCTCAATTTGGACTTCCTTCTTTGTGGTGATAACAACATCTAGAAAGGCTATACAACCTTTCCTTATCATCCTCTGGGCTTGAAGTGCAGAGATGAGGGACAGTCTCCTGTGATTTCTATCTCCTGATAACACAAGCTTTGGATGTGGACTAAATGTTTCCCTGCTTTTCTTACATTTGACTCTAGCCCCATGTTCAGACAACCAGTCTACTCCTAGTATCACATCATAACCCTCCATGTCCATGCATATTAAATTTGCAGGTAGATTTTGAGTTCCAATTAACACCTCACTAGATGGAAAGTGGATTCTAAGTTTGGTGCCAGGACCAATAGGGGTTACATGACTATTCCAGATTTCATTGGAACGGTTTTTACAAGTAAGGTATCAGAAAATGTTTGTGATATGAAGGAATCAGTAGCTCCCGTATCAAATAGAACGAATGCAGAACGGGATAGAATAGTAAGCGTACCTTCAACCACACCACCTTCCTCTGATGTAGTTGGTTCTTACAACGCCTGCAGCCTACCTTGGAGTTTTTGACCTCCTTAGTGTGTTGCCGATGTCTGATTATTCATCTGTGGGCAGGTAGAGATGTTATGGCTCTGGCTTCCATAGTGTAGGCATCTTCCCAATGCCTTCCAGCAGTCCTCGGACATGTGACTAGCCTTGTCACAATGTTTGCATGGTTCCCTATTGATGGGGGCTTGTTGATAACCTCCATCCCTGAACTTCTTCACCTATTGACTTCCAGCTTGGCCTATCGGCCTTTTTGTTCCGACCACAGTTGGTGGCTTCTTGGATACAACTCCCTGTTCTCTCTTCATCATACTATTCTTGATGTTTTCAGCTATAACTAGTGAGTCCTTCAGTAATAATGCCTTTCTTACCATCTTCGGATAAGTTTGCAGATGCATCAATCCTAGTTGTGTGATGTATTGGAGCTTCTGACCGCTCATAAACCTCTTGGCCTTCAACCGCTCAGTTTGGACCAAGTGTTGGGCATAACATGCTAGTTTAGAGAACTGAGCCTCATATTCGGCCATGGAAAGACTCTATTTTTTCAGATTGGCGAACTCCGCTGCCTTCCTCTCTTGTATTCTATCAGAGAAGTACTTGTTGTTGAAGTACTCCTGGAATTGTGCCCAGGTGGCCCGGGCATCACCTAGTGTAGCCTCAATTGACTCCCACCAGGCACGTGCTCCCTCTCTAGCTGATACGTAGCTAGAGTAACTTTGTTTTCGTCAGTGCATCCCATTATGTGGAATGCACATTCCATCTCCTTGAGCCAGTGCTCAGCCTTGTCTGGATCAATACTATCCCCGAATTTGGGTGAGTTCATACTCGGAAAATTTTTGTGGAGGTCCCCCTAGTTTTCATCTCTACAATGGGTGGCTTGCAATAGTGCTTGAGTCAAAGTCTCAATCGTCCTCTGCATATCTCTTTCACGTGCAGTGGCCATTGAAATCCTTCAAGATAACAACATCATTATCATTAGGTATTAACCTTATCTCACATAATTCTAACTATATGTTTTAGCCCATGTTTCTACCCCAATCTCACTGTTGATTTCATGTTAACACGAGTAGGATTTGGTCATGGCTAAGCCTAACTATTTCCTATTTGCCTAGAACTTAAGGGAAAGCCTAGGCTCTGATACCAACTGTCATGCCCTGACATTTAGTAGTGGAAATAAACGTCGAGAACGTGAACGATACAAATATGAGTATCACAGTCGAGTAATTTAGAGTGACATCTAAGTATAACAATAGAATTGAGACAATAATAGTGCCAGCCAAATACTCTTTATTTCATTTCCAACAACTATCTTGAAACCTTACATAATAAGAGCCAAATATAGGGCCCATTATTGTATTTCAAGTACATCCCACTAAAGAATAGTAAAAACTAACTATTATAGACTCTTATAACTCTATTCATCTTGGCTAATGTGCTAAAACAGACGGCTACATTTGAGAAGCTCATCACTCTTCCCCGGTCCCATCATTCTCTAATTCTTCAAGATCATCACCTGAAAATATTAAGGAAAGCAAGTGTGAGCGCACCAGCGCCCAGTAGGATTTATATCTCAAGGTGCGGGCAAGATTTACGTAATTAACATGTTAACAGGTAAGGTACTAACATACAATACTCATGACAGTAACTATAGGAGCAATTCCAAGCTATAACATGTACGAGAACGGTTCAATAAACAAATCCAATAACTTTTCTTATGTGAGAAGGAATGATTAGCAATGGGACAGATGACAGTATGATCATTTATCATGTAGAAGAGATTCAATGCTCAATAACATGTACAATGGATATCTCAAGTTGAATTCCATAGAATTCAAATGGACAATGACGATTCAATAACGATGACATGTACAATAGATTTGGCCATTTCACATATAACAGTTCAATCAGTCAATCAATCATTGAATAACAGTGTGGAAATTACCCAGATCAATCTTGCATTCAATTAGGTGATCGCTAGACCCATCAATGGATCATATACTCTCACGATTTATAAGTATTTCGAGTGCTCCTCCCAGAACCAGACTGGGCCCTATTTGCACAGGCATGGTTATGAACCGAAGTTCAAATAGTTTCTGGTAATTCCATTCATTCATTTATGTCCAATACAAATTCCAATCAATAGATAGTATGTACTAAAGATCATGCCAATGATTATTGAGAACAAGGCAAGTGGACATGATCCTGAATAAATTTCGGCAGCAAAATGGCTTAATCACTTTAGTTCAATCTTTACATTTAATGGCTTGGTTTCAATGTATCAAATCACTCTCACGAGAAGGAGATAAAAACAGAGGTGCTTTCTATCTTCTGGGAACTTCCATGGTACAACCAACTCAGTCTCCATGAGGGAATCCGCGGAGTACGGAGAATTACGGAGGTCTTAGAGAAAATGTCACTAGTCTGCCGATACGGAATGACTGGCCGAGAGTTTCCAAATCCTCAAGAGAGGGCTACCTATATGTGCAATGTGTCGTGTAGAATGTGTCTCAATCCACAATCCATCGGTTTAAAACAAGATGGAAAGCAATTAACATGGACGCATGACGTGGTATGCAATTCAGTCTATCACATGGTTGCTGTAATTTTTAACATGTAGCACTTTTCAGTTGTAAACAAGCTAGAGTATGGACATAGCTCATAGCAATCACATGGTAAATGGAATCAAACAATCATTAAGAACACTTAGAATAGAGATTCATGTTCTTATAGTTTTCATGTAGGTTGATAACTTGTAGGCCATTGAATAACTAAATGACATGATATAACAGTAAGACATGCACATGGTTGACTGTACAACTAAAGAAAATGGTCTCGGGTTGGCCTTGAAATCGTGACAGGTTTAGACGTCGCACTTCAAAGATCCGTTGTAACGACCCACTTCCACCGGGTACGGTTATACCAACCCACATCGGATAAGAGTAAATCGCTACAGGGGAGAAAACCCCAATGATATTCATATGGATTGAGCTATACACAAATAGAATGAATTGTTGCAGCGAAAATTAAACAACTCTTATTCCATCAACATTTTTATCCACATACCACAGTCTATATAGTTCATAAAAGAAATAACATGTAACGGCCCCGACGCTCGGATCCCCGATTCTCACCAAGGATCCGAACACCGGCACCGCCGCCCATGGGTCCGGAGACCCGAAATAGCTAACGGATCAATCTAATAAGATATGTATTAGAAATGAATAACAACAAACGTACTAAAATGCACCACCAGTGAATGAAGAGTGTCCAACACTAAGTAACAGTCTAGTACAGTCCCAAAGTAAATAAAGTACAAGTGTGGAAATAAACAAGAAGGAACACATCCCTTAGGGGCATACCTCGAGGG
Organism: Colocasia esculenta; assembly: GCA_014218235.1. NCBI lineage: Eukaryota > Viridiplantae > Streptophyta > Magnoliopsida > Alismatales > Araceae > Colocasia > Colocasia esculenta. The sequence continues at coordinate 26,431,169 of CM024764.1, forward strand.
TGAAGTACAACTACTGGGGGAACACTGCCACTAGAGACGCCGACTACTAGGGGCCTGTCTCCTCAGTCCGCCTTGGAGGGAGCTACTGTGAAGTCTCACCTACAAAACAGGGAGTGAGCTTCACAAAGAAGCCCAGTAGGGACTACCAATCTCCCACTAGTTCTAATAGCAGAATAGAACTAATGTGCAATAATTAAATAAAGTAGTAAAGTCTATTCTACTGAACAGAGTCAAGTGCGGAAGCATGAAAGAAGCTACACGATCGTCGGTCTAAGCTACTCAACGGAACAAGAAAACCCGTGTACACCAAGGCACCACAAGAACCCAGCTGCAAACACAGACAGTAGAAACTGCCTGGACAAACACACTAGCTACAGAATGCTACACTAGTCAGCCGGTCAGGTGCGCCACGCGCCTTACCCTCGACCAATGGTCCATGTCTAGCACCTCCCGCCAGAGTGAGATGCGGAACTAAGAACAAACACAACTGCCGTAGTTTGGCCGGACTACGGTCCCACGCCTGACCCCTCTAAATGGTTCTAGAACCACGTAGAGTGAGGCAGTGAGAAAGGACTAGCTGGTCCGCACCGTAAGAGCACCACACTACCTCCAAGAACTAGACCAGCAAAGAGAGCTCTACAAACGACTCCACGCAACTGTCCCCACCGTTTTCCCCGTCTGCTCCAAGTCCGTGACTTGAGCACACCCGCCGCCCGGAGAACTCCCTCTAACAGACACGCGGGGCTGGGGGTCCCAGGTAATGGTAACAACCTATCTCGTGGACAAGCCCTCAAGTGCCGAGCACCGGGCAAAGAGACTAGAGTAGCACTGCACTAGGAATCCTTCTAATTATTATCATGCTCAGAAATTTGGTAGATCTTCAGGATATGACCTAAATATCATATTTGACAAATCCTGATTTTCACAACATGTACAGACCACCGAACAAGCAAAATCACATTACAAAGATGAACCAGTATTTCTGCAAAAACAGGTGAACTTGACAGCATCGTCCTGGCCATCGGAAGTGTTAATGGCAGAGTCTCTTGCCGTCGACACAAGAACTAGATGGCAACTAGTTGGCCGTCTAATTCCTAACACAGAAACAGGTGAATTTAGGGGTCCAGGACACGATTTAAAAATTCGTAAAAATGTGCAAACCCTAGAGGACAAGTCTATGGATTGAAACCTTAAGCTACTTGCCTGGGAATAAATCTAAAAGGATCTACATTTGCCGGTGAAGCCCTCCTCGTCCAAGCCAAGAAGAGGTCTAAAACTGCCTGAATCCAATCTTTCCTGTCGATGCAGGTCGATCCTCAGAGTTGCAGAAGCTTCCTGGACGTCAAATGTACCTCTTTGTCATTGAAGATCGCCGGAAGAAGCATCCAAACCCCAGATCAAAGCTCGCCAAAACTCCCTTTTCCCACAGAAAACCCTAACTTTTCACAAGAGCCAAAGACCTAGCCCGGTCGAAAACGAGGTGTTTTTATAGGCTAAAGGGTCAGAGAATGCGTTAGGGTAGCTCTCCTAGCATTTTACATGGCTTTCCTAAACTAAAACCAGGACAAACGCGAGCATTACCAAATCTGAAACTGCCACACAGCTGGGAACTTGCCATCCACATCTGGTGCCGCCAACAGATAGGTAGACGTCCATCGATCTGGACGCTAACCATCAGGGCATGTAGTCAGCGGCACAGGATGCTGCCACCAACTGTGCATCTCGGCCAGAAAACAACTATTGATTTAAAATAGATGTATTAACACATCATAACAATTTAATAGGTACTAAAATAAGTAGATATTACATGCACAAAGTTAAACACATATACATATATACAACATAATTACATGCTACATGCATAGATTTAAATGTATATACTATGCACTTCTACAAATTTGATAATGCATGCACATTAAATATATATTACATGCATAGAAATAAACTGATATATATCCATAATATATTTAGCAATAACTACATATTATATGCACAACATCTCTTAAATTCAATATACATAGGATTTAAATAAATTCTATAATGTATAAAATTAGCTAAGCACTCATCCACAGAAAATAATATATATACATACATATACACATGAGTAATTAAATAATTATAATATGCACAAATTTAATATACCATATAAGCAAGAACAAGTAAACATCACATATATAGAATATAAAGTGAACAAAATTCGGGGGCCTCACACCCTCTCCCCCTTAAAATGATCTTCGTCCTCGAAGATCAGATCATGTACCTGTGGTGCCATCGTCGGTGTCGTCTCCAGTCAACGCATACACCCTCGCTGGTGCTTGAGTTCTTGCTGCTGGCTTCTTTGCTGCTGGTACATCCCATGCAACGAACTTCTTCGGATTCAGACACTCTCTAATCTGATGATTCTTGCTACCACACCTTAAACAACTTCCCGTCCTAGTCCAACACAAGTCTCTGCCATGCCATTTTCCACAATGCACACACTCGGGCTTCTCACTGCCTGAAGAAACTACTGACTTTGCTGGCACTAAAGCTAGTTGTTGCTTCTCCATGAGCTTCCTCATCTTCCTTTTCTGCCTCTGGAATGGTTCTGGCACTCCCTTCATCTGAGCCTTCTTCTCTTCCATCTTATCCTGTATATGCTCGTGAACATACTTGACCTCAAATAACCTCACGAACTCACCCCAAGTCACATCTAGCTCCACTCCCTCAAACTACGTGAGAAGAACAGAAGACCACCACGCATACGCTCGCTCCTGAAGCATGTACATCGCCAAACTGATCTTGTCATCCTCTGCACACCTGATAGCTCTGAATATCTTCTCGATCTCTCTAAGCCAACTCTCCGCAACTAACGGATCACTCTCCCCCTTAAAAGAAGGCAGAGCCATCCTCCTGAACCTCTCCATGATTGGTACTCCTCCTACACTATGGTCCTGCTGAGCCGAACCTGAGCCTGAAGCTGCATCTGAAGAGCTGCTTGCATCTGCGCTTGAGTCTGCATCACTTGTAGGAGTCCTTGCATGATCGTGCCGTAGTCGACCAACTGTGGCGAGGGTGGCGCACATGGTCCCTGAGGTGTTGGTACCTCCTGCTGCTCATTTGCAGTCCTCCTTGGTTCCTCATTTTGGATAGGTACACTCGAACTCGAAGTCCTTCCAGCCATAGTCTACGAAATAAATACCATGTCAAGCTCCATTTATCACTATACCTAGCATATTATCATACATTCATCTTATCACTTTTCTAATCCTATCTTAATTATTCCTTGGATTTGGCTATCCACTACAAAGACATAGAGATGTGAATTTAGTTGATGGCTATCCATGTATAATCTCAACCCAAGTTTCTGATACCATCTCTGTAACGACCCACTTCCACCCGGTACGGTTATACCAACCCACATCAGATTAGAGTAAATCGCTACAGGGGAGAAAACCCCAACGATATTCATATGGATTGAGATATACACAAATAGAATGAAATGTTGCAGTGGAAATCAAACAACTCTTATTCCATCAACATTTTAATTCACATACCATAGTCTATATAGTCCATGAAAGAAATAACATGTAACGGCCCCGACGCTCGGATCCCCGATTCTCACCAAGGATCCGAACACCGGCACCGCCGCCCACAGGTCCGGAGACCCGGAAGGGCTAACAGATCGATCTAACAAGATATGTAATAGAAATAAATAACAACAAACATACTAAAATGCAACACCAGTGAACGAAGAGTGTCCAACACTAAGTAACAGTCTAGTACAGTCCCAAAGTAAATAAAGTACAAGTGTTGAAATAAACAAGAAGGAACACGTCCCTTAGGGGCATACCTCGAGGGTGAAGTACAACTGCCACTAGAGAGGCCGACTACTAGGGGCCTGTCTCCTCATTCCGCCATGGAGGGAGCTGCTGTGAAGTCTCACCTACAAAACAGGGAGTGAGCTTCACGAAGAAGCCCAGTAGGGACTACCAATCTCCCACTAGTTCTAACAGCAGAATAGAACTAATGTGCAATAATTAAATAAAGCAGTAAAGTCTATTCTACTAAACAGAGTCAAGTGCGGAAGCATGAAAGAAGCTACACGATCGTCGGTCTAAGCTACTCAACGGAACCAGAAAACCCGTGTACACCAAGGCACCACAAGAACCCAGCTGCAAACACAGACAGTAGAAACTACCTGGACAAACACACTAGCTACAGAACGCTTCACTAGTCAGCCAGTCAGGTGCGCCACGTGTCTTACCCTCGACCAACGGTCCATGTCTAGCACCTCCCGCCAGAGTGAGACGCAGAACTAAGAACAAACACAACTGCCGTAGTCTGGCCGGACTACGGTCCCACGCCTGACCCCTCTAAATGGTTCCGGAACCACGTAGAGTGAGGCAGTGAGAAAGGACTAGCTGGTCTGCACTATAAGAGCACCACACTACCTCGGAGAACTAGACCAGCTAAGAGAGCTCTACACCACTGTCCCCACCGTTTTCCCCTTCTGCTCCAAATTCGTGACTTGAGCACGCCCGCCGCCCGGAGAACTCCCTCTAATAGACGTGCGGGGCTGAGGGTCCTAGGTAATGGTAACAACCTGTCTCGTGGACAAGCCCTCAAGTGCCGAGCAGCGAACGAAGAGACTAGAGTAGCACTGCACTAGGAATAGCACAGGTGCCAAGAAAACCGAGTCGCAGTGGAAGCGAAAACACAACAGGTCGACAGTCAGCTCTCGGTCAGAGAGGCGACATATTGACCCATCGCAACCAGAATGCGACGGTTCTACCTGTCGCAACAAGGAAAACGGAAGGCGACTGGTAAGCGCGTCGCGACAACACCGCGCCGGCTAAGAGGGCCGCAACAAGCCTGAGTCTTCAGAACGCTACACGTACCCCGTCGCAATCTCGTCACGACCGAGACGACGGTCACGATCTGCCAAGACCTCGAAACACCTGAACCCTGGCCACGTACCCATCACGTTAGCAAGACACGGTCGGGTCCGGGCACATGCAAGAGAATGCAACACACCGATACGTCGCGACCTGGTCGCAACTGGGAAGCCCGTCGCGACCACAGCCGAGTGCCTAAACAAGGTATCATCCACCACCCCAAAGCACCCAAAAAGGAAACATCAAGGGGAGGGGATCATGGAGACAATGGAAAACAGTCAATAACATCCAAACCACCCCAAACAACCCACATGCAAGCAAGGAAAAGCCACTACTCTCGCATAACCTCACATGCACCACATGAAGCACTCTTCATGAACACCCCATTCCAAGCATGAAAACATGCAAACCACATCATGTAACCCTCATACATGGATCATAAGTAACCAAGAAACACCTAGCATGGTTCTAGGCTTAGAAGGGAGGGTTTTGGCCCTAGCATGGTAGAACTAGGGGATGGTTTGGGGGTCTCTACCTCAATATGAAGATCCACCCAAGATGGGCCTTCTCGTAGGCTAGCACCTCTCCACCTCCGAGCTCCGATGCTCCAAGTGCCACCCACGAACCGAGCTCGACCTCCTCCTTCATGCACTAAGAGAAGAACCACCATGCAAGAAGAATAACGAGAAGATGAGGAAGAAGCACAAACACACACACAACCATGCAATAGATCCAACAATTACACAACCCTCACAAGCACAACCAACACTTACCAAGATGAGCCACAAGCCGCCTCCCCAAGCTCCCACAGAGCACACACAAAGGGGAGATCGCCGAAGGAAGAAAACACAGAGTAAAGAGGCAAATGGGGCCTTTTCTCTCGGCCAGAAACACTTACACTCAGACAGTAAGAACGCGACAGACCTGGGCGTCGCGTTACCAACGCTAATGTGACATCCACCTGCGTCGCGATCTGGAACAGTCAGCCAGTCAACCACCCAATCGACGTGCATGCAAAACTAACAGCAAGATCGCGACGACCAACCATGTCGTGTTCATGCATGCACTTCAACATGTGGTGCAACTGTCCCGACAGCAAGACGACAAGGAGACAGTCTGCTGTCAGGGTCCTATCGCGATAGGGGCGGCCGGCGCGTTCCGAAATAGAACGCGACGATCTCCTATCTCGCGTTCAAAACGCGACGAGTCGCTATGTCGCGACCACAGCTGGGAGGGATAACCCCTAAAGGTAACAAGATGTTACATAACATAAACCATAACATCCACATAGCCAGTTTCCAATTTCCAAGTACAATAATACCAAAGTTCAAATTACAATTTTCATCACCTACTAGCAAATGAAATACAAGTCTTCAATCTAATCTTCACGTTCCTCGTCGGGTCTTGCCACGTTCTCAACTTCTAAGTCTCCTGAAATGTTTAGCAAGGGTGAGTCTACACAATAGACTCAGCAAGCAACTTAAAATCACAAACCATACACTTATCACACATGCTTTCTAACAATTTAACATTTTACTAACTTACTACAATTTAACATTTAATCTCCTATATGTTCATGCTATAACATAAGAATCAAACATGGAATCCTTAAAACAAAACTATACTAATACATGTAAAATAATGATTTCTAAACATGGATACTTATAACATGGAGATCATTTGTATACTTACATGCTTTCATTTCATGATTTTATATAATACAAACACATGACTTCTTTTCAATTTATAACATGATATTAACACATGCTTATCTAGTAAATACTATCTCATGGATAAATTCAAAAAATCCTACACGTGGTACTAAATGTAATATCACATTCATCATTTAACATGGATCATGTTAACACATGCATTTACCTTTTTCATGACATGTAGCATATGGATACCACTTATGAAACAAAGCATTTAAACAAAATCATGTAGCCAATGTTATGTAGTATATAAACAAATTCAAGTAATTCTTTAACCTACATTATGAAACATTCAATTTGTCATCATGTAGCAAGTGATCATTTAAACATGTAATAAATATTACATATAACAAATGACATGTAGTTCATATGGCATGTAATCATGTAGCGTGTAGACATGTAGCATGTAGTCATTTATCATTTAGTTGCCAAGACATAGCCCGCACTATTATAGAGATCATATGGCATATAGTCATTCACTTATCACCTAGGCAAAGCAGTGATGAAGTCATGGTTATTGCGCAAAACCGGGGAAAGCCCTTCCCACCTTAACCAGTAGAACTTGTCTACCTCAAGGATTTCAATCCGTTGCCCACGGATTCAATAGGTCATTTCATATAGTTGAACCATTACCATAGGGACATCTATTGTGTAGTTCCCTGTAGGAAATCTCTATAATAGCAATGTCTTATTGGCCAATCATTTCAGAAATGCAATAACATATATATTAATGCAATTATGGAACTATCACATGAAACTAACATTTTCATATAACTAAATCATGCTCTTTTGTACATTCATACATAATTTATTAAGATGACAATACCATTATCACCCATCATATTTTCTCAGTTCTGAAATCAAATCCTACTGTGAAACAGCAACTTATCATGGTACTACTTTTATCCAAAATTCAACATGCATGTACATTATCATGTCTATTGATTTCTATATGTATTTATCATTCAGAAAATCATAGCAGTATGTATAGTGTTCAAATAATATCAAATTTTAACCACAAGATGGATATAAATAAGGAACATATCTGTAATTGTTTTTAGAATTTTAGAAGCAGTAAAACTCTTTTTAATACTAAACATAGATTTTAGGCAATTTACAAGATATTTCAATTTGAACATGGAAGACAGTGAACCATCCATCCTAACAGATATAAAATAGACACACAGTGGTTCTAACTTCATTAAAATTTCTGAAACAATACCCTTCAACATGTATAATTATTCTATATTTAAATTTATCATATCATGGTGTTCAAGAATTCAGAAATTAATAGCACTCTACACAGTACTTAGAATCCTACCAAATTTTAACTACGGTTCACATACAATACATGGAACATATCTGAATTTTTTCACAATTTTCAGAGTAAAACCACTATTTTTAATAATTAACACAGATTACATGGATTAATAAGATAAATCATTTATGCATGGTTACAGTGATAAGTCGGTTCTAGCAGGTCTAAAACATGAGAACAGTCATTCCAAGGTCACTAAAATTTCCTTAATCCATAACATGCAACAAAACCATTTAATCAGAATTTACCACAATCAAAACATAATTATTCACAATTAACAGAAATCCTTCTAATTATTATCATGCTCAGAAATTTGGTAGATCCTCAGGATATGACCTAAATATCATATTTGATAAATCTTGATTTTCTCAACATGTACAGATGACCGAACAAGCAAAATCACATTACAAAGATTAACCAGTATTTCTATAAAAACAGGTGAACTTGACGGCATGGTCTTGGCCGTCAAAAGTGTTAAAGGCAGGGTCTCTCGCCGTCGACACAAGAACTAGATGGCAACTAGTTGGCCGTCTACTTCCTAACACAGAAACATGTGAATTTAGGGGTCCAGGACACAATTTAAAAATAGTAAAAATGTGCAAACCCTAGAGGAAAAGTCTATGGATTGAAACCTTAAGCTACTTGCCTGAGAATAAATCTAAAAGGATCTAGATTTTTCGGTGAAGCCCTCCTCGGCCAAGCCAAGAAGAGGTCTAAAACTGCTTGAATCTGGTCTTTCTTGTCGATGCAGGTCGATCCTCAGAGTTGAAGAAGCTTCCTGGATGTCAAATGCACCTTTCTGTCGTTGAAGATCGCCGGAAGAAGCATCCAAACCCCTGATCAAAGCTCGCCAAAACTCCCTTTTCCCACAGAAAACCCTAACTTTTCACAAGAGCCAAAGACCTAGCCCAGCCGAAAACGAGGTGTTTTTATAGGCTAAAGGGTCAGAGATTTACATGGCTTTCCTAAACTAAAACTGGGCCAAACGCGAGCGTTACCAAATCTGAAACCATCACACAGCTGGGAACTTGTCGTCCACATCTGGTGCCGCCAACAAATAGGTAGACGTCCATCGATCTATACGCTAACCATCAGGGCATGCAGTCAGCAGCACAAGATGCTGCCGCCAACTATGCATCTCGGCCAGAAAACAACGATTCATTTAAAATAGATGCATTAACACATCATAGCAATTTAATAGGTACGAAAATAAGTAGATATTACATGCACAAAGTCAAATATATATATATATATATATATATATATATACAACATAATTACATACTACATGCATGGTATTTCCTCTTATGTACTTGGGAGTTCAATCCTGCAAAGAGTGGCTTTATGATAACTGAGAAGGCAAAACCAATGGGGGAACTTACAACATTTAGAGACTAATGGGTTTTCTCAAAAGGTACTCCACTTCCTCGGGACAACACATCAATCCTACAAAGAGTGGCTTTATGATAACTGAGAAGGCAAAACCACCCAAGATTTGCAAAATAAAAGAGTTGACAGGTTACAAAAGGCAAAGTGCCCCTCTTATGTACATGGGAGTTCCTCTGCGTCCTGGTAGGATCCTTGCTTCAGATTATTCCAATCTAATTCAGAAAATAAATAGCAGGCTGGCTTCTTGGAAGCCAAGACTCCTATCTCAAGCAGGGAGAGTCACTCTTATAAATTCGGTGCTAGCTTCTCTCCCTGTTTACCTGGCTGCAGCTTCTTCCCTCCCAGTTAGCATTTTGAATTACATTGACAAATCTTGTGTAGCTTTCTTTTGGAATAGCTCGGAGGGTATAAGGCGCCGCCAATGGGTTGCTTGGACTACTATACAGTGTCCTAAAAATGAGGGTGGCTTGGGGATTCGTAGTGTCAAGCACATTCAGGTCGCCTTAGCTATAAAGACTGTCTGGAACATTCAGCATGGTATTTCCTTTTGGGCCTCGTATGCAAGGAGAAGATACAAATATGATAAGAACTTCAGCCGAATGGGCATCTCCACGCAGCTCTGGAATACGGCTAAGCAGATAGTTCAAAGCAACACAAGGTGGGTTCATGGTAATGGAAAAGATATCAACTTCTTGACTGATACCTGGATTGGTGACAAGCCTCTTAAAGATATTTTGATCGCTCCTTATGATGGGGACAGTGTTACTGTACATGATGTTATGTCTAATCCTGATCACCACATCAGAGCTCTTCTTCCACATGACATCCTCCACGGAGTTCTTCTACAAGACAGTGATGACAAGAGAATATGGATGGCTTCCCAGGATGGGAGTTTTTCAACAAAATCTGCGTACAATATGGTCCGATCTGTGGGTATCCAGCACCATGATCTTAATAAAATCTGGAACAACAGGTTTAGTAGAAGAGCTTCCTTGTTTTGTTGGAAAATTCTCAACAGAGCTGTTCCTGTGGATCAAAGAATTGTGGAAAGTGGCATTCATATGGCTTCAGCTTGTTCCTATTGTACTCTCCCTCAAACTGAAGACTATAATCACTTATTTATCAGTGGCGATCTAGCTACTTCTCTATGGAATTGGTTATTACCCTTAATCACTCAGAACGTCCATCTTCACAATCAAATCACCATGCGCATCTGGAATTTTCTGTCAGCGTATTCTACTAATTCTCCTATGGGGTATGTTGTTATCCTAGGCATCATTTTAATACTCTGGGAAATCTGGAAGGCTAGATGTGGTATGAGATTTGAGAAAAAAAGATTCAACGTGCAGGGTATAATTAATAGCATCAAGGGAATGATTGTTCACTCTATGGGGAATATGCATTTCAAAGAGGCGCCTGTTGCTAATGACCTGAACATTCTTAGGAGTTTTGGCTTTGTTCCCAGCTACTCTTCTAAGCAGATTCGACTAATAAGATGGCAGCCTCCTGATTCAGAGCTTTGCTTGAATGTAGATGGTGCTAGCAAAGGAAACCCGGGTGAGAGTGGGGGCGGAGGATGCATCAAAAATAAAGGGGGTGATATTGTGGCTGCTTTTGCTCACTATTATGGCACATGAAATAATGTAGTGGCTGAAGCAAGAGCGCTCTGTGATGGCCTTAGACTGGCTGGCTTCCTTGGTCTACAAATAGAAATGGTTAACTCTGACTCTATGGTTCTCATAAATTCCCTCAAAGCTGGTAAGAGTCCCTCTTGGCAGGCTCACAGATGGTGGCGTGAAGCTCTTCTCTTGTTGCATCAAAAGAACTTGAAGTATTGTCGTCTTTAGAGAGGCTAATCAAGTTGCTGATGGCCTAGCTAACTATGGATGTTTTTTAAAAAAAAAACTCAGTTTTCTGGGGATCTGGCGATTTGCCTCAAGTCTGTAAGGGTGCTTCTGTTTTGGATAAAGCTGGTCTCTTTCATGTTAGATTAAAATGACCAGATCTTCCCTCTGTATTATTCCTTCACAAAATATTTGAATAATTGGCCCAGAGTTAGCCTGGTGGAATGAGAACATTCTCCCTCCCTGAGGGAGGGTGCACTCTCCTAGATCTTTGCTCTGAGGACTGCTTAATATATATATATAAAAAAACATACTACATGCATAGATTTAAATGTATATACTATGCACTTCTACAAATTTGATAATGCATGCACATTAAATATATATTTCATGCATAGAAATAAACTCATATATATCCATAATATATTTAGCAATAACTACATATTATATGCACAACATCTCTTAAATTCAATATACATAGGATTTAAATAAATTCTGTGATGTATAAAATTAGCTAAGCACTCATCCATAGAAAATAATATATATACATACGTATACACATGAGTAATTAAATAATTATAATATGCACAAATTTAATACACCATATAAGCAAGAACAAGTAAACATCACATATATAGAATATAAAGTGAACAAAATTCGGGGGCCTCACATCCGTACACAGTTAAGATAGGACTCTGTGCAAAGTGACCGAATCGCGACGGACCTACCTGTCCCGTTCAAATCGCGATAGGACAGGTCGTCGCCTTTTAGATAGGAATCGATTGTCAGATCGATTGTTCAATCAGGAACGCAACGGTCCTGTCTGTCGCATACACAATGCGACAGGCCGATATGTCGTGATGGTTCTTGAATCATGATGTTTCGATACATCGCATTCAATAGTCGACTTAAAAATCCGTTTATAAAATATGTACGGAAACTGAGGCGAGAAAACTGATCAAATCGCGACGGTACATGCCGTCGCGTTCAAGGCGGGTACAGAAACCCATGCAGCTCATAGTCTTATGTGTCAGGGTTGACTGGTCAGACATGAAAACGCGACAGGGTGTTTGGTCACCTTTACGTGAATCGTGACGTACCTGTACATCGCGTTCATGCAAGGTGAAACGCAACGTCTGGAACAGTCACGTTCTTGGATCTTGCCCGAAACCCAAAAAAACGTTACAATCCTTCATGATCAACTTATAACTCAAAATATAGTGACCTCTAGACAAAACTTTGAACATGAAAAATGTCGAACAAGTAGAAGAGAACCACGGTTTTGGTTTGACCCAATTTGGCCTCGGTTTGCATGAAACACAGTAAGAACACATAATGCCTTTTTCATGTGCGACTCTTGGAAAATGCTTAACATGACTCACAGGGTTCATAAAAATTGGGAAACTATATGCATATGAAATTAGACTCGATGCCTTTTCCATGGGTATGTGCAAAGTTTAGATTAAGCTCGAGAACACCTACCTTTGAGTGGATCTAAGAGAGGTCAATGCACAGGTCACAATAGAGAAAGGTTGGGGAAGAAGCTCGGGTTCTTGGCTGTTCTCCTCCTCTCCTGGTGCCCTAGCTCGCCTCCACATGACCCCTTAATTTTAAGTCATAATAAGACAAGGAAGGGTGGGTTGCGGTTTTGGCTTCACCCCTTCCATGTTTTGGGGATTCTACTCCCAATTGGAGTATCAATGTCATTAGGAAAGATCCTAACATGGCTGGGTACGAATTTGGTTGCCATGCATGACTAATTAGCTTTGTTTTAGCCCTAAATTGCCTATTCCTATTTTCTGCACAATTATGGTCAGGAATTTTGGGGTTTAATGTTATTGGGTTTTGTTCTTTGGCCCAATAAGAGTTGTCTTGGCCAAGATTAATTCAAGTGGTTGATTCCAATTTTTGGGAGTTTAACTATGACTTTTATTTTATTTTATTCAACAGTTTTATTTATTACTATTTTCCTATATTTTAAATCACTTAAATTTTTCGAGGCGTTACAAGATTTCTTGGGTTTTAGGGACTAAGCTCCATACATTGTTTCTTTGAAATTGACCAAGTTCTTCCTGCATGGCATCTATCCAAGAGTTGTCTTTTAGAGCTTCTTCAATGTTTTTAGGTTTCACTTAAGAAATAAATGTTAAATGATCTTGTTCAACTATATTTCTAAAATGTGATCTAGTTTGAACTCTATCATTTACATTCCTAATGACATTTTCAAGTGGGTGATCTTTTGAATACCTGACATTTGTTATTGTCGAAGCACTCTGTTGATCTTCTTCAGGTCTGTCGACAGCCTCTGTTTGGTCTGTCGACAAGTTCTTGTTAGCCTTTTCTTCAAGTATTTCTCCTTCTTCTTCATCATACCTGCAAACATTTGAATCATCAGATTTTGCATAAATCTCATCAAAGACAACATGTGGAGTCTCTTCCACAGTTTTGTTTTTGGTGTTGAACACTCTATAGGCCCTAGAATCAGAGTATCCTAAGAAGACTCCAAGATTACTTTTAGCTTCAAATTTGTCTAGATCAATTTTATCATTGTTATGAATGAAGACTTTGGAGCCAAAAACTCTGAAGTACCCAATGTTAGGTCTGTTACCTTTTAGAAGTTCATATGGGGTTTTCTTCATGACAGGTCTTACCATGGCTTTATTCAATATGTAGCATGATGTGTTCACAACTTCTACCCAAAAGCTCCTTGAGAGTTGACTTTCCACCAGAAGTGTGTGAGCCATTTCCACCAAGGTTCTGTTCTTTCTCTCCACTACTCCATTTTCTTCTGGAGTTCTTGGAGAAGAGAATTTATGTTCAATGCCTTAGTTCCTGTAGAAGTCATAAAATAGATTGTTATCAAACTCTCCCTCATGATCAGTAAGAATTGAGCATATTTTGTTTGTGTTTCCATGCTCAATCTTATTAAAGAAATCTTCAAGTTTTTCAGAATTTCATTTTTGTCAGCTAGAAATTTGACTCAAGTGAACCTAGAGAAATAATCTACAATGACAAAGCCAAAAGGTTTGCCATTGAGACTGAGTGTTCTTGTAGGTCCAAAAAGGTCCATGTGCAACAGTTCAAATGGTTTTAAAGTGATTATGGGTGCATTAGATTTGAAGGATTTTCTAGTTTGCTTACCTTGTACACATGCATCACAAAAGCTCAATTCTTTGTTAAAGTGAATTTCAGGAAGTCCATTTACCAATTTCATTCTCATGATTTTGTTCAAAACATTAAAGCTTGCATGACCTAGCCTGCGATGCCATAAAGAAAGTTGATCCTTTTTGTTTGCAACAAGACACAAGTTTTTATTCTTTGGTTCATCTAGATCAACCAGATAAATGTTATTGACTCTTTTTCCATAAAACATAACACTACCATATTTTTTATCAATTATTTGACATGTTTCTGAATCAAAAACAACTTTATGGCCTTTATCACACAATTGACTAGTACTCAACAGATTGTGATTAAGACCATCAACTAGCAACACATTTTCAATGGAGTTAGGAGCATTCTTACCTACCTTACCTGTGCCAATTATTTGACCTTCATTGTTACCTCGAAAAACCACTTGTCCACCATCTTTTTCAACCAGCAAACAAAATTTCTCTTTATCTCCAGTCATGTGCCTCAAGTAGCCATTGTCCAAGTACCATTTGTTTTGATTTTGGGCTGCTAGGCATTCCTACAAGGTCAAATCAGAAGAAGAGTTTTGGTACCCAAATTACTTTGGGTCCCATGCATTCATTCATGCCAGAAAGTAAATGCTTAGGAATCCACAATTGTTTGCATTTCATCATGCTCATTTTGTTCTAGCATTGTAACTCAATATGACCAAGCTTTTTACAAAAGTTACATGATGGAGTTTGAATTTTTGATATTCTTTTGTTGTTGCCTTCAGCATGTGAATTCTTTTGTTCTTTATGAAATTTTGATGGTTTGGATCTGTCGACAGATTGCCATACCTGTCGACAGTTCAGCTTTTATATGTGTATCTGTCGACAGGTGCTCTCATTTGTCGACCAATCCAATTCTTTTGTTTGTTTTTATTTTCATTCTGAATTTTATTTTTAACATGAACTTGTTCATTCACACTTGGATTGTGCTGAACAAAAGATGTGATCATTGTTTGTCCAAATTTCTTTTGATTTTCACTTTGAAATCCAAGTCCATGTCTAGTTGTATTTGACTTTACTCCTAAGATAGCATCAAGGTTTTCCTTTCCCTTAACAAATCTTCATTCTTGTCTTTTAGTTCCTTTTGAACTTCTTCCATTTTCTTCTGAATCTTTTGATTCTCATTTTGAAGTTTTTCAACATATTCATTTAGAGTTTGTTTTTCTTTTTCATTCTATTGAAATTTTTATTTCATGCAATCCATTTCAACATGGTAATTTTATTTTTCATTTTTCAGTAACTCTATTTCTCTGTTAAGAAATGCAACTTATTCATCAATGCTTGGGTTATGCACCAGGTTATTGATTTTCATTTTCAGGGTTTTGTTCTCAGATCTATATTCACAGAATTTTTCAAATAGCATGGTATACACCTCTTCCCATTCTTCAAGTGTATAGCTTTCAAAGGAAGAGTTTATCTCATTGGA
The DNA here is from genome assembly GCA_014218235.1 of Colocasia esculenta. NCBI lineage: Eukaryota > Viridiplantae > Streptophyta > Magnoliopsida > Alismatales > Araceae > Colocasia > Colocasia esculenta. The sequence goes on from CM024764.1 coordinate 26,446,917, forward strand.
GTCATCACTCCTTGCCATCAAGCACTTGATTTCCTCATCCTCATCATCAGAGTCATCTTGATCACATTCATCTTCATCTTCATCAATCCATGTTGCCATCATGGCTCTGGGCTTTTTGTATGCGAATTTCTTCTTTATTAGCTTCCTTTTAAGTTCCGGGCATTCACCTCTCATGTGCCCCTGTTTTTTGCATTCATAGCAAACAACTATGTCATTTTTCTTGTTTGTATCAAATTTGTTTGCAAAATCTCTTTTAAGAGGGGTTTTGAAGTTACCTTTCCCCTTCTTTCTAAACTTGAGAAATTTCCTGAATTTTCTAGTCAGCATAGCCATCTCATCATTTTCGCTTTCGCTAGACATTTCACTTTCATCCTTTTCTTGTTCAATTTATTTCTTAGGGCTTGATGAGGTTTTACTAGAAACTTTCAATGCAATTGATTTTCTTGGAGTGACCTCCGAGAAATAATGACGCTCTTTATACTGATGGGGATTGGTATAATCGTACCGGTATGAGGAGGGTCGTTACAGAGATTGGTATCAGAGCCCAAGGTTGAAATTGTACATAGATAGACCATCACTGTCACAATATTGCAAAGTCTTTATAGGAAATTGTCCATATACGTAGGAATTTATTAATAACGAATGAGAGATAGTTAAGGAAGTAGTCAGGATTTAGTAATCTACATTCTAACTAGATTGATTATTTTGAAGGAAATGGCTGGACGTGGTAGACGTAGTGCTCAGTCTAGGAGATATGAGCAGAACCGTAAGCTAAAGAATTTCATGAAAGGACTTAAACCATCAGTGAAAGCTAGACTTCTGGAGCTTGATTCCCGTACATTGGAAGAAGTTCTTGGCGTGGCAAATAAACAAGAGAATAAAGTGGAACTTTATCAAGGAGAAAATGAAGCTCAAAAGGAGGAAGTACCAAAGCCATTCCAAAGGCAAGATAGGAAGAGGAAGAAACTCATGGAAGGTCAGCAATCAGCTGTAGCATCAGGCAGCGAGAAGCCCGAGTGCATTCATTATGGGAAGCGTCATGGCGGGAATGCATGTTGGCGAAAGGAAGGAAGGTGTCTTAAATGTGGCAGCAAGGATCATCAACTTAGGGAGTGTTCGAACCTGAAAATGAAGTTCGTTCTGCGAGATGTTTCATCAATAGCAATAAAGGAGCAAGGATTGGCTGGAGATGACCTCGGCGACGTCACCACAGGTACTCGATGCGATCTTCAAGGACGAAGATCTTTTTCAAGGGGGGGAGAGTATGATACCCTGAAATTTTCATTCTTTTATATCGTGTATGTGTATTTACTTGTTGTGTGTATAGCATGTGTATTCAATTGTGCATATTACTATTTTTATACTTCTCATGAACATATATATATATATATATATATATATATATGATATTTTTACGTGAGAATAGGCGATTAGCTAAATTGATGCATAATGTGTATACCAAAATCTTAGGCTCATAATACTTAAAGTAATATTATGCATGTTATAATTATCTATTTCTTGCATAATGTATATAACTTTGTTGTATACGTGTGTATAATTATACACACGTCAATTCAAGTGGGTGCATGTAAGAATTAGTGATTGTGGTATAAATTATTCTTAGTTAGCTTATTCTATATTACATCTTATAGATATTATGTATGTAAAATCTTGAAGTGCATATTGAACTATCTATTCCATGGATGTTGTGTATAAATATATGAAGTACATGTGTATACATGTATTTTATCTTATGCATGTGATAATTAGCTATGTTAAGCATGTTAAATTAATTATGATGTGTAGGGTACTTAAATCATAATGTGCATGTAGTATTTAGCTAATGAGGAGTACATTTTAGTCATAGGTTCATGCATGTATTATGCAATCATGTAGTGTGTAAGTACATATGCATGTATGTGTGTTATTGATGCATATTATTCTTAATGATGATTAGTGTAAGTTGTAGTTAATTAAATATTGTGTAATGCATGTACTTTATGTAGTAAGAATATATGCAATTATTTTTATACATACTAAATTGTTTTGGTATATTTATACATTTAATTTTAGGTTTGGCGGAGTTTTGGATGCACTGTGCTGTTGGTGGCCAGGACCTGGACGCCAAGGAACTGTTGGCGTCCACCCCCTGGACGCCAACCCACAGTGGGCGGCCACCCCCTTGACGTCAACCTGTCAGTTAACTACAACCGATGTTGATGTCAATATCCTCCTACGTAACAGTTCCATAATTGTTAATGCTCGCGTTTTGGCTGGTTCCATATTAGGAAACCCATCCTAACTCGTAGGAAACCTACCCTAAGGCGTACCCCAACCCCCCAAGCCTATAAAATACCCATCCTAGGTCGGGGAAAAGGCTTTTTAACATTTGGTGAAACCCTAGCTCCGAGATGGTGAAAAACTGAACTTCAGAAGGCCAGATCCGTCGACTGGAGGTGTTCCCCGAGGAGCTACAACATTTGGAGGACAGCCAATACATCCAAGAAGAGATCCCAACTCCGAGGAGCCATCTACATCGACAGGAGAAGAAGATCTAAGGAGTTTCTGAGCACCTTTTTGGCAGGGCCGAGAAAGGCTTCATCGACATATTCTGATCTTCGTAGATTTTTTTAAGAGGCAAGTAAACCTAGATATTGATCCTATACATGTGCCCTTAAGTCTTAGTATTTTTACGGATTTTTCCTCGAGTCCTGGAACCCCAAATTCACCCTTGTATGAAAAGTTGTCTGTATGTGCTGCTGGGACCAGGTTGACGGCAACATAGGTTGCAGTCAAGTTCTTCAGAAGAAGTAAACGGCAACATCCCTTGACGTCTACTTCTTCAGGACCTAAAAATGTGCTTTTTGATTCTTTTCACACTTTTTGAGTGATTTCTGGACATAGTTACATACTGAAATTTTTATTGGTGATTGTATACAGTCATTAGGTCATATCATAAGGTTGCCTAATTTTTTTCTGTGAACCGTGTTAATTATGAAAATTCAATAATTGTATCATGAGCACCATATAAGCATGTTTAAATTGTGCATAAATGGAATTGCTGTAAATTAGGGTTGCATAAATTTTACATGACAGTAGGATTACTAATATCTAATTTTTGAACTATTAGAACATAACCATGTTAACTTGTACCCTCTCTAATGATATTTCAATGAATTGTCTGAAATCTAGATTTAATTATAGAAATTGTATTTACTGTCTAAAAAATCTGAAAAATTACATGTGTGATATATTTACTGTTAATGACCTGGGATAAAAATTTAGAACGAAGATGTTAACAGAAAGTATAATTATTAGTTAAACCATGGAATTTGTACATATTAGATAGGTTGATCTAATCTTGTGTAATTCGGTAAATGTACAACATGTTTAGGACTGTAATGTAAGTTATTTTATTTCTAAAAACAGTAGTATCATGATTAGGCTAACTGAGACATGTGCAATTGATAATTAAGATGTGTAAAGTGATTAAGTATTATATGTAAAATATGTGAATAGTGTGTGAAAATGTGATAAAGTGAAAGTATAATGATTGGGCCAAGAATGACACGGCTAGCCTAGAGGCATCGAGAGCTGTACATAGAAAAGTCCCTATGGAAAGCTCTACATTGTAAAAGTTTGTCCTAAAGGCATTAGGAAAAACCTGGAGGTGGACAAGTACCACTGGATAGGGTGGAGAGGGCTTCTCCCGGTCTGTGCAGTTACCAAGATTCACCACTTCATTACCTAGGTGGTGGGTATGTGATATGAGTTATGTGATATGAGTTGTGTTATGAGTTATGTGTTATGCGATGAGTATGAGTATGAGATATTGTTTTGTGTCCTCTAATAGATAGTTAGGACTGTGTCATGGCATTTTAAGTTATTGGAATATGAGTAAAGTGTAAGACAATATGTGAATATGGCATGTGATGAATGCAAATATGTGATAAGTAAAAATAAAAGAGTAGATGATATGAAGATTTTGTGAAGAGATATGTAAGGGAAAAATTAAGGTTAATGAGAATGTGATTTCATGTGAAACTAATATGATAGTGCATATGTTCATACTATCATGTATAATATTTAAATTACAATGTCATGTTTAATATCATGTCATGAATTCATTAATCTTCTTGTAATAATGTATGTGAGTATATATATGTATGTGTAAACATGCGAATTATGTAACACAAAAAGATGGAAATGTGAATTTGCTAAAGGAATAAGATAAGGTGTAAATAGACCTAATTCTATGTAATTGAGTTTATTCCATGTCAAAACAGCAAGTAAAATATAGTTATGAATGTGTTAAGCATAAGGAAGAATGTTTAGATTCCATGCTAGATGTGATGAGTACTTAGTATAGAGTTCCAGGTTTAAATTGTTTAGTATTGCCAATCAACTTGACTATGATCTAGACTTTACAATTCATGCTATAAAATATGAAACCATGCATGTGAAATTTATTTACATTAAACCAGCAAGCAAGATGTGAAATTTAATATGAAAAGTGCATGTGAAAAATGAATAGTCATCATGTTAGGTTGTTCTTTTCTCTATGCCTAATTCTCTATTCTAATTGTAGAAATAAATCATGAAATGAATTAATGTGTAAATGAATGATTCATGTTACATGTTAGGTGTAGAGAATATGTACAAGTGTATAATATTAGTATCCATGATTTAGAATAAACATGTGATAGAACAAAGCATGTCTAAGTGATTTAGGAATGTGTTGATAGTTAAAAGTATGTTCCATATATATTCTTGTAGTTTAAATAATCGTATGTATTCTTTAGTGTTTAAAAGATTAATGTGAATGTGATATGTTTAAGATTAAGTCTTTGTTTTACTTGCTGAGTCTTTGGACTCACCCTTGCTTTGGCGTACAGGTGAAACAAGAGTTACTATTTTGAAGGCATAGCAAAGGTTGATCTCTTGGAGAAGTAGCTTTTGAGGAGCAAATTTTCAGTTGTACTTTTCTTTTCATAGCTTGAATAAAAATATTGTATGGACAATATTTTGACAATGTAGTTCTTTCATTATGTAATAATGTGGACATTGTCATTTTATTTCGCTATTTAGACTGTGGAATGTGTGATGGTGATGGATTAAAGTTGAATTATTTATTGTATTCCGCTGTACTAAATTGCTATCTACGTACTTTTCAACCTATCGGCTAGTATTGGGTTTTATCCCACTATAATGACGCTCTTTATACTGATGGAATTGGTATAATCATACCGGTATGAGGAGGGTCGTTACAATTTAAGCTATGAAACCAGAGACCGCTCTGATACCAATTGAAGAGTGTGCGAAATTAGTTCTAACGAGAATCGAAGGGGGGTTGAATAGATTACCACCAATTTTTAGAAAATGGACCTTAATTTTGAAATTAAAATAGATTATGAAAAACTTGTAAGGATTTAGATCAAGTTCGAGTCTAAGTTTGTGTGTAAGGTGTATACACAAGATTAGCAGTATGGAAGATGTGAGATCAAATCATCATGCCTATCAAACATCTAACTAGAGATCAAGGCAAACCATAGAACACAATGATTTAAGGTGGTTCGGATTACACAACTTGTGTATCCTACATCCACTGGCCACACACACATGCCAAACTACTTATAAAGCAAGTTCAACACATACAACCACACACATACAAGATCTGAGATGAACAAGATCTCATATCAACCCACACACATGCGAATTGAGCACAAGGATTGCTCAATTCAACATGACACACATGAAATGAAATGTTGAAGTGCAAGAAGAATTCAGAGTATAGGAGAAACAGATGGAGTTGTTGAATCCTTCAAATCCTTCATCCAGATGTTCTTTAGACTTCGAGTTGTAGATGATCTGATGTTAGTACTTGAGCCTTCAGGATGAATTTGCTCCAACCTGATCTTCTGAGATGGATCTTCTGGTTGTTGATGCTTGGAGTAGGGAACAAAGCACTGGGAACCTTTCTCTGGTTCTTCTAGGCTTTGAAATTGGTGTGTAGGCTCCTTGGTGCGAAAAGGAGGCCAACAGGTCATTATATAGGTGTGTCCTATTCTCACACAACCCTTGGGATTCGTGTGTATGAGGAAAGGATGCCGTAATAAAGAGCACATGTTCCTCACGTGTTGCAGCTAAATGGTAGCTGTCGACAGATGCACATCGGCTATCGATAGCTACTGCAGTAGATCTGCCTTCAAGAACTGAATTTCTAAACCATGGGCTGGGTTGTCGACAGACACATCTTGGGTGTCGATAGCTACTGCTTGCCGTGATTTTCCAGAAGCTCTTTGATGAAGTTCTTCAGTGGCTGTCGATAGGTGAGTCCTAGCTTGTCGATAGCTATTATTTTCTTTGGTTTTCCAGAACCTTGTTGTTGGATGGTCTTTAGTGGTTGTCGACAGATGCAAGGGTGTTGTCGACAGCTACTGCTTGAAGTCATCCATCCAAAACCTTTTTATGCTTAAGGTTTCTTCAAGTTGTGCACTTCCTTTTTCATGCAATCTCCTACAAGAAAGAATCTTCAATTTAGATATCATGTAGGCATTGTGTAAGTCATTTTGTCATTGTGTCATCATCAAAAACATACAAGCATATGAATATTCATGCAATCACAACTCAATAGGCTCAATGTGTATGTGATATCCTGTGGGCATCAGGATGAAATCCTAGAGGTGGACAAGTACCACTGGTTAGGGTGGAGAGTGCTTCTCCCGGTTCTGCGCAGTTACCAAGATTCGTCACTATATTGTCTAGGTGATGTGATATATGTGTGATAGTGTCATTCTTTATAGTGGTTCAGACTATGTGTCACGGTAAAAGATGTGTAAAGATGTGAATTAAGTGTGAATGTGCAATGTGATCATGTGAAAGTGATGTGTTAATGTGCTCCAATGTGTAAGAATGTGAAACCATGTGATTAAGTTATGTTAATACAGAAAGCAAAAGGTGAGAAATTGTGACGTATGAGCATATTGAGTATGATAGATATCATGCTAGTATCTCTAGTAGACATGCGTTTAGTTAATGATTAGAATACTTAGAATTATGTCATATTCATGAGTTATGTTAATCATTATGTACCATATGAAATCTATGTGTAGTTAGCATGTTTAAGCTTGTACATTTAATACTTGCTGATGGTTACATGAATCATGTACTAATTTGCTTAAGGTGTTATACTTGTGTAGAATGAATGTGGTAAGTGTTTGGATGTGACCAATGGGTTGCTTGCTGAGTCTTTTGTGAAGACTCATCCTTGCCTAAATATACAGGTGAGGCAGGTATTCTAGAGATAGAGGAGGTGATAGTGAGGAGCGACTTCGAGCGAGAGGAGTAGCCGAGACTTGAGAGCTATTTATATATCTTGTACATTTCTTTTACTTAGTACGTGAAACGATATTATTGTGATATGGACTTATGGACTTGATTATTTTTGGACTTGGTATATTTATTTTGCTACTATATAGACTGTGGGATATGTGTGGTGATGATGGAATAAGAATTACTTATATTTATGTTGTACTTTCCCTTGTTATTTGTATACATCTCTACCTACTACGTTGTGTTGGGTACATGTCCCACTATGACGACACGCTTTATATCGATGTGGGTTGGTATAATCGTAGCAATAAAAATGAGGTCGTTACAATAGAGGTTTGTGTCTTCTTCTTGGACAACCTCACTCATTTGTTGAGTTATACGTCTGGCTGAGGGAAAGACAGTAGTAGGGCAGTGACTTGTGCTATAGTCAATTTTAGTTAGGTCACTTATAGCACCCTCGTGGTTGGGAGATAGACACCAGTAGATGCATAGGTCCACAGCTAGTCCGATGTTCCATAGCCTTACTCTAGGGGTTCTGGAACCTCTAGAGGTGTGTAAGGCATGGGTCTATAGCTTGGTTTCCTGCATATGGTGTTAGTTGTACTCCACAATTTCTTCTACTTGTAGTGGTGGAGCCGTAGTTGGACCTTTCATTCATGGCTTCGAGGATGAAAGGTAGTCTTATGTTTCTTGTCTTGGTTGGTAGCTGGTGTTGCGAATCAGACTTCATGACCCAAGTGTAGCGTCATTCCCTGCTAGCCGGTGCACTTGTGCGTGACTTTCTGTTTATTTATTTATAGCACCATGTCGTCTATTTAATTACAGCACTTTACTTTCAACATTTATTTCCCTACTTAGTTAATTATGTTATTTAGTTTACTCGTTAGTTGTGTACTCCTACTTCTCATGTTGTTCTGTTGTTGTGGTTTTAGGGAAGTTTTCCTACTGAGCCAGTGATTTGTCAAGCTCATTATTGACCTAACAGGTTAGAATAATGAGGACCACTACAATTGGTATCAGAGTCAGGTCCATGTGAATACAAAAGGTCAATAAGATCTACATAGGCTTAAACTCAACTCAAACTCATTGCGGATAGTTGGCCCTTGGTTTCTTATTGATTCGTTGTGTTGCGTGGTATGGAATATTATTGTTGTAGGATTTGAAATGGATGGAAGAAGAGATTGGGAAGGTAGAGTAGATGAGCTAGGGGAATCTGCACGTGAACTTATAGAAAGGTTCTGGCAGAGTATCACTGAGATATAGATGAAGTTAGATGAGTAGGTGCTACTATAGCTAGTTTTGGCAGAGCCCCTACCAGTGAAGCAGGAACCACTAGTGGCACCACCCCACCACCACTACTAGGAGTAACAGTACCACCAATTGCACTTGTACCCCTAGCGGCACCCGTTCCTCCAATTGACTAGAGGAGCCTACAGCATTGGTAGTAGGGTTGCAACCGAGTCAGGTTCGAAACCAGAAACACAAATTTCGATTCTGATTCCGATAACCAAAATATAGTTCTGATTCCGATTCCAATAAAATTGGAATGGTTAATTCTGATTCTGATAACATTATCGGAACCAAAATTTCGATAAGCTAAGGTGCTTACTATGGTTTTACCTTTTGAGTTTATGGATAATTTATCAGATAACCGATACCGATTCTGATTCTGACTATTTTTTTAATTTAGATTCTGATAATTTATTGGAATATCCGATATCGATTCGATAAGCTATCGGTATCAATTTTTTATTTCGAAACTGATAATTTTTATCAGAATCGGGTCGGAATATCAGTATATTGGGTTCCGTTTGCAACCCTAATTGGTAGAGAGATTTCTAAGGTTGCAGCCACCTACTTATTCAGGAGGTTCAAATCCATATACAACTAAGCATTGGATACATGAGGTTGATAGGGTTTTTGTTACCATGAGGCGTCTGCCAACAAATAGAGTGATTTTGGCTACATACCAGTTGTGTGGACTAACACATGAGTGGTGGAGATTAACAATGCAGATAGTTTTTACAGGAAAGACTGAAGACACAATCACTTGATCAGAGCTTCTTTAGGTTTTCAATGACACTTTCTTCCTAGTCCAGATTCAACAGCAAAAGAGGGAGTAGTTTAGAACATTACAACAAGGGAATTTGTTAGTGCTGGAATATCAAATGAGGTTTATGTTGTTGAGCAAGTATGCCCTCTATGTGGTTACAAATGATGTAATGATGCTAGAGTACTTCATTAGAGGTTTGAGGCCGGAGTTGCAAGATGCAATGATACCCCTTATGTGTGAAACTGTGGAGGCAGCGGCTCAAAGAGCAGCCATATTGGAGAGGACTATTCAGTCCAGGCAATCAGGCGAGTCTGGTAGTTTTTAGCTTTCCCAGCATTCCCCCGGAATCAGCAAGGGCAAAGCACCATCTCGAGCATCATCATCAGGGTCAAGATTTGTTAAATAGGGTTTGAAATTGAAGAAGGTGTTCAGAGGTAGAGGAGGCGAAACAAAGCCACCCTAGTAGGGAAGAAGATATAGGCAAAAGCTTGAGGAATCACAACAAAGTATAGCTAGACAACTAGGGATCCCTCCAGGCTATAGATGTTATAATTGTGGGCAGCTGAGACATCTGATCAGGAATTGTCCCTATCTGAGGGAGTATTGTCAAGCACCCCAGTAGCAGTAGCAATGACTAACAGTTGAGCGAGGCAGAGGTCCACCGTTTCAGAGGGGTCGAGGACGAGTCATGGCAATTACCAGAGCTCAAGCAAAGGCATGCAATCTAATTGAAAGTATATTGCCTATTTTTTAACTTTCCACAAGAATATTAATTGATTCTAGTGCATCTTATTCGTTTATTTTTTAAGATTTTATGGATAGTATAGTGCATCCTCTGGAAGAGAAACAATGTGAATTGATTGTGGAAGTTCCTTTGGGTGGTTACTGTTGGTTATGGAATGTATATCTAGAGGGGGGGTGAATAGACATAGACTTTATTAAATTTGAAGTAATGAAGTAGACCTTAAATACAAGACTTTACAATTTCAACAACACAATTTGAAAGCAAACCACACAATACGAGCAGGATTTTTAAGGTGGATCCGCTCCGGTATAGAGACCTACATCCATCCCTTACTAAACCTAGTGAGACTTCAATCAACAACCCAAATGTGTGAGACTTTCACACAACTGATGATTCACAGCTTCATATAATCACTGATACACAGCTTAACTGTTGATTCACAGCTTCAAGATCTTAACAATCTCACAATCCTCACACTTAGAAGTGTAGGATCTGTTCTCCTTAATCCAGACGGAGCAATTAACAGAACAATGTATGGAATGAAGGAAAAGAAAAAATGATGCTCAAGTAAATCCGATAGGAGAGAGGGAGATTTTATCAAACACTCTTGCTGCAGGTTGGAGTTCTCTCCAGATCTGTTCAATTCATCACTTGATGATTATATGGCTTCTGCTTCTGACTTGAGTTCCTCATACTTTGCATCTTGAAGGAGCTTGAAGATTGTATGCCTCAGATCAAGTAGGATTTCCAATGCTCTGAATTATCTGGACAGCAACAAGGCTTCAACCATAACTTGACATCGATGCAGCAGCTTCTCTTCCATCAGAAAGTCCTATTCGAAGACTTCTTCCTCATAGCCCTGGATTACTTCTCTCTCTCTCTTTCTATGTGTCTTCTAAAAAGGACACTTTACGCCTTTTAGATCTGAAACGCGGAATCTTTAGATGGGCCCCATCAGTATCCCCAATTCATTAGTGACATGTTTGCCGCCAAAAAGGTTTTCTTCTAGAACCTCGTAGAGTGTGCCAAGTAACTCCAATGATTGGGCCTCAGATCATGTGCCCAAACCAAACATGTCGGCATTGTTTTTTTCTCACTAGGAAAAAGATTGAATAGTGTGTCGACACTCCTTATGCACTATGTCGACTCACATAGGAGTTGATTAAATCCAATCTGAGTCCTTCAACTGTTTCGACCTCATGACTTCATGCGTCAACCTTATTCATTAGATTTCATAGTAGACTCACTAAACATATTCTTTGAGTTGACATGACTGCTGTCATGTGTCGACCTCTTGGAAAAATAGAGTCGACCTGGTATTCAGCATGCGTCGACCCCTTGCGTTCTTTTTGTCTAGCGCTTGCTAGAGGAATACTTTGTGTCGACCTGAACTTCAGCTAGCTAGTGTCGACCTCTTGTGTTCTTTTCCTTTCAGCGCTTACTGGAAAAAAAACATGTGTCGACCTGAACTTCAGCTAGTGTCGACCTCTTGTGTTCTTTTCCTTTCAACACTTATCAGAAGAATAACTTGTCTCGACCTAAGCTTCAGCTAGTGTCGACCAAAATAGTTTATTGCACACATATGGTTCACTGACTGAGCTTATGTGTTGACCTTCAAAGCAATATGTGTCGACACACATGTGATCTTTTGACTTTGTGATGATTCCTGTCATGAGTATAAATTTGTTAGGGGATTCTTAAGTATTCATGTACAGATATTTATCAAAGTTAGACATGGTCTATGACATCATCAAGACAAGGGACACAATAGTTATATGCTCACTTCTAGTTATAAGATGGGATTCCCATAGTAATTCAAGGATATCAATTGTCGATTAGATCATATGCTTTGCAGTTGAAGGATTATGATGTTATTTTGGGTATGGACTGGTTAGAGGCTTATGGAGCATTGGTGATTGTAGAAGGAAGAGAGTTAGGTTTTGTCCACCCAATGGATCAGTGTTTGAGTTTCAAGGTATGCCATTTTACACTCTAAAGTTTATTATTTCTGCACTTAAAGCTAGAAAGTTAATTAATGCTAGGTGTGTACCATATTTAGCTTCTGTGAGTTTTGTAGAATCTGGTAAGTTAGTAGAGAATATTCCAGTTGTGAGGGAGTGTGCAAATGTTTTCCCAGAAGATTTTCCAAGGTTAGCTCCACATAGAGGGGTAGACTTCACTATGGAATTATAGCCAGGTACAATGCCAATTTCTAAAGCACCATATAGGATGGCACTAGCAAAGTTGAAGGAATTGAAGAAACAATTGCATGAACTTTTAGAGAAAATTTTTATTAGACCTAGTCATTCACTGTGGGGAGCTCCAGTATTGTTTGTGAGAAAGAAGGATGACAATCTTAGATTATGTATAGATTATCGACAGTTGATTAAGGTCATCATCAACAATAAGTATTCGCTTCCAAGAATTAATGATTTGTTTGATCAGTTACAGTTAGCTAAGGTGTTTTCCAAATTTTATTTGAGATCAGGATATGATCAATTGTGGATTAGAGAAGAAGATAATGACAAGATAGCTTTCAGGACAAAATATAGTCATTATGAGTTCGTGGTCACGCCATTTAGATTGATTAATGCACTAGCAGCTTTGATGAATATGATGAACATAATATATCATCTGTATTTATACAAAATTATTGTGGTGTTTATTATGATTTTTTCATATATTCATCATCAGAAGAGGAACATGCAGCTCATTTAAGAATTACTTTACAGACTTTGCGAGAACATCAGATGTATGGTAAGTTCAGTACATGTGAATTATGGTTAAAGGAAGTCCAATTCGGAAGGTGTAGCAGTGGATCCAGCTAAAGAGGAAGCAATATTGAAATGGGAAGAACAGAAAATAGTAACAAAGATCAGGAACGTTTTGGGTTTAGCAAGATACTGTATGTTGGGATTAAGTGTGAATGTAATTCAACTCTCCTCATATTTTGATGATGACAAGTGGTTATTTTAGTGCATGATAATTGAAACATGTTAAATGCATCACCCATAGAACAACAATACTCAAAGAGCATGTTCCTAAACACATTTATTATTCATATACATGATAATTCAATTAACTAATGATTTATGTGTTTATTTTCTCAGGGACAAACATTTCTTGCAAAGGTAGTGTCGACACAACCATCACTGGTGTCGACACAATGGCTCAGAGCAAAGGCAGAAATGTGAAGAAAAGAACCTCTAGTGTCGACACTACTCAATCTCAGGTCGACACTAGTGAGCCTTCCCAGAAGGCCTGTTTTTCAGCTGACTACGGCAGGTTGACACTACTCAATCTCAGGTCGACACTAGTGAGCCTTCCCAGAAGGCCTGTTTTTCAGCTAACTACGGCAGGTCGACACTACTCAATCTCAGGCCGACACTAGAGCCTTCTCCCAGGGAATCAATTGGCCAGTCTGGGACAGTGTGTCGACACTACTCAAGGGCAGGTCAACACACTACGGAAAGTTTGGAACTTAAACTTCCCTGGACACGTGGCACCCTAGGGATTTGATGGATGGGCCTTGGAACTTGTGCCCACGACCCCCAAGGGTACCTTTGGATATTTTTGGGTATAAATACTCCCTAATTGGCTATCCATCACATCAAGAGAGCTTCCAACCGCCTCCAAGAAAGCTCTGGCGGCAAGAGAGCCTCTCCTCCCAGGTTTTGCTCCCTCTGTGCTTCTTCTCCGCAATTCAAACTTCTCCAAGCACAAGAATCGAAGGTTGATCAAGATGAAGCATTAGGATCAACTTCAAGGGAGCAGATCAAGTAGAAGCCAGTGATTGTGAAGCACTCAAGGAAGATCCCAAGATCAAAATTGCAGAGCATCGGCCAAGGGACTTCAAGTGATCAAGATCCTTCCAATTCAGCCTCTACAAGGGAGTCCTCTTGAAGAACAAGAATTGTCAACATCATATCTTAAGTTCTTGTTTCTTCTTGGCTATTCTAGAGATTGTGCATAATCCATTGCATCGATTCTCTTGAATTGGCCTTAATAGATCAGATCATTGCTAGAGGATCTGAATCTTGGTGTTTTGTTCTAGCAAGTGTTTGTGAGCCTTTGTGCTCAGGGTGTGAGTCGTTGTACTCAGTTTGTGTGGTTGAGCAGTCTTGCTCAGATTCTAGAGTAGTCTTGCTCTAGGTGGTGTGTGAGTGGTCTAACTCATTTGTGGAGTTGTCAGGCTCCAGTGTGTGTTGTGTTTTCAAGTTGATAGTGAATCCTCACTGTGTGAGGGGTGGATGTAGGAGTCACATGGTGTGATTTCCGAACCACCTAAAATTTCTCTGTGCAGTGGTTTGCTTGCTTTCTAATTTTCAGTTGCGCTAGATGTATGCATAGGGCTGTGCAAACTCTCTTCTAATCAACTTGCTCATTCACTTCAATTACACAATTCTCACATCAATTGATCAGATTTGCTAAGTGTTCTTTCATATTGTCTCTGATTCTAAGAACTGCTTTTAATTGATTAAGTTTCCGCAAAATTGGCCTAGATCTATTCAACCCCCCTTCTAGATCTTGTCCACACCTATTCGATCCTAACAATTGGTATCAGAGCGGGTTATATCTGATCTGATCTGAGTGATTTCTATTTGTTCTGTGTGATTTGTTTGCTTGCTTGTTTGCTTGCTGAGTGTTTCCTTCTTTGCACCATCTTTTTAATTCAATGGATTCCAGAGGGTTCATAGCTGAGGGTCATTCCATTAATAGGCCACCATTCTTTAATGGAACGGACTATTCTTATTGGAAAAATAGAATGCAAGTTTTTCTTAGAGCCCAAAATTATGAAATCTGGAAAGTAGTGGAGGTAGGCCCCTATGAGAACCAGGGAGAGGAAGAAACCTGGACTAGGGAACAGATAAGAAGAGCTACATTGAATTACAGTGCCATGAATATGATTCAATGTGCTGTTCACCCTAAGGAGTACTCGAGAATCTCAATGTGCAAATCTGCCAAAGAGATGTGGGATAAACTCGAGTTACTCTATGAGGGAACATCTCAGGTGAAAGAAACTAAAGCTAACATCTTGTCTCTGAATATGAATTATTTATGATGAAATCTAATGAGACAATTTCTGAAATGTTTGCCAGGTTTATGATAATTGTGAATGGACTGAAGGCCTTAGGTAAGGATATTCGGATGCTGACTTGGTAAGAAAAATTCTACGTTCTCTCTCTTCAATTTGGCACAAAAGGCCACTGTCATTGAAGATTCTAAAGATCTGTCCAAAATTTCTTTGGATGAATTGATAGGATCTTTAATGACATATGAAATTAATCTAAAGAGAAATGAAGAACATATAATTAAAACCAAGCCAGTAGCATGAAGGCCTCTCAAGTAACAAAGACAAGAGTCAGGAGAAAACCAGTTCTGATGAGTCTGAGTCAAATGAGGATGAGATTGCCCTCATGACCAGGCAATTCAGAAAATTCTTAAAATATAGAAAAGAAAAACTTTCTGGGAAAAAGAAACTTTCTTCAGGTAAAAGAAACACTTCCTTTTCCAATGCTAATTTCAATAAGAATCAGAAATCTGACGAAGTTGTCATTTGTTACAGGTGCAACAGGCCAGGACATATGAAGGGAGAATGTCCTGAAAACAAAAAGATTCACAAGTTCAAGAAGCCGAAGGCCATGGTAGCCACTTGGTCTGATGAAGACTCAAGTGAAAGGAAGAAGAAGAAAAATCCTCAAGCTCTGAAAGTGAGGAGATCTGCTTCATGGCAAATAGCTCAGATGGAAAGGTAAGCACATCTTTCGAAGACTTTTCAGTTGAAGATTGGCAGGATGCATATGCTGAATTAGTTGAAAAATACACTGAAATGAGAAAAGAAAACAAACACATCAAAAAGAAAATTGAAAATATCTTGCACAATCAATCCTTCAACAAAAGAATTGTGAGCTTGAAAATGAAGTAACAGAACTTAATGAAGAAAAGGAAAATCTTCTGAACTTAATTGATGAGCTTAAGCTTGCCTCTCAAAAGGCCACCCATGAATTCAAAGAATTGTCTGAAAAGCTGGAAAAGGAAAACAAAGATAAACAACAAAAGGTTGAAGAAATCAAAACCTTGGAAAACCAGCTAAAGGAAAAGGATGAAGTCATTGAAACCTTTACAAAAGGTAAGGACAATTTGGAGGCATTGCTGGGAGCCAAAATGAACTCAATTTCTCATGGACTAGGATTCAATAAACAGAAACCTAAGAAAGACAAATCTGGTGAGAAAAGGATAAAGCACCATTGATTAAATTTGTCAAAGGTCCTAGTCTTGAGAACACTGAAATTAAGCAAACATCAAGCAAAAACACCAAAAAATCTCAAAAAAAACTCAGAATCAAAACAGGCAACAAGGTCGACACAGTCACTAGAAGGTCGTACCTGCTCAACACAACAAAACAAACACAAACAAAAAATTCAAATTATAAAAATTTGAAAAATAAGAAAAATCCAAGGAAGTCATTCATAAAAAACTTGGACCTCCAAGACAGCATATCAAGCTGATTGGACCAATTCTTGGAGCCAATGGTATCACAACCATGTTGGTATCATCCCCAATTCTTCTATCCAAATTTTCTGATGTACCAACAAAATCCTTGGATTCCACCTCCTCATCTAAATTCTCATGTTCAAATGAAAAACTCCCCTCCTACTGAAAACAAAAACACTGGTGTTTTCATCCCTAAAGGAAAGAAGAAATTGAAAAAGAAAGAGAACACCACTGTAATAAAACAAAAATAAAAAACAAATCAAATTTGGGTGAGAAAAGATTTGATGATTATGTCCAAACATTCTGATGGTCCCAACTCTGTTTGGGTACCAAAATCTTCTCTCCACTGATTACTTTTGCAGGAAGGTCGTGCACCCAATTCAAATGTGTGGTTCCTTGACAGTGGGTGTTCACGACACATGACTGGAGATAGAGCCAAATTTCATTCCTGATTGAGAAGGAGGGAGGTTCAGTAACTTTTGGAGGTAAAAATAAAGGAAAGATCATTGGATCTGGTAAGGTTGGTCAATCTTCCTCAAACTCTGTGATAATGTTTATTAGTTGATGGTCTAGATTACAATTTGCTCAGTATCAGCCAACTATGTGACAAAGGTCACAAAGTTGTGTTTGAATCTGATTTCTGTAAGATATTGATTCATCAACTGATAAAATAAAATTTTTGGAAAAAGGGAAAACAATGTTTACATGATCAACCTCAATAAAAACTTTTCTGAAAATCTTTGCTTTGTTGCTAATAAAGATGAAATTGCATGGACTTGGCACAAAAGACTTGGCCATGCAAGTTTCAGAACAATGAATAAATTGTTAAGGCTGAATTTGGTTAAGGGTCTTCCTGAATCCTTTTCTAATATTGAAAATCAAGTTTGTGGGATTTGTGCCCAAGGAAAACAAACCAGGAAATCTTTTAAAACCTTCAATGAGGTACTCACATCTAGGCCACTAGAATTACTTCACATGGACCTCTTTGGCCCAACAAGAATTCTAAGTCTAAGTGGCAAAAGATATGGGTTTGTAATCATTGATGATTTTACCAGATTTACATGGGTTATTTTCTTGTCCCACAAAAGTGATACTTGCCTTGAGTTCAGGAAATTCTGTACCACTGCCTTAACAAACCTTCCATATAAAATCAAAAATATTTTGACTGATCATGGGGGTGAATTTGAAAACCAATCCTTTTCTGATTTATGTGCTGAACTTCAAATTTCACAAGTTTTCTTCACCAAGAACTCCAGAACAAAATGGAGTTGTGGAAAGAAAGAATAGAACTCTTGTGGAAATGGCTAGATCCATGCTCTTAGAAAGCAATTTGCCCAAATCCTTCTGGGCTGAAGCTGTAAACACAGCAAATCACATTCTAAATAGAGCTTTGATCAGACCAAAAATCAGAAAAACCCCCTATGAATTATTGAAAAATAAAAAGCCGACTGTATCTTATTTCAAAACTTTTGGGTGTAAATGCTTTGTTCATAACAACAATAAAGAAAATCTTGACAAATTTGATGCTAAGAGTCAGGAAGCCATCTTTCTTGGCTATTCTGAAGTGTCAAGAGCTTTTAGAGTTTATTCTCTCAAAAACAAAAATGTTGAAGAGTCTCCACTTGTTATCTTTGATGAAAATTCTTTTTCAACTAAAAGTTCTAAGTCTTGCAAGGAAAATCAAGACAGTGAAGAAGATGATTTCGTTGTGGACTCTTCACCAACCGTTGAGGAGCTTGAAGACACTGGTGAGAACTTGAGCATCAATTCACCATCTTCAGGTGGATCAGGTAATGTTGCTCCAAATTTCAGTACCCCTCAACAGGTAATTTCTGAACATCGAATTTTGAGAGATCACCCATTGGATAATGTAGTTGGTAATTTACATGATAGAGTTAGGACTAGATCATCATTCCTACATGCTCTTGAAGAAGACCCACTAGCTCTAATTTCACAAATTGAGCCAAAGTCAATTGATGAAGCTTTATCAAGTTCTGATTGGATTAATGCCATGCATGATGAACTTCAACATTTGAAAGAATCAAGTATGGGAATTAGTACCTAGACCTAGTGACCAAACAATCATTGGCACTAGATGGGTTTTCATAAATAAATTGAATGAATCTAGTCAAGTCATTAGAAAGAAAGCTAGGCTAGTTGCAAAGGGGTACAACCAAGAGTTTGGAATTGACTTTGAAGAATCATATGCCCCTGTAGCTAGACTAGAAGCAGTTAGAATTTTCCTTCCTTTTGCATCCTCCATGAAATTTAAAGTCTATCAAATGGATGTTAAAAGTGCATTTCTAAATGGATATATAAAGGAAAATATTTTTGTTGAACAACCTCCTAAATTTGAAAGTGAAAAACATCCTAACCATGTTTTCAAGCTTCATAAGGCTCTCTATGGTCTTAAACAAGCTCCAAGAGCTTGGTATGACCGTTTGAGTTCCTTTTTACTTGAAAAAGGATATTCTAGAGGAAATGTTGATCAAACATTGTTCACAAAAACAGTCAATAATCAAATAATTGTTGTCCAAATTTATGTTGATGACATAATATTTGGATCAACCAATAAATGCCTGTGTACTGAATTTTCAAATCAAATGAAAAATGAATTTGAAATGAGTTTAATGGGAGATCTAAAGTTTTTCTTGGGATTGCAGGTTAACCAAACACATGAGGGGATCTTCATTAGTCAAACCAAGTATGTCAAAGAACTCCTGAAAAGGTTTGACTTTCAGAACCTCAAGCATTCAAACACACCAATTGCTATTAATGCTAAGCTAGAAGAAGACTCATCTGGTAAGTCAGTAGACACAAAGACCTACAGAGGTATGATTGGTTCTCTACTTTATCTTACAACTTCTAGACCTGTTATTCAGTTTTGTGTGTGTTTGTGTGCTAGATTTCAATCAAATCCTAAGAAAAGTCACATGTTAGCTGTTAAAAGAATTTTCAAATATCTTGTTGGAACATGTGATTTAGGAATTTGGTATCCTACTGGGTGCAAGTTAGATTTGATTGCCTATTGTGATGCTGGCTATGCTGGATGTAAATTAGATAGAAAGAGCACAAGTGGCTTGTGTTTATACTTAGGTGGGTGCCTAATTTCTTGGGCTTCTAAAAAGCAACATTCAGTTGCTCTGTCAACTGCAGAGGCTGAGTATGTTGCAGCAGGTAGATGTGGAACTCAAATTCTTTGGGTGAAACATCAACTTCTTGATTACAACCAAGAGTCAGGTTGTGTTCCCATCCTATGTGATAACACAAGTGCAATAAATCTATCTAAAAACCCCCATTCAGCATTCAAGAACCAAGCATATTGAAATTAGGCATCATTTCTTGAGAGATGAGGTAGCAAAGAAATCTTTTGAACTCCATTTCATAGAAACTGAAAAACAAATTGCTGACATCTTCACCAAATCTCTTCCTGACAGTAGATTTTCATCTTTGAGGAGAGAGCTTGGCCTTTGTAAATGTCCATTTTCTTGATCTCTCTCATTGGGTTTTGGTTAAGTGTTATGCACTTTCTGAGGGGGAGTTCTTTGCATCATAACTATCCTTTACTTCCTTGATTCATACTATCTCTCTCCATTTCACTTTCATGTCTTTTTAACAATGGATTCTTCAACTTACATTGTGTTGAATTTCTTGGTATATCAAATGGTGACTTGGAGAAGGACAAGTTATGCTTGTCTGGACATTTTCACTATGCGAGAGTATATGTCTCCGCCAAGTACCAAGAAATGAATATGCAATGGCTGAAGGGGAGTCTTCATTGTTCAAAGAGAATAATTTTATCCTTATTTAAACTCTTGCATATCTTTGTCTTGATGGAAAGTTGATAGAATCATCATCTCAGGGGGAGCTTGAAAATTCACATATCATCACTCTTGCAAAATTCAACATTTTTCTTGATTTACACCAACTTCCTTGTATGATATCCTCATTGAGTCAACTAGAACCTCAAAATGATCTTTTGAGTGATCTACTACATTTTTTCACAATCAACTCTCAACTACATTCCTCATCACTGAAGAAATTCAAAACTCTTTAAAAGATTGAAAATCAATGTGTGTCTTGATCTTAACCATCTTTTTTCAACTGACATGAGAGATAAATTATTTCCTTTTTTAAACATTGTCTCCAAAACACACTCATCTCAATAGAGCAATGGCATCTATACTGAGAAACTACACACCTTCACAATGAATGAAGAGCTATGTATGTCATGAGGTATTATTGCTATCTCTATTCAAAGGGGATTTCAAAATAAAAAAATTAAAAGCTACATATTTCGATGATGACTGAGTAACTGAAAATATTGGCGTTTGATCAACGTATATTTTCAAGTCAAAAGGTTGTCATTTACCCTTTGAAACTTGATAATGGGTAAACTCTCAAGTATCCAGGAACTATGGTGTGTAAAAAGCATTAGTTCT
Organism: Colocasia esculenta; assembly: GCA_014218235.1. Lineage (NCBI taxonomy): Eukaryota > Viridiplantae > Streptophyta > Magnoliopsida > Alismatales > Araceae > Colocasia > Colocasia esculenta. The sequence goes on from CM024764.1 coordinate 26,467,984, forward strand.
TGAGTGAACAAGACTTACCACATTTGAAAGTTTGATTAAAAAAAAAAATGTGTGTGTAACCAAGGAGAAATGCCTCAAAAGAATCATCATTCTTTCTCAACAGTTTGTTTTAAAGATGTTTGTCTTCATCACACTTGATTTCAATCTAAAAGATATTTGGATTTCCTTGTATTTGAAGAATTTAGTTAGTTGTTATTGATTGTTGGATGCATTATATCCCTCACTTTATCATTTTATTGGCTCAAATCACCTCATGATCATATCATGTTGGATGTTGTGTTAAAATAGAAAATCTGTTGAATTTCTGCAATTTATGATCACTGAATTTTTTAGCATCTTAAAATTCCTTGAAATGTTAATTCCATTGATTGGTCATCATCCTAAAGATGTCCCAAAACTCCCACATTTTTCCCATGCTCAAATACTCACTTTTGCTCAGGCCAGATCGACACTATCAATCCCTAGTGTCGACACTACTTCCTGTCCGAGAAGCTTTAAGGCCTGGGCGCCGGTTAACTCGTCTGAGTTCCCGCGAGGCATCACACCCCTAGAAACCCCTTTTATTTCCCATGTCGACCCCATGGCCATCCTTCCCCACTCAAATCGGTAGGAAACCCCGTCCCCTTCCCTCCATCGACCCTTGCTTCCCTCTTTCATTTCTTCCTCCTCATCCCCTGTTCTCCTCCTCCTTGCTTTATGGCGCCGAAACATCAACCTCAGCGTGGAGCAAGAGCAAGAGCGACGGCTCAAGCTATCCGTGTGGATGAACAGCCTCCCACTGAGCGGCGGAGTAAAAGAAGGCACGACCCTGTGGAGCAGCCAGGGCAGTCTTCAGCTTCCAAAAGAGGTAGGGCATCCTCCTCTGTCAGAGGTAGAGGTTCCTCGCATGCTAGATGGAGGATCTTGGTCTCCTCTCCTGAAGTCTCTGAAGAGTCCTCCTCAAACCCTTCTGAGTCTGAGGCCACACCTTCTAAACAACTGCGTGAAGGTAGATCAATCCTAAAGCCCCGGGTTGTCAACTTGGATGACAATGACCTTCGTACTACCTTTCCGGAAATCATTGAGTTTTTCAGCTTTCAATCTTGGCTGCCATTTATCTCAGAATTTCGGATTGTTTACCCTAGACTTGTCCAAGAATTCTACTTGAATTTGACATGTGATGAAGATGGTTACAAGTCTAAAGTTCAGGGTATTACTATTGATTTGCCAATCTATTTGGCTGCCACTTTGTTCAGAATTCCTGATGCAGGAACTAACTACCATGAGTTTGAATTTGATCTTCATGAAGCCTATACATTGTTGACTGGTCTTCCAGCAGATCCTTCTGATACAAAGCAGACTCATGTAAGCAAATTCAATACCAATAAATTCCCTCCAGTGTTGAGAACCCTTCACCACATACTTACTACCATCATAACTCCCCAAGGTGGTGAAAGGGATAGGCTTACAGACATCCAGAGATTTATGCTCTACTGCATGAAGAAAAATCTCAAGGTCAGTCTCCATGTCATTATGTTTCAGATCATCTCCGAGACCACCAGGAATGATCTACATAGGTCTCTTCCATATGCAGCCCATCTGACTCCTGTGTTTGAGCATTTTGAAATTCCTCTTGCAAATGAAAAAACTCAAACAATTCCCAAGGCAAATGTTTATTGCTTCAAGCATTTACAAAAGTTTATGGGGTTCAGACTTGAAGGTAATCAAGTTAGGAGAGGACCAATTATTGTTGAAGCACCTGAGGTAGTGGCACCTCGTGCTGAGGACCAGCCTCCTGCTGAGGACCAGCCCCCCATCAATGAGGATCAGCCTCATGTTGAAAGAGACACCCAAGCTGAACCATTCACTCCTTCATTTCAAGATTCCTCTCCTGTTAACCCCTCTATGGACTTACCCAACTTCATCCCACAACCTCAATCTCAAGCTCACACCACTCATGTCTTTGGTGGACCCACTGTTCCACCAGAGTTGTACTCCTTTTTAAATGAGAAATTTGAAGCTTTCACCTCCACAATTCAAGAAATGTCAGAAAGCTTCACCTTGAAAGTTAAAAGGCTTGAGAATGTTGTGACTGCTAAATTCATTGAGCAAAAGGCAGTTTCAGACTATGCTGCACAAAGGTTCAACAGGTTGATTGGGACAATGGAAGATGCTTCGGTTGAGCTGAAGGAGCATCAAGACAAATTGGAAAAAGTTCTTCTGGGAATCTTGGCAAATTCCCAAGCAGATGTCTTCAACACCAAGGAAACTCTTTCACAAATATCTAAAACAAGCTTGTCATTTGCTCACTTTGTTGATGACTTAGAGAGTATGAAGAACTTATCAGCCCACATTGATAATGAGATGACTGATATCAAGAAGGAATTGAAGGACATCAATAGTCATGGACTTGGTAGTTCATCCTCTAGTGCTCCATCATCAACTATTGATTTGTCTACTCTTCAGCACTCCATTTCTGACAATAGCCAAAGACTTGAAGCAATTGTTCATACAAGGCTCTCCACTATGCAGAAACAACTCAACATGAATCTTCATGCTATGGATTCAAGATTCAAAGCTATAGAGTCCATCCTCCTCCCAATTCCTCCACCTCCTCCTCAAACTTAATGTAATGTGTCTTTCCTTTGATGATGTCAAAGGGGGAGAAGATAGAAGAAAGTGGAAAGAAAGTTTTTTTTGTTGAAATACTTTTGTGAATGTATGAAAATGATCACATCCCTGTGAAGTCAAAGTTGTTTGCTTTAATGAAATGAAATGAAACATCTTTGTTTTCAATGTGATTGAGATTGTCTTTGAATGAATGTCAATGGATATCAATTGTATGTGGAATGTAAAGCTGCTTGGCTATTTGTGGAAATAGTTATCTTGAGTAACAACACTCTTGTGAATTAAAAAAAAAAAATTCAAATGTTACTAAAACTTGTTCAATAGCCTTTGACAATTGTGAACAAAAAGAGTTGAAACATATCTCATTATCATTCACTGTATTTCAAATTGGATGTGAATAATTGAATTGCTTAAAATCACACTTTGTTAAAACCTTCGAATTTCATATGAACCTAATGTTGCCATCATAAAAAGGGGGAGATTGTTGGGATTAAGTGTGAATGTAATTCAACTCTCCTCATATTTTGATGATGACAAGTAGTGATTTTAGTGCATGACAATTGAAACATGTTAAATGCATCACCCATAGAACAACAATACTCAAAGAGCATGTTCCTAAACACATTTATTATTCATATACATGATAATTCAATTAACTAATGATTTATATGTTTATTTTCTCAGGGACAAACATTTCTTGCAAAGGTAGTGTCGACACAACCATCACTGGTGTCGACAAAATGGCTCAGAGGAAAGGCAGAAATGTGAAGAAAAGAACCTCTAGTGTCGACACTACTCAATCTCAGGTCGACACTAGTGAGCCTTCCCAGAAGGCCTATTTTTCAGCTGACTACGGCAGGTCGACACTACTCAATCTCAGGTCGACACTAGTGAGCCTTCCCAGAAGACCTGTTTTTCAGCTGACTATGGCAGGTCGACACTACTCAATCTCAGGTCGACACTAGAGCCTTCTCCCAGGGAATCAATTGGCCAGTCTGGGACAGTGTGTCGACACTACTCAAGGGTAGGTCGACACACTCCGGAAAGTTTGGAACTTAAACTTCCTCCTGGACACGTGGCACCCTAGGGATTTGATGGATGGGCCTTGGAACTTGTGCCCATGACCCCCAAGGGTACCTTTGGATATTTTTGGGTATAAATACTCCCTAATTGGCTATCCATCACATCAAGAGAGCTTCCAACCGCCTCCAAGAAAGCTCTGGCGGCAAGAGAGCCTCTCCTCCCAGGTTTTGCTCCCTCATGTGCTTCTTCTCCGCAATTCAAACTTCTCCAAGCACAAGAATCGAATGTTGATCAAGATGAAGCATTAGGATCAACTTCAAGGGAGCAAATCAGGTAGAAGCCAGTGATTGTGAAGCACTCAAGGAAGATCCCAAGATCAAAATTGCAGAGCATCGGCCAAGGGACTTCAAGTGATCAAGATCCTTCCAATTCAGCCTCTTTAAGGGAGTCCTCTTGAAGAACAAGAATTGTCAACATCATATCTTAAGTTTTCTTGTTTCTTCTTGGCTATTCTAGAGATTGTGCATAATCCATTGCATCGATTCTCTTGAATTGGCCTTAATAGATCAGATCATTGCTAGAGGATCTGAATCTTGGTGTTTTTGTTCTAGCAAGTGTTTGTGAGCCTTTGTGCTCAGGGTGTTGAGTCGTTGTACTCAGTTTGTGTGGTTGAGCAGTCTTGCTCAGATTCTAGAGTAGTCTTGCTCTAGGTGGTGTGTGAGTTGTCTAACTCATTTGTGGAGTTGTAAGGCTCCAGTGTGTGTTGTGTTTTCAAGTTGATAGTGAATCCTCACTGTGTGAGGGATGGATGTAGGAGTCACATGGTGTGATTTTCGAACCACCTAAAATTTCTCTGTGCAGTGGTTTGCTTGCTTTCTAATTTTCAGTTGCGCTAGATGTATGCATAGGGCTGTGCAAACTCTCTTCTAATCAACTTGCTCATTCACTTCAATTACACAATTCTCACATCAATTGATCAGATTTGCTAAGTGTTCTTTCATATTGTCTCTGATTCTAAGAACTGCTTTTAATTGATTAAGTTTCTGTAAAATTGGCCTAGATCTATTCAACCCCCCCTTCTAAATCTTGTCAACACCTATTTCGATCCTAACACTGTAGGCTACTTATTCAAGATTTCTTAATAATTGCACCTCTAATGATAAGGTTGACCAGGAAAGATGTACCATTTGTGTGGACAACAAATTGTCTGTCAACAATGCTTTATGGAATTGAAAAGAATGTTGACTACAGCACCCATACTGCCATTACCATCAGGTAGTGGAAGATTTGTGTTATATACATATGCTTCTAGGAGAGGCCTTAGGGCAGTGTTAATGCAGCATGGAATGGTTATGGCATATGCATCCAGGCAATTCAAGAAGCATAAAGAGAATTACTCAACCCATGATCTAGAACTGGTAGTAGTAGTTTGCATTAAAGTCTTGGAGGTATTATTTGTATGGCAAAAGATTTGAGATTTTCACATATCACAAAAGTTTAAACTATATTTTCTCCCAAAAGGATTTGAATCTCGAGCAGTGTAGATGGATGGAATACTTGAAGGATTATGATTTTAGTTTAGCTTATCATTCATGTAAAGCAAATAAGGTTGTAGATGCTCTGAGCAGGAAGACAATTTTGAGTCAGATGATGATGAGAGAATGGAAATTATATGAAGATGTGGTAGAGAATTCCTTATTTGTCCCCAATAGTCAACAGCGAGCTATATTAGCCAGTAGCACAGTAGAACCATCAGTGTATTATCAGGTAATTGAAGCACAAAGAACATATGAGAAATTAGTTGAAATTGTAAGGATGGAAGGAATCACTATTAATAATGATTGTGTGATAAGATTTAGAGGTTGATTATATGTTTTGAAAGAGGTAGAATTAACGTTGAAAGTGTTAGAAGGAGAGCATAAATCCAAATATTCAATTCACCTAGGTAACACAAAGATGTATCAAGATTTGAAGAAGAATTTTTGTGGCCGAATATGAAAAGAGAAATAGTAGAATTTGTGGCCAGTTGTTTGACATGTCAGTGAGTCAAGGTAGAGCATCAGAGACTAGGAGGATTATTGCAGCCATTACCGATTCTGCAGTGGAAGTGGATGATATTGATATGGATTTTATTATGGGATTGCCGAGAATAGCAACATGCCATAATGGAATTTGGGTTATTGTTGACAGACTAACAAAATATGTAGATTGTTAGTTGTGAATATGTCATGGAAAGTAGATCGGCTAGCAAAATTATATGTATATAGGATAACATCATTGCATGGAATTCTAGTGACCATAGTCTAAGATAGAGACCCAAGGTTCACATCAGGTTTCTGGAGAAGTTCACAGCGTGTGATCGGTACAAAATTACAGTATAGTTCTGCATATCACCCTCAAACAGATGGATAAATAGAAAAGTAGATTCAAACACTGGAAGACATGTTACGAGCTTGCTGCTTAGTTTGGGGAGGTAGTTGGGACCATCATTAGGAATGGTAGAGTTTACTTATAACAATAGTTATCATACAAGCATTGGAATGGCACCGTATGATGGAAGGCCTTGTAGAACACCACTGAATTGGCACAAAGTAGGAGAGAGGCAAGTTTTGGGTAAGATGTAACATCCCATTACCTTTAGGGGTTAGCCCTTCCGGCTGTGGTCACGACATAGCGACCGGTCGCGTTCTGAAGGCGACAAAGGTTACCGTCGCGTTCTATTTGGGAACACGCTAGCCACCCCTGTCACGACAAGATCCTGACAGCAGACTGTCTTCTTGTCGTCTTGCTGTTAGGAGAGTTGCACCATGTGTCGAAGCGCATGCATGAACGCGACATAGTTGGCCGTCGCGATCTTGATGTCAGGTTTGCATGCACGTCGATTGGTGGGTTGACTGGCTGACTACTCCAGATCGCGATGCAGGTGGGTGTCGCGTTAGCATTGGTAACGCGACGGCCAGGTCCGTCGCGTTCCCAACGTCTGTGTTAAAGTGCCTAAGCCCAAGAGCAGAACCCCCATTTGCCCCTTTTTGCCTGTGTTCTTTCTCTCTAGCGATTCTGCGTTGGCTTGTTGCTCTGTGGGGAGCTTTGGTGGATCCCTTTGTGGCTTGGTGTGTGTGGGGAGAATTGTGAAGGCAGGGATTTGGACTTTGTGGTGTTGTTCATATGTGCTCTGCATGGTTCTCCTCTTACTCTTCTTCTTGTTCTCTGTGGGCTATCCTTCCTCCATGGTGTGGATCCTCTCCATCGACTTGTGAAGGGCGTGCTCAGTTCGTGGACGGAGGCTCTTGGAGCGTTGGAGCTCGGAGGTGGAGGGGTGCTAGCCTACGAGAAAGCCCTAATTGGGTGGATCTTCACATTGAGGTAGGGACCCCCAAACCATCCCCTAGTTCTATCATGCTACGGTCAAACCCCTTCTCCAAGCTTAGACTCCATAAATAGGATGTGCATTGTGTACTGGATTTCATGTGAATAGTTCTATGATGCTTGAATCATGCTTGGGATGAATGGGTGGTAATGAGGGAACTTGATGCATGTGAGGCTATGTGAGTGTAATTGGCTTTTCCTTGCATGCATGTGGGTTGTTTAGGGTGGTTTGGATGATATTGCTTGTTTTCCATCGCCTCCATGATCCCCTCCCCATGTTAATTCCATTTTGGTGCTTTGGGGTGGTGGCAGATGCCTGTTTTGGGCACTCGGCTATGGTCGCAAGGGGTCTCCCAATCGCGACCAGGTCGTGACATATCGTTACGTTGCGTTCTCTTGAACGCGCCCTGAACCCGTCGCGTCTAGCAAATGCGATGGGGTACGTGGCGGCGTCCAGGAGTTTGGGGTTCTGTCGGAACGTGACCTCCATCCCCGTCGCGATAGCATCGCGACGGGGTACGTGTCGCGTTCAGAGGAACCAGGCTTGTTGCGGCGCCCTCAGCCATCGCATTCATATCGCGATGGGCTCAAGGGTCGCCTTCTGGATTCTTGTTGCGACAAGCAGGATCATCGTGATATGGCCGCGACGCATCGCTGCGTCGCCTCTCTGACCGAGAGGGACTGGCGACAGGTTTTGACGTTCCACTTCCACTGCGACTCGGTTTTCTTGACACTTGTGCTATTCCTAGTGTAGTGCTACTCTAATCTCTTCTCCCGGTGCTCGACACTTGAGGGCTTGTCTGCGAGACAGGTTGTTACCATTACCTGGGACCCCCAGTCCTCGCGCGCCTGTGTCAGAGGGGGTTGCTCCGGGCGGCGGGGTTTGCTCAAGTCGTTGACTCTGGTAGAAGTAATGGAAAACGGTGGGGTAGCGTTGTGAGTCGTTTGTAGAGCTCTCTTAGCTGAGTCTGGGACGCTGGGTAATTGGTAGCTTGTACGGCGCAGGTCGGCTAGTCCTTTTCTCACTGCCTCACTCTACGTGGTTCCGAAACCATTTAGAGGGGTCAGGCGTGGGACCGTAGTCCGGCCAGACTACGGCTGTTGTGTTTACTTTTAGTTCCACATCTCACTCTGATGGGAGGTGCTAGACATGGACCGTTGGTCGAGGGTAAGGCGTGTGGTGCACCTGACCGGCTGACTAGTGTAGTGTTCTATAGCTAGTGTGTTTGTCCAGGCAGTGTCTATTGTCTGTGTTATAGCTAGGTTCTTGTGGTGCCTTGGTTTACACGGGTTTTTCGGTCCCGCTGTGTAGCTTAGACCGAGGACCATGTAGTTTCTTTCACACTTCCGCACTTGACTATGTTTAGTAGAATAGACTTTACTGCTTTATTTATTTATTGCACTTAGTTCTATTTTACTGTTAGAACCAGTGGGAGATTGATAGTCCCTATTGGGCTTCTTCGTGAAGCTCACTCCCTATTTTGTAGGTGAGACTTCACAGCAGCTCCCTCCGCGGCGGACTGAGGAGACGGGCCCGCAGTAGTCAGCATCTCTAGTGAGCAGTGTTCCCCCAGCAGTTGTACTTCACCCTCGGGGTATGTCCCTAAGGGACGTGTTCTTTCCCTTTATTTTAGCACTTGTACTTTATTTACTTCGGGACTATACTAGACTGTTATCTAGTGTTGGACACTTTTCGTTCACTTGTGGTGCACTTTAGTACGTTTGTTGTTATTTATCTCTATTACATATCTTGTTAGACCGATCTGTTAGCCCTTCCGGGTCTCCAGATCCGTGGGCGACAGTCCTGATGTTCGGATTCTTGGTGGGAGCCGAGGGTCCGGGCCTTGGGGTCGTTACATAAGATTTATATAAGAAAAGTTTCAAGCAGCCCAGAGTAGACAAAAAAATTATGTAGATTCACAACACAGACCATTGCAGTTTGAAGTATGGGATTATGTATTTCTGAGAGTTTAGGTTGGAGTTTCCAGCAGACTTTACAGAGGCCCATCATGAATTTCATGTTTCTAGGTTGAGAAGATATATTCGTGATCCTTCACAGATAGTTGTAGATGTGCAATTTGGCCTATCCCCACATTGGTCCAATGGCCCATTAAGACTTATTTGACCATTTGTTGACTTACCTCAGATGACATGTTCACGACGGGATCGATTGTCACCAACCACATTTTAGCAGCAGTAAAAGCTATCGCTAAGCATTGTTGGGGGTGATATCGACTATTACCTACATGTTATTGGTGGCGGCATATCCTATCGTTAACCTGGGTTTACCTATTCTACGAAACCGTCCGAGGATCTCATGCACTTTCCACAATCTCCACCACCACGGCCTCCTCGCACGAGGGACCGTTCCCAATGGGACTCTAGGCCACCTAGGCATCCTCCTTGACCTTGTAAACACCTACCTAGGTGGCATGCTCTCATCAGTTAGCCTCTTGCACTAGGATTGCCACCACTACAAGTGTGTTTCTTCACACTTGAGCATCCAAGGCTGTCCAACTTCGACCCTCTTTGTACATATAAGTCACTCTTGACCCTCTTGGACAAGGGGGGGGGGGGGGGTGCGATGGCTGGATGGATTGGTGCTTCATTGCTTCAAGAGAGGAGAGAGAAAGTGACCATAGGGAAAGGGAGCTTGTGCCTCTTCTCTCCTTCCATTTCCTCTCAATCATCCACGTCCAAAAGGCTTCAACACGACCTGCAGAAGTCTATAAGGTAACTAAAAGGTCTTGCAACGCCACCAAACAGGGAAGCATTTCCATTCCTCTCCCTTCTTTTGCTCCTTTTCTTTGAGGCATATATTGCATGCTAGACACGTTTTATACACACTTAGCACATAGGTCACCTCCTTACACACTCCCAAAAGGGTTTTCAATCAAAAACAAGGGGGAAGAAGGGTGGCCGTAGTGTTTGGCTGTAGCACCCCGAAAATTTAGTGATTTAAAAATAAAGAATAAATTGGAAATAGTAGTTTAATATTTATCAAGGTGGTTAAAACATACGCGCCATGATCGTATATGTGAAAGGTGTGATTAGAATGAAATAAACATCATAATTAGTCTCCTAATGAGAGAAGACAACTAGTGGATAATTATTGGGCCAAACAATTACTCTTAGCCCAAAGAACAAGAACCCAACAAGAATAATCCCCAAAATACATAACCCTAATTGAGCAAAAAGTAGGAAGAGGCAATTAGGGCAAAAGCAAAGGCAATTAGTCATACTTAGCAACTCAAATCCGTGCCTAACCATATCAGGAGGTTTCCTATTAGCTCACAAACTCCTATTGGGTTTGGAATCTCTCAAACAAGGAAGGAATCAAGCTAGAACTGCAACCCTCATTTCCTAGTTGTATTAGGATTCTTAAACAAGCCTAAATCCTTAAATACTAGTAAAAAACCCCTTCAGAATGACTTACCAACTTGTTGGGGTCATGAGGAGCAGAGCTTGAGCACCAGAGGAGGTGGAAATCGCCCCCAACCGGAGCTCTCTTCCCCAACTAGCTTTCTGCATCGACCTGCAGAAGACCTCTCGAGGAATTGATCAAAGGTAGTTGTTCTCGATCCAAACAAGGACAAATCATATACCATGTTAAGGATCATAGTGTCTAGTTTCATATGCACTTGTTTTCCCTAATTTTCATCGATCGTGTTATGCGTGTTAAGTGTTTTCCAAACATTGTGCATGTTTAGGGCTTTTAGTGATCATGTCTGGTTTCACGCATCCCAAGACCAAATTAGGTCAATCCAAAACCATGGTTCTATTCTACTTGTCGTCCCCTACAACTTCCATGTTTATAGTTTTGTCCAAGGAGCCCTAGATCTATAAGTATAAGTGTTGCATGCATGGTTGCTCCGTTTTTACCGATTTTAGGTTGAACCCTAATTCGCGATCAGACCAGACGTCACGTTTTAGGCACTGGTATCGCGACAGGATAACATGTCGTGATTACATTAAAGGTGACAACTGAGACCATCACGTTTAGCACCTGTTCTGATAGGATCCGACAAAATCAAACTGTGTGCCACATTGTTTTTAGTATGTGTCAAGAACGTGACCACAAGTGTCGTTGCGATTCTATTATTTTCCAGTCCTTGGTTTACGTGTCCTTTTTTCATATTTATGAGGTGTTGCATGAACGCATTGACTATACCCGTCGTGTTTATGTGTTACATGTCATGAATGCATCCGACTATTCTGTCGCGATTTGAACGTGACCAGTACACCCGTCGCGTTTCTGTCCTATAATCAATTGTTCATACCGATTGTTCATAAATGCGACCGTTAACCCCTCACGATTCAGAAGACCGACTAAACCACTATTTTTACTATTTAAGACTTTGTAATAGGTGACGATTGTATCAGTCGCGTATTTGAAAGCCTACCCAAGGCCTGTTTGACTCTGTCTAAAGTGTAAGGTTTGCATGATATGGTTATGGTCAGTGTGTACCATCTTTCTAGTGGCTTAAAAACTGTTCATTCATGTAAAAGCAATAATCACATGAAAGTCTATTCTAAGTGTTCTTAATTTCATGATCTTGCTAGCTTGAGATTGCCGTGATGATCTTGATGTTCTTACTTGCTCTTAAACTGAAAGTTTATCTTATTAAACTATTGAAACCATGTGATGGAATATTGATAGTATTGCATGATCTTAAGTCATCATTTTACTTTCTTTCCATTGCTTTAAACCGATGGATTGTGGATTGAGACACGTTCTACACTACACTCTTGCACATATAGGCAGCCCTTTCTTGGGGGATTGGAAACTCTCGGTCAGTCATTCCATATCAGTAGACTAGTGAACCTTCCTCTAAGACCTCCGTAAATCTCCATACTCCGTGGATTCCCTCATGGAGACTGAGTGGGTTGTACCATTGAAGTTCCCTGGAGATAGTGTGCACTTTCTTTCTCGTCTCGTTCTCGTGAGTGTGACTTTATAATCATGGACTCAAGCCATTAATGTAAAGGTTTAACTAAAGTGTAAATTACGTCGTTTTGCTGTCAAAATTCTCTCTTGACTATTGTTATCATGAAATCATGTTCATGATGATCAGTCCATCTCCATATAATTTGTTATTTATTATATGTATTTGTGGTGATTAACAAAACTCTAGAAATTATGAACTAACATTGTTTTCTAAGGTTTTTCAACAGGTCTCAAATAAAACAAACTCAGTAAGTTATCTACACTCATGTTCTTTGAAGTCTATTGCATATGATTTGTCTAAGTATACATCGACTTCTATTAAAAGCTCACATTGATTACTATTCTGTTTATACATCGATTTCACTTAAACAACGACTACCTTGTTAAAACATCGATTTCACTGAAGTATCGACTTCACATTAGAACATCGATTTTTGCTCTACATCCATTTCACTTAAACATCAATTGCATGTAGAACATCGACTTCATATTAGAACATCGATTTTAGTTCAAACATCGATTTCGGTTCTACATCGATTTCACTTAAACATCGATTTCATGTAGAACATCGACTTCATATTAGAACATCGATTTCGGTTCAAACATCGATTTCAATTCCACATCGATTTCATCTGGAACATCGACATCATTCAAACATCGATTTCAGAACAACAACGATTTCATTTTGAACATCGATTTCAGTACAACAACGACTTTACTTAGAACATCGACTTCACTTGAACATCGACTTCAGTTAAACATTGATTTCATATAGAACATCGATTTCACTACATGGATTATGTGCACATCGATTTCATGTCAACATGGATTACATCTCAACATAGAATATGATTATATCTCAACATCGATTTCATTCCAACAACGATTGCACTCTCAACGACTTCTCTTGAACATTGGTTGTGTTTGAATATCGATTGTCTTTAAAGAACAACTTCAATTCTACAACGATTATGCTTTAGACAGTTGATGGATATTATTATAATCTTTACAGATAATCTTGAATATATCTTATTCTTCATGATATTCAAATATTTTTTCTCAAATCATTGTGAATCTCATATATTCCCGCGAACCTTGTTGTATCTGTATACTTAAACATTTATTGTGTATGGTACAATATCTCTGCACACATGTCCTCATGCTACCATATTCATGTCACGTAAAGTAGACTTTTAAAAGATGACAGAATGGAACTTCCTATTTGGTATATCTTCTTACAGCACAACTACTAATGTTGACTGACAGTTTAGACACAATTAAGTTGTCTACGCTTCAGCATTTATTACATGCAAGTTTCCGATGGTCATATACGTTACAACATCGGACCTGTCACTCTGACAGAAGCAAGAAGAGATTCAGATAATCTTCCTCTCTGTGTGTGTCTATCCGAGCATTTAATGGCTGCAGGTTTTCTTGATTCCTACATCGGACCAGACACAACCATCGTGCATGAAGATGAGAGACAACAGATACTTCAACGGCTAAATATTTCAAGTGAAGATAAATAGAAGACTGTTGACTCCATGAAGACATACCTTGACACCTTGAAGAAAAAGATAGAAGAGCTCGTTCTTTCATTCAAAACAGTCTTCAGCTCTAGCTCTCCATAGCAACCTATTCTAGTCTTTGAGAGCTCCTTGTAGATCTGAGAGACCTTCATTCTGTGTGAATCTTTTTGTCTCTCAGATTCAGCCTCAGATCAAGCAATCTCTATAAGCTTGGTCTAGGGGCCATCATCTCTTTTATTGTTTATTCTGAGTGCTCCTCTTCGTCTGTGAAGAGAAGACCTACTATGGAGTGGGTGGCTATTCCCTTTGGTAAGAAGGAAGACATGTTGCATCAGGTGGCTTAGTGCCTCTTCGTGTAGAGAAGAGAAGGCCAGCTGTGGCTGGATGTGTAAGTGTCCTTAAGGGGGATTGTACCCTTGGTTAGTGAAATCACAAGTTGTTTCTTGGGGACTGGACGTAGGACTCCTTGTGATAGGAGATCTGAACCAGGATAAAATCCATGTTGTCTGTGTGATTGATCTTATTGTGTCTTCATTTTGTACTAACTCTAACCATCAAACTTAGTGTCTTCTGTCAAAGCGTTTTTATTTACAGGAGTATACTAAAAGAAATTTTTAGCAATCCATTCACCCCCCCCCCTCTATGCTTGCAACCTAGTCAACAGTTCACATGCCTTGTTTCCATTGAAATCATCATGAACGTGATATTGAAATGTTTACTTCTTGAAACTCTTGTTATTGGCCATGAATGACTGTGGGTATCTATATTTAAAAATCGTGAGATGCTGATCGGGCACAGCGAGTGTCCAAGGGCTCCAGTCTAGCCCCAATGACAGAGAGTCATAAATATACTGTTAACCATAGGGTATATTGAATACTGGTGTTGCATCTGCGCTGGGAAATAGTGTCGTGTTGAATGCTAGATACAATAACCACATACACGTGTCCTAGTGTGCATTCCAAAGTGGCATAGATCCTTAGTGCATATTAGTGTCTTCGTGCCTGATTAAGTGTTAAGTGTTAAAAGTTTGTGCTCGTGCGTGCTTGCTTGCATGATATGACCATCCTACATTTAATGCAAATAAGTGACATCTTGCGTTCCTGCAAACTATTGACATCTCAAGATCTTACAATTAAGTGATATCTTATGTGCTTGTACATAGTGATCTATTGCTAGTTCTATCTTGTTATCTCATTCTAGATCTTGTTCAATCGCTATTGTTCAATCTATCTTGTTCATGTATCATGATTATATGGATTTATCATTCATGCATATCTAGTTAATCGTACTTACCTAGTTCTAAATTACTAATCACTTATATCATTGCCCAGACATTGAGATATAAATCCTATTGGGCTACTTTGCTCATTCCCTACTTTTCAATATCATAGGTGACCTGGATGAGGAAGCAGAAGGACAAGACTATGAGGGGAATGCGTCAGAGTGATGAGCGTATTTCAATCATAGTTACTACCCATAGTTTACTTTGAGAGTAGTTTGATGTAATAGACTGCAAGGTTATATGTAATTTTCCTTTTATTGATTCTTAGTCCTGTAGATCCATAATGAAAGAGTTGTATTAGTTCTATTTTGAAACAAAGTGCTTGAGATTAGAATACAAGCTCAGTTGTGTTCATTATTTGGGCCCTATTATTATGCATGTGTTGTCACACATTTAGTGCTCTCTAGCTAGAGGCTTATTTGTCTTCTGCTCACGTCTCGGAATATCGATTTTAATTCTCTAAATATATCCACTGTGAAATTCTCGGGACGTGACAATTTAGTAATATCAGAGCCTAGGAAACAATAGGAATATTTAAGTCCTAGGTTTAAGTGATACACAAAAACTTATGTCATGGAAATTACATCTAGTACCTGGTGAGAATGGGTAGAGACTGGGAATAAACTAGTTGAATGAACTTAGCACTCCTACCCATTAACCCTTACAATGTATCTAGAGACATTAATTGGTTTCTATCCTTTTCTCATGAACCTCATAACTCCTTCACTCAATTGCAATGGCACGCAACCAGTGGCAGGCTATGCAAGAAACTGTGGCAGGATTGACTCAAGCCCTGCAAAACGTAGTTCAGGCCGGGGCTCAAGATGGAGCCCAGAACGGAGCTGGCGATCTTCATCGCAATTTTAGGAGTCTGAACCCTCCTCGTTTATTTGGATCCCCTGATCTAGACGAGGCAGAAAATTGGCAAGATGAGATGGAGAGGATTTTTTAGGTGATTCAGTGCACTAATTGGGAGAAGGTGTTACTAGCCACATTTCAATTCAGTAAGTACGCTAGGGCGTGGTGGAAGGCCACATCGGCTCACTTGCCTAATGTGGCAGAGCTAGAATGGGCTAGATTCCTGGAGATATTCTGGGGAAAATACTTTTGGGAGAGAATCAAGGAAAAGAAAGCTGTAGAATTTGCCGCACTTAGGTAGAAGGGAATGTATGTGGCGAAGTACGAGGCACAGTTCTCTCGCCTGGCTGTGTATGCCCCACACCTAGTGGACATCGAAAGACTGAAGGCTAATGGGTTCATGGATGGGCTTAGGTCCATGTTTATTGAAAAGGTCGGACCACATAATACCGGTACATACACCGAGATGGTTCAGAAAGCCCAACTAGTGGAAGACACAATGGCAAAGGTGGAAAGCATGAGGGGAAAGGAAACCATAAGGCCAGATTTCGTAAAGAAAGGAGCAGCCAATACTACAGCAACTTTTCGAAACAACAACACCACCAACAACAACAACAAAAGACCAAGTACTGGAAGGGACTATGCTATAGACAAGAGGGTCAAAGTGGAGGGAAGATAGTTAGCTGAGAACTGTCAATTCTGTGACAAGCCGGGGCACCGAGCCGAGGAATGTTGGAAGAAGCTTGGGGCATGCTTAAAATGTGGTGGTCGTAACCACCATATTCCCGACTGTCCGATGTTGAAAGACCAACCAGGAAGAGCACAGACTGTACCCCGGCGTCAGGGACGTCTTAATGCCGTGGTAGAAGCTAACCTACCCGAGGAAGGGGGTATGGTGGAAGGTATCATTCATATTCATTCCCAACCTGCTTTTGTTCTCATTGATACTGGAGCTGCATATTCATTCGTTTCCACCACATTTGCTGCAACTCTACCTGTTAAACCAGTCCCCATGAAATCCAAGATCATTGTAGCTTCTCTACTTGGCTCTGAATCTGAGCTCACACACTACCTACCTAAATGTGAAACCATGATTGAAGGGCATAATCTCCCTACCAATCTCATTTGTTTAGATATGAAGGGTTATGATGCCATATTGAGTGTCGACTGGTTGATTAAGTATGACGTCGATGTTAATTGTTGTCATAGGAGGGTTACCATTGCCAGACCAAATCTCCCTAAACTATCTTTTCTTGGCATCCGTTACCGTACACACCCTATCATTATTTCTTCCCTCAAAGCTTCCAAACTGATCAACCAAGGTTGTGATGTTTTCCTAGTTTCAGTTATGGTGACTGAAGAGAAGAAACCCACTTTAGAAGAAATCCCCATATCCAGAGACTATTCTGATGTTTTTTCTGAAAACTTACCTTGTATACCACCCGAACGGGAGGTGAACTTCACTATCGAGTTACTCCCTGAGGCAGCCCCTGTTTCCAAAGCACTATATCATATGTCCCCTACTAAATTACAGGAGCTGAAAAGGCAGATTCAGGAACTGTTAGATCAAAGTTTCATCAGGCCCAGCACATCCCCTTGGGGAGCGCCTTTACTGTTTGTCCGGAAGAAGGACGGAACGATGAGGCTTTGCATTGACTATCGTCATCTAAATCAGTTGACAATAAAGAATATGTTCCCACTGCTCTACATCGATGAGCTGTTTGATCAGATCTCTGGTGCACAATACTTCTCCAAGATCGAGCTAAGATCGGGCTACCATCAACTAAGGATTAAAGAAGAAGATATACACAAGTTAGCATTCTGGAGTAGATATGGTCGCTACGAGTTCATGGTTATGCCTTGTGGCTTAACAAATGCTCCAACGGCCTTTATGCAACTCATGAACAATATATATAGGCCGTACTTAGATTAGTTTGTAGTGGTGTTCATTGATGATATCCTTATTTACTCCAAGTCTAAGGAAAAGCATGAGGAACACTGAAGATTGCTCTGCAAGTGCTTAGGGACAATCAACTTTATGCAAAACTTAGCAAGTGTAAATTTTGGATGGAGGAGGTATCTTTCCTTGGTCACATTATATCCCAGGAAGGCATCTCTGTAGATCCTTCTAAAGTAGAAGCTGTGAAGAATTGGGAAAGGCCGACAACTGTGTCGGAGATTAGAAGCTTTTTGGGTCTAGCTGCTTACTATCGTTGCTTCATTAAAGACTTTTCAAAGATAGTTGTACCATTGACCAGACTTACCAGGAAGGAGAATCTATTCACTTGGACTGCCGAATGTGAAGACAGTTTCATGGCATTGAAAGAGCACCTAACTTCAGCACCTGTACTGACGTTACTAGTAGCTGGAGGAAGTTTTAAAGTATACACAGACGCATCAGGTATTGGCCTTGTCTATGTGTTGATGCAAAATGGGAAGGTTATATGTTATGCATCCAGACAACTGAAGAAGCATGAAGATAATTACCCTGTGCACAATCTGGGGCTAGCCGATGTAGTCTTCGCTCTGAAGATATGGCGTCATTACTTATATGGTGAGAAGTTCATTGTGTTTTCTGACCATAAAAGTTTGAAATATCTATTTTCCCAGCAAGAATTCAATATGAGACAGCAGAGGTGGTTGGAGTATCTCAAAGACTTCGACTTCACTATCCAATATCATTCAGGAAAAGCAAATGCAGTGGCAGATGATCTTAGCAGGAAGCCAATGTCTACCTTATCAAGTCTCATGGTGAAAGAATGCAGATTATTAGAAGACTTTGCCCAGTTGAATATAGATGCGGACACCAAGGGAAAGGGGTGTCTGATTGCTAGTGTTAGAGCACAACCTACTCTACTTGAAGACATTATAGAACTTCAAGACAATGACCCCATGCTCATAGAAGTAAAGGTTAATCTGGACTAGAGGCCATACTTAGCCTTAGCAGAAGATGAAAGATTATTGTTCCGTGGCCGAGTCTGTATGTTAGACCCCAAATTTTATCCTCTTTTATGTGTATAGGTGCATAAGATAATTCATATAGAAATGAGCAATTAGCTGAGTTGAGAAGTACTATGAATACTAAGCATCTTAGACATAGAATATTTGAATAATATTATGCATGTATTTTCTAAATATTGAAGCATATCTTGTGCTACTTATTCCCTAGATATTGTGTGTGAATATATGAAGTACATATGTATATACATATATGCATGTATATGTACGTTATCATACGCACTTGATATTTGCCTATCCAATTTGATAAGGCCCTCGACTTATCTTTATTTGTTGTGCGTGTGGAATTGTGCTTGTGTGTAAATATCATGCATGCATATGTAGATATCTATGTACATATCAACTAGGTGTACTTGTGAATGCATGTGTGTGTTTAGTTGTGAACGTTGCTCGATTTATATGTGTATATATGTATGTATATTATCTTATGCATATGATAACAGTATACCTAATTCTAAGCACCTGACATCTTGGTATACTTAAGTATGCATGTGTATGATTAGTGTAAATGTTGTACTTATGCATGGTGTAGTTGATGTGTACATTGTGCTTAGTGCATTGCATGTACATGTAGGGTGCAAGTATGATTTTCTGCATTCTTTTGTCTTCTGGCCGTAGAGGAAGTTGGCGTCAACATGGGTGGACGCCCATGATGAGTAAACGTTCATGTCGATGGACACCTACACCTAAGTAAACGGCCAGTGATGTGGACGTTTACTTCTCTGGTTTTCTGTGCGCAGCAGGCCCAGGAATTCCGGGATGGTCTTCCTCCCTGGTTGGGGAGACATTTCTTCAACGTCTCATCCATCAGCCCTGCGCAATACCTCAACCCTCACCCTATAAGCAACCCACTCTTGCAACCTGAAGGGTCCCCTTGGCCCTTTGAAAAAGGAAACCATAGCTATGGGAGAACAAGAGAAGACCTAGAGTTGGTGACCTTTGATCCGTCGACTGGAGGTGCAAACTAAGGAGCTACAACGTCTGGAGGACGGCCAATACATCCAAGAAGAGATCCCAGCTCCGAGGTGCCATCTACATCGATAGGAGAAGAGGATCGAAGGAGTTTCTGAACACCTTTTTGGCAAGGCCGAGAAGGGCTTCATCAGCTTATTCCAATCTTTGTAGATTTATTTGAGAGGCAAGTAAACCTAGAACTTGATCCCACACATGTCCCCTTAAGTCCCAGTATTTTTGCGGATTTTTCCTCGAGTCCTGGAACCCCACATTCCCCCATCTTTGGAGTTCGGTCTGTGTGTCTGCACAGACAGGAACTTAACGGCAAGAGATCCTTCCGTTAAGATCTCCATCTGGCGACAAACGATGTTGCCGTTAACTCATGTGGACGGCCAGACCTTGCCGTCTAGTTCATCTAGACAGAACAGAAAACTGTTCTACCCTATATGATTATTTTCCGTGATTTTGACGAATGAGGATATAACGTAAATGTGATGTGCTATGTTATATAGATAATAGAATGTGTTGTGGAAGTAGGGTGAATTTATGTAAATAGTATAAATAGTTTCATGTATAAAATGCATCTTGGATGAGACTTTGTTTGTGTTATAAATATTGTCTACATGATCCATGAGGAAATTTAATGCCCAACTTTGTGTAGACCATGTGTGTACCTGTCAGTCCATGTTCTGTAAAACTTGGAATTTTTCCTTGACCATGGTGTTTCTTTATGATTTTTATATCGAAATTAGAAATCATGTTTGAGGGTGTTTAAATTCTAGTAAAATCGCATGATGTTCGATAAATTTAGGGAAAATTTCCATGATGATGTGAATGCTATATGCAGGTTAGAGGGCTGTTAGATCTGACCTTGATGTTGTAACTCCATGATAAATTGAGTTATGGGTGGAATGTAAATAAGTATTTTAATTCTTGCTAAAATTTTGTAATTCGAAAAAAAAAATGTGAAAATTCGCATGAGAAATCTGAACCCTTTAATCAGTGCGTGCACAAACTTTCGGGTGATTTAGATAACCGTAGAGTAGGTTACGAAATTTCCATGCGAAAATGAATCCTTAAAGCATGATATTATGATTTTGATTGATAATGTGTTTTCCCCACATGATTAGTGTGAATTTACTGAATGCTTAAACTCTGTGGGTAGTATCATGGTTAGGTTAACTGAAGTTATGTATAATTGATCACTAGTGTATGTAAAGTGATTAAGTGATTTATGAAAAGTGTGTGCATAATGAGAGAAAAATGCGAATAAGTAAATGTATAATAATTGGGCCAAGAATGACACTGCTACCCTAGGGGCCTCGAGAGCTGTACATAGAAAAGTCCCTATGGAAGGCTCTATGTGATATAAGTTTGTCCCAAGGGCATTGGGGAAAACCCGGAGGTGGACAAGTACCACTAGATAGGGTGGAGAGTGCTTCTCCCGGTCTACACAGTTACCAAGACTCACCACTACGTTGCCTAGGTGGTGAGTATGTGTTATGAGTATGTGTTATGAGTATGTGTTATGAGTTATGTGACATAAGTTATGTGATATGAGTTATGTGACATGGGCTATGTGACATAAGTTATGTGATATGAGTATGTGACATGAGTTATGTGACATGGGCTATGTGACATAAGATATGTGATATGAGTTATGTGACATGAGTCATGAGTATGAGATGTTCGTTGTGTCCTCTATCGGTAGTTAGGACTATGTGTCATGGCATCTTTAAATTATTGAAATATGAGTAAGTGCATAATGATATACAAAAGTGACATGTGATGAGTACAATGACCTGAAAGGTGATATGTGAAAATGAAAGAGTAAGTAATGTGAGGATTATGTGAAGAGTAGAGTTAGTGCTAATAAGAATGTGCTTGCATGAGAAAACAAATATGTTAATGCGGTATGCTCGTGAAAGTTCATGTATTGGGTACCTTTGTCGCAATATCATGTTTTGCAACATCACCATGTCATGTTTAGCATCATTGCAATGTCATGTTTAACATACTTACAATATCATGTTTAGCACCATGTCATGTAAATTATTTCTATTCATGTGATAGCGCATGTAAATAAATATATTTGACCCTCTTATTCGTGTAATACGAACAATAAATATGAGAAGCTACCTAATGAATGAGATTGTGTGCGAATAAATCTAATTCCATGCAATTAAATCCAATTCATGTCGAAACAGCAAGTAAAGTATGGTTAGGAATGTGATAAACATAAGTAAGAATGTTTAGATTCCATGCTAGGAGTGATGAGTAATTAGCATAGAGTTTCATGTTTAAATCGGTTGGATTTACCAATCAATTGACGATATTCTAGACCTTACAATTCATGCTATGAACTATGAAACCATCCATATGAGAATAAATTACATTAAAAACCAGCAAGTGAAATGTGAAATTCCATATGAAAGGTACATGTGAAAAAGTGAATAGTCATCATGTTAGGTTGCTCATTTCCTTATGTCAACTTCCATGTTCTAATTGCAAAATTATATCATGAAATGGATAATTTTGTGAATGAATGTCTCATGTTACATGTAAATAGAACGTATGTACAAGTGTATAGCATTAGCATCCATGATTTAGAATAAACATGTGATAGAACAAAGCATGGTTAAATGATTCAAAATCGTGTTGATAGTTGAATGTGTGTTCCATGTGTATTCTTGTAATATGAATGATAGTGTGTATACTTTAGTGTTTAATAGCTTAATGTGAAGGTGGCATGTTTGAGTTTAAGTCTTTGTTTTTACTTGCTGAGTCTTTGGACTCACCCTTGCTCCGGCGTACAGGTGAGACATGTGTTGCTACTTTGGAGGAAGGCATAGCGAAGGTCAATCTATTGGAGGAGTAGCTCGTGAGGAGTAGATTTTAGTTGTACTTTTCTTTCTCAGCTTGAACAATATGTTGTATGGACAATCATTTTGGACAATGTAATTTCATTATCATGTAACAATGGGGATGCTGTCAATTTATTTTGGCTATATAGACTGTGGAATATGTGATGGTGATGAGCCCAAGTTGAATTGTTTATTTTAAACTCCACTATAGTAAATTGCTATTCACGTACGTTTCAACCTATCGGCTAGGGTTGGGTTTTATCCCACTGTAATGATGCCGTTTATACTGATGGGGATTGGTATAATCGTACCGGTATGAAGAGGGTCGTTACACTGTGTATGCGACCATGCGGAGACAAAGAAAGCAATCATGGATGAAGCCTACAAAACAAGGCACACCATTCACCCGGGAACTACTAAAATGTACCAAGACTTGAAAAGAAGTTTTTGTTACCCAGTTGACGAGCCCAGAGGGGGGGGGGTGAATGGGTCTTTTAAAATTTTACTTGATTAGTACCTGCACTTAAAACATTCACAAAAAGATGTTCTTTGATGAAGGTTAGAGAAGATTAGTATAAAAGACAAACACACAATGAGCAATCACACAACACAAGGAATTATCCTGGTTCAGACCTCCTCTCCTTAGGAGTCCTACGTCCAGTCCCTGAGCAACAACTCAGGATTCCACTAACTAGGGTACAGTCCCCCTACGGACAAAAACAACACCCAGCTCAGCTGGTCTTCCTTCACAAGAAGGGAACTACAACACCGTGGAACCCCACCAGGTCTTCCTTCACAACAGAAGGGAACAAAACACCCTGGCTCCCCACCAGGTCTTCCTTCACAACAGAAGGGAACAACAACATAAAAAGAATAAGCAGGAATTCAAGCCCCTAGATCAAGTTTTAGCAAGTCAAGATCTGAAGCAAGCAGGACTGAGAGTAAAAGATCTAGAAACACAGAAGACTCTCAGAACTACACGAGCTCTTTCAAAATTTTCACTACAGTGTGGAGAGCAAAGAGCAACACGAGAAGGAATGAGGTTCTTGGCTCTAGAATTCTAACAGAAGATTTGAATTGCTTGTTCGTTGATTCTTCCTTCTTTTCTTCTGATCTTCTGTCTTGTATTTATATCTCCATTTGAAATACGGTCGTTGAAATAACTGTTGTCTCTTAGATTGGTAGACGTTAGACTGCTTGACATTTGGAAGCTTCAACAATCTTTTATCCAGCTGAGCATGCAAAGAGATAAGGTCTTCTGGCATCTATATGGTCCAACGTTGTATGACAGAATATCTTTAGAACCCTGCACATATTAAATGCTAGAACAGTAGACAGCTAGGCTGTCTCTTGTTGTCAGTACACGTTGATGTGAGTATTCACCAAAATAGCAATGCCAAATAGCTTGTTCTAAAAGATGTTGACAGAATATGCACGATAATGAAAAGATATCATCTGCATGCATGTAGAGATACGTTCTGTCTTCATTAAATGCACAGCAGTCAGATAGATATGTGAAGACTTTGGCTATTCAATGCTTTCAGAAATAAGATAAATATTAAGTCGATATAAAACATAAAGTCGATGTCTATATGACTTATGAAATCGTTATGATCAAGTGTTTACTGAAGAAATCGTTATGAGCACTTAACAAGTCGTTATAGAAACCAAATCGTTATGAGTGCTAAAGAAATCATTGCGCAAAGTAAATCGTTATGAGCGCTAAAGAAATCGTAGCGCAAAGTAAATCGTTATGATGACTTAAGAAATCGTTGTGATGAGCAAATCGTTACGATGAGCAAATCGTTATGATGACTTAAGAAATTGTTGCGATGAGCGAATCGTTATGATGACTTAAGAAATCGTTGCGATGAGCAAATCGTTATGATGAGCGAATCGTTATGATGACTTAAGAAATCGTTGTGATGTTCGTTATGATGACTTAAGAAATCATTACGATGAGCAAATCGTTATGATGAGCGTATCGTTATCATGACTTAAGAAATCGTTGCGATGCGCAAATCGTTACGATGACTCTATTTAAAATGATATACATGAAGGAAATCATTGTGACTTTCAACAGAAGTCGATGTGGACTTAGATAGATACAATCTTGAAATAATTAATGCTTCAGAAATATAATACTTACCAATATTGGCTTGATTGACTTTGGAGTATTTCCTGTACTTAAGACTTAAAGAAATTTGATAAGGTTTTGTTAGTCACCAAAATAAATATATATTTAAAATTACATGGGGACAGACTGATCATCAGTTTTTGGTGGCCAAACATGAAGAGGGAGGTGGCAGAATTCGTCGCCACTTAACCTGCCGGAAATTCCAAGCAGAACACTTGCAACCTACACATAAACTTAAACCCCTGGAAATCTTGGCATGGAAATGGGAAGGTGTAGGGATCGACTTCATCTTCGGACTGCCTAAATCTAGAAGTGGATTCGACGGTATATGGGTGATTGTCGATCGCTTAACCAAGTATGCTCATGTAACTACCCTCTTCATACCGGTACGATTATACCAATCCCCATCGGTATAAAGGGCGTCGTCACAGTGGGACATGCACCCAACACTAGTCGATAGGTTGATATGTACTTGGATAGCAATAGAGTACAGCGGAATAAAATAAATAACTCAACTTTTAACCCATCACCAACACACATTCCACAATCTAAATAGCAAAATAGAAAGACAATGTCCACATTACTACAAGATAAAAGAACTACATTGTCCAAATATTGTCCATACAATAATTCCTTTCATACTCTGAGAAAAAGAAAAGTACAACTAGTCGCAGCTCCACAAAACAGTCTTCTAATTGGCGCTCCTCACTAAGCTTTCTTCTGGTGCATGATACCTGTCAACCTATACGCCGAAGCAAGAGTGAGTCCAAAGACTCAGCAAGCAAACCAAAGTCTTAAACTTAAACATGTCACATTCACACTAAGCCATTAACATTAAAGAGATGCACACTATCATCAAATCACAAAGGTACTCATGGTCCTTACTCTTAACTAGCAACACATATTCTATTCACATGAGCATGCTTTAGTCTGTCATATTTCTATTCTAAATCATGAGCATTACATCATACATATGTACATATTTCATACACCTAACAGGTAGCATGATTCGTCCACACATTATTTTTCATTCCATAGACATCTCTATCACTAAAGCATAAAATTAAGCATAAGGGAAAAGAACAAGCTAGCATGATGACTACTTTCTTTTCACGTGCACTTTTGTATCTAATTGAACAATTTACTTGCTGTTTTATCATAATAAAATCACATGCACATAGCTTCACATTTTTATAGCATGAATTGAAGGTTAAAACATGGTAAAACTATTTAGCAACAATAAGCACTTAAGTATGAAACTTTATACTAAGGGAGCATTTCAACTAGCATGGAATTCAAATATTATTCATGCATTTATCATGTACAAAATCTCACTTTACTTGCTGTTCTTACATGCATTACATTCAATTAAATGGATCCATAATTATTCACATATTATCTTATCCTTTCAACAAGTCTACATGTTCATATTTTGGTGTTGCATAAACAACATAGTTGTCTAAGTTTACTCACCTACACCATTACATGACGAATTGTAATCTACATGATATGATACTAAGCATGGCAATTCAATTGAGATATTAACATATGGAAAAAACATAAACGTAGCATGCTAATAAACTAGTTCTCACATGCAAGCACACTTTCATTTGCATTAACTCTTCCTCACATCTCCTTTCACATAATTATCATATCATTCACTCTTGTTTTCGCTTATCACATATCATATCATTTGCACTTACCATGTGCCACATTCACATATCATTTCACACTTTATTCATATTTCATTTCTTAAACAAATTGCCATGACACATAGTCCTAACTACCAGTAGAGGACACTAACAAATATCTCATTCTCATAACTCTTTTCACAACGCATGACACATAACACAACTCATAATCACATACCCACCACCTAGGCAATACAGTGGCGAATCTTGGTAACTGCGCAGACCGGGAGAAGCCCTCTTCACCCTATCCAGTGGTACTTGTCCACCTCCGGGATTTCCCTAATACCTTTAGGACGAACTTTTCACACATAGAGCTTTCCATAGGGACTTTTCTATGTACAGCTCTCGAGGCCCCTAGGGTAGCAGTGTCATTTCGACCCAATTATTACACATTACATTCACTTTATCGCATTTTCACACATTATTCACATGTTTTACTTATTCTGTTGAATCATTTTATATGTTACATCCATAAATTCCACATGTCTCAGTTAACCCTAACATGGTACTACTGTTAACAAAAATCAAACATTCAGTACCTCACACTAATCAGGTTGAAACATACATAATCAACCATGTTCATATTAGCATGCGTTGAACACTCGTTTTCGCATGGAAATTTCATAGAGCACTCTACAGTTATCCAAATAATATGAGAATTTAACCACAGACTAATTTAAGGTCTATGATCACACATACAAATTTCCAGATTTTTCTGAGTCATATTGCATTTACAGAAATTAAAACATTTGGTTGCATGCCATTCATAATTCAATTTTTCATGGAACATAACATAAATCTCCGATTTGACATTTCACAGATCTGAATCTATCATACATATTCTTATAGAAATTTTCCCCGAATTTATTTCACAACATACAATTTACTGTGGATTTTTGAATAACCTATTCATGCTTTCTATTTTCGTTGCAGAAATTACAGTAAATCATATGAACATGAACAAATTCTCAAATTTGCAGGTTATGAACTGACGCATATACACATGGTATATAAAAATCTAGGGCATTTAATTCCTCAGGAATCATGTAGATAGTAGGTGAACATGCGTAATCCATTTTCCCCAACATGTATTTCAATAAATCCAATAGTTTATGCCATCCACAGAAAAACACAGAAATTTTGCACACACATCACATTAGCTATCTTACATAACATATAAAAAAATTACACTATATCCTCATGCGTCAAAAGTCCGGAAATTAATTACTTAAGGCAGAACAGTTTACTGTTCTGCACGGAAGAACTTGGTGGCAGTGTTTGGCCATTCAAGGATTTGGATGACAAGAACTCTGGACGCCCACTGGGGATCTTGGCGTCAAGGCATTGACGCCAAGTTCCTGTCTGTGCAAGACACAGACCGAGCTCCAGGGATTTGGAGAATGGGGGGTTCCAGGACTCGAGGAAAAATCCGTAAAAATACTAAGACTCAAGGGGACATGTATAGGATCAAGATCTAGGTTTACTTGCCTTTCTAAAAATTCTACAAAGATCGGAATATGTTGATGAATCCCTTCTCGGCCTTGCCAAAAGGTGCTCAGAGACTCCTTTGATCTTCTTCTCCTGTCGATGTAGATGGCACCTCGGGGTTGGAATCTCTCCTTCGATGCATTGGCTGTCCTCCAGACGTTGTAACTCCTTGGTTTGCACCTCCAGTCGACGGATCAAAGGCCACCAACTTCAGGTCTTCTCTTGTTCTCTCATAGCTAGGGTTTTCTTCTCTCCTCTTTGCAAAGAGCCAAAGAGAGATCTTGGGGTTGCAAGGAGTGGTTGGTTTATAGGAGAGAGGCCTCTTCTATCACGCAGATGGTGATGTGAGGGCTTCACAGCCGTTGGGGACAGCTCCCCAATGGCTGGGGTTGCTTGTCCCTAGAATTCTGGGTCTGTTGCGCATGCAGGTCAGAGAAGCAAACATCCACCTATATGGACGGCTACTTAGGGCTTGGCGTCCATCGATATGGACGCCGACACCTCATGGGCGTCCATCCATGTTGACGCCAATTGGCCCTTCGGCCAAAACTTAAAATCATGCAGAAACCATGCTTAATCCATACATACATGTACATGAAACCTATGTAGTATAATGTATACACCACTATACCATGTAAACATCCAATATTTACTACTAATCCTACACATGCATACGTAGGAACATCAAGGTAATAACACGTATATGAATATCTACATACGCATACAATGTATATATATATATATATATATATATATATATACATATACACAACATGACTCAACACACAAAGAATTGTATTTACACTACGTATATACATACAATGTATAGGGTATAACATGTATATTACTACACCATGCAATCAATAACATTTATACCTAGGCATACACATGCATACAGAAGTGCACTAAGATAAGATGTACGTAGATATCTACCTATGCGTACATGATGTTTTACATAAGCGTGACTCAACACACGGCAAAATAAAATGACAAGAATTGCGAGAGTCTCGAAATCTTTAGGAGGTAATATGAATTAAGTTTGCTAGGAATAATCTATTCCACAAAGTAGTTCTTGCATGCACACACCTGATTTGACATATAATATATATATAGTATACACACACAAGTGTAGCGTACTTATGTACATTATGCATGAAATAGATAGATACCATATGCACACCGGTAACTAGATTAAACTTGCACAACATTACTTAAGTACTATATGCATGGGATGCTTAATATACACAATATGCACAATTTAGCTAATTGCCTATTCTCACCTAAGTATCATAAAATACATACATGTTATTCATGAGGAATATAGAATTACAATACACACTATTAAATACACCTACCATACTTGCCATAATCAAGTGCACATACACAAATTATAAATGAATAAAATTTCAGGGCCTCACACTCTCCCCCTCTTGAAAAAGATCTTCGTCCTCGAAGATCGCATCGAGTACCTGTGGTGACGTCGCCGAGGTCATCACCAGCTACTCCTTGCTCCTTTATTGTCGTCGGTGAAGCACCTCGTGGAGCGAACTTTGTCTTCAGATTCGGACACTCCTTAAGCCAATGCTCCTTGCTACCGCATTTAAGACACCTTCCTTCCTTTCTCCAACATGTGTTCCCGCCATGACGCTTCCCGCACTGGATGCACTCTGGTTTCTCGCTAATTGAGGTCATAGTTGATTGCGGACTTTCCACGAGTTTCTCCTCCATCTTATCTTGCCTTTGGAATGGCTTGGTCACATCCTCCTTTGGAGTTGCCTCCCCCTCTTGGAGAGGTCCCGCTCTACTTTCTTGCTTGGTTGCCACACCAAGAATTTCTTCCAAGGTATTTGAATCAAGCTCCAGAAGCTTCGCTTTCACTGATGGTTTAAGCCCTTTCACGAACTTCTTCAACTTGCGGTTCTGGTCATACCTCCTAGACTGAGCACTATGTCTACCACGTCCAGTCATGGTCTGTAAAATAAGTAACTCAGTTAGAACCTAGGTTACAATATTCTAATTATTCTTCTTACTATCTTCCATCTATTATTAGTAAATTCTACTTATATGGACAATTCCCTATGAAGACTTTGCAATAATGTGACGGTGATGGTCTATCCATGTACAGTCTCAACCTTGCGCTCTGATACCAATCTCTGTAACGACCCTCTTCATACCGGTACGATTATACCAATCCCCATCGGTATAAAGGGCGTCGTCACAGTGGGACATATACCCAACACTAGTCGATAGGTTGATATGTACTTGGATAGCAATAGAGTACAGCGGAATAAAATAAATAACTCATTTTTAACCCATCACCAACACACATTCCACAATCTAAATAGCGAAATAGAAAGAAAATGTCCACATTACTACATGATAAAAGAACTACATTGTCCAAATATTGTCCATACAATAATTCCTTTCATACTCTGAGAAAAAGAAAAGTACAACTAGTCGCAGCTCCACAAAACAGTCTTCTAATTGGCGCTCCTTACTAAGCTTTCTTCTGTTGCATGATACCTGTCAACCTGTATGCCGAAGCAAGAGTGAGTCCAAAGACTCAGCAAGCAAACCAAAGTCTTAAACTTAAACATGTCACATTCACACTAAGCCATTAACATTAAAGAGATGCACACTATCATCAAATCACAAAGGTACTCATGGTCCTTACTCTTAACTAGCAACACATATTCTATTCACATGAGCATGCTTTAGTCTGTCATATTTCTATTCTAAATCATGAAAATTACATCATACACATATACATATTTCATACACCTAATAGGTAGCATGATTCGTCCACACATTATTTTTCATTCCATAGACATCTCTATCACTAAAGCATAAAATTGAGCATAAGGGAAAAGAACAAGCTAGCATGATGACTACTTTCTTTTCACGTGCACTTTTGTATCTAATTGAACAATTTACTTGCTGTTTTATCATAATAAAATCACATGCACATAGCTTCACATTTTTATAGCATGAATTGAAGGTTAAAACATGGTAAAACCATTTAGCAACAATAAGCACTTAAGTATGAAACTTTATACTAAGCGATCATTTCAACTAGCATGGAATCCAAATATTATTCATGCATTTATCATGTACAAAATCTCACTTTACTTGCTGTTCTTACATGCATTACATTCAATTAAATGGATCCATAATTATTCACATATTATCTTATCCTTTCAACAAGTCTACATGTTCATATTTTGGTGTTGCATAAACAACATAGTTGTCTAAGTTTACTCACCTACACCATTACATGACGAATTGTAATCTACATGATATGATACTAAGCATGGCAATTCAATTGAGATATTAACATATGGAAAAAACATAAACGTAGCATGCTAATAAACTAGTTCTCACATGCAAGCACACTCTCATTTGCATTAACTCTTCCTCACATCTCCTTTCACATAATTATCATATCATTCACTCTTGTTTTCGCTTATCACATATCATATCATTTGCACTTACCATGTGCCACATTCACATATCATTTCACACTTTATTCATATTTCATTTCTTAAACAAATTGCCATGACACATAGTCCTAACTACCAGTAGAGGACACTAACAAATATCTCATTCTCATAACTCTTTTCACAACGCATGACACATAACACAACTCATAATCACATACCCACCACCTAGGCAATACAGTGGCGAATCTTGGTAATTGCGCAGACCGGGAGAAGCCCTCTCCACCCTATCCAGTGGTACTTGTCCACCTCCAGGATTTCCCTAATGCCTTTAGGATGAACTTTTCACACATAGAGCTTTCCATAGGGACTTTTCTATGTATAGCTCTCGAGGCCCCTAGGGTAGCAGTGTCATTTCGGCCCAATTATTACACATTACATTCACTTTATCGCATTTTCACACAGTATTCACATGTTTTACTTATTCTGTTGAATCATTTTATATGTTACATCCATAAATTCCACATGTCTCAGTTAACCCTAACATGGTACTACTGTTAACAAAAATCAAACATTCAGTACCTCACACTAATCAGGTTGAAACATACATAATCAACCATGTTCATATTAGCATGTGTTGAACACTCGTTTTCGCATGGAAATTTCATAGAGCACTCTACAGTTATCCAAATAACATGAGAATTTAACCACAGACTAATTTAAGGTTTGTGATCACACATGCAAATTTCCAGATTTTTCTGAGTCATATTTCATTTACAGAAATTAAAACATTCGGTTGCATGCCATTCATAATTCAATTTGTCATGGAACATAACATAAATCTCAGATTTGACATTTCACAGATCTGAATCTATCATACATATTGTTATAGAAATTTTCCCCAAATTTATTTCACAACATAAAATTTACTGTGGATTTTTGAATAACTTATTCATGCTTTCTATTTTCGTTGCAGAAATTACAATAAATCATATGAACATGAACAAATTCTCAAATTTTAGGGTATGAACTGACGCATATACACATGGTATAGAAAAATCTAGGGCATTTAATTCCTCAGGAATCATGTAGACAGTAGGTGAACATGAGTAATCCATTTTCCCCAACATGTATTTCAATAAATCCAATAATTTATGCCATCCACAGAAAAACACAAAATTTCCACACACATCACATTAGCTATTTTACATAACATATAAAAACATTACACTATATCCTCATGCGTCAAAAGTCCAGAAATTAATTACTTAAGTCAGAACAGTTTACTGTTCTGCATTGAAGAACTTGGCGGCAGTGTCTGGCCGTTCAAGGATTTGGACGACAAGAACTCTGGATGCCCAGTGGAGATCTTGGCATCAAGGCATTGACGCCAAGTTCCTGACTGTGCAAGACACAGACCGAGCTCCAAGGATTTGGAGAATGGGGGGTTCCAGGACTCGAGGAAAAATCCGTAAAAATACTAAGACTCAAGGGGACATGTATAGGATCAAGATCTAGGTTTACTTGCCTTTCTAAAAATTCTACAAAGATCGGAATATGTTGATGAAGCCCTTCTCGGCCTTGCCAAAAGGTGCTCAGAGACTCCTTCGATCTTCTTCTCCTGTCGATGTAGATGGCACCTCGGGGTTGGTATCTCTCCTTCGATGCATGGGCTGTCCTCCAGACGTTGTAACTCCTTGGTTTGCACCTCCAGTCGACGGATCAAAGGCCACCAACTTCAGGTGGTCTTCTCTTGTTCTCCCATAGCTAGGGTTTTCTTCTCTCATCTTTGCAAAGAGCCAAAGAGAGATCTTGGGGTTGCAAGGAGTGGTTGGTTTATAGGAGAGAGGCCTCTCCTATCACGCAGATGGTGATGTGAGGGCTTCACAGCCATTGGGGATAGCTCCCAATGGCTAGGGTTGCTTGTCCCTAGAATTCTGGGTCTGCTGCACATGCAGGTCAGAGAAGTAAACGTCCACCTATATGGATGGCTACTTAGGGCTTGGCGTCCATCGATATGGACGCCGACACCTCATGGGCGTCCATCCATGTTGACGCCAATTGGCCCTTCGGCCAAAACTTAAAATCATGCAGAAACCATGCTTAATCCATACATACATGTACATGAAACCTATGTAGTATAATGTATACACCACTATACCATGTAAACATCCAATATTTACTACTAATCCTACACATACATATGTAGGAACATCAAGGTAATAACACGTACATGAATATCTACATACGCATACAATGTATATATATATATATATATATATATATATATATATATATATATATATATATATATATATATACACAACATGACTCAACACACAAAGAATTGTATTTACACTACGTATATACATACAATGTATAGGGTATAACATGTATATTACTACACCATGCAATCAATAACATTTATACCTAGGCATACACATGCATACATAAGTGCACTAAGATAAGATGTACGTAGATATCTACCTATGCGTACATGAAGTTTTACATAAGCATGACTCAACACACGACAAAATAAAATGACAAGAATTGCGAGAGTCTCGAAATCTTTAGGAGGTAATATGAATTAAGTTTGCTAGGAATAATCTATTCCACAAAGTAGTTCTTGCATGCACACACCTGATTTGACATATAATATGTATATAGTATACACACACGGGTGTAGCATACTTATGTACATTATGCATGAAATAGATAGATACCACATGCACACCGGTAACTAGATTAAACTTGCACAACATTACTTAAGTACTATATGCATGGGATGCTTAATATACACAATATGCACAATTTAGCTAATTGCCTATTCTCATCTAAGTATCATAAAATACATGCATGTTATTCATGAGGAATATAGAATTACAATACACACTATTAAATACACCTACCATACTTGCCATAATCAAGTGCACATACACAAATTATAAACGAATAAAATTTCAGGGCCTCACAACTCACTTCTTGCTAGTTAAGAACAAGTGGACAGTTGATGTTCTGGCCACTTTGTATGTGAAGGAAATTGTCAGACTACATGGCGTACTTGTGTCCATTGTGTCTGATAGAGACCCAAGGTTTACATCCCATTTTTGGAAAGGACTACACTTTTCCTTGGGATCTAAATTCAACTTCAGTATGGCTTTCCATCCACAAACTGATGGTCAGACAGAAAGAACAAGTTCGATAATTGAAGATATGCTTAGAGTCTGTGTTCTGGACTTTCGAGGTAGTTGCCATGAACATTCACCTCTTGTGGAATTTGCCTACAACAATAGCTATCAAGCCAGTATTCAAATGGCACCATTTAAAGCACTTTATGGTAGGAGCTGTCGATCTCCGATCCGCTGGTATGAGGTCGGCGAAAGACAATTGTTAGGACTAGAGATGGTAAAGGAAACTATAGAAAAGGTAAAGCTTATCAGATAAAGGATGGCAGTGGCGCAGCAGAGGCAGAAAGCATATATAGACACCAGAAGGAGGGATCTAGAATTTCAAGTTGGTGACCATGTGTTCCTAAAAGTGTCTCTAAGCTGTGTGATTAGGAGGTTTGGAATTAAAGGCAAATTTTCACCATGATTCATCAGCCCTTTCAAAATCCTCAAAAGAGTAGGTGAAGTTGCATACCATTTGGCGTTACCACCACAACTGGATGGAGTACACAATGTATTCCATATATCTATGTTGAAGAAGTATGTACGCGACCCTTATCACGTCATAGACGATGAGCTTCTGGAGTTCCACAAAGACGGAACTTATGAGGTAAGGCCAATTGAGATTATAGACCATGAGTTGCGCCAATTGAGAAACAAGGTTATTCCCTTAGTGAAGGTCAGCTGGAATCAACGCTTAGAAGAGGATGATACATGGGAGACCGAGGAAGCTATGCGCAAGAGATTTCCAGAATTATTCACAAGTAAATCACCCTTGTCCTATAAATCCTATCTATTAATTTGGGGACCAAATTCTCTTAAGTGGGGGAGGGTGTAGCACCCCGTATATTTAGTGATTTAAAAATAAAGAATAAATTGGAAATAATAGTTTAATATTTATCAAGGTGGTTAAAACATAGGCGCCATGATCGTATGTGTGAAATGTGTGATTAGAACGAAATAAATCTCATAGTTAGTCTCCTAATGAGACAAGACAATTAGTGGATAATTATTGGGCCAAACAATTACTCTTAGCCCAAAGAACAAGAACACAATAAGAATAATCCCCAAAATTCGTAACCCTAACTGAGCAAAAAATAGAAATAGGCAATTAGGAAAAAAGCAAAGGCAATTAGTCATATTTATCAACCCAAATTCGTGCCTAACCATATCACGAGGTTTCCTATTAGCTCACATACTCCTATTGGGTTTGGAATCCCTCAAACAAGGAAGGAATCAAGCTAGAACCACAATCCTCATTTCCTAGTTGTATTAGGACTCTTAAAAAACCCTAGATCCTTAAATACTCATCATAAACCCCTTGGGGAAAAGTTACCAACTTGCTAGGGCCGTGAGGAGCAGAGCTTGAGCACCAGAGGAGGTGGAAATTGCCCCCAACTAGAGCTCTCTTCCCCAGCTAGCTTTCTGCATCGACCTACAAAACACCTCTTGAGGAATCGATCAAAGTAGGTGTTCTCAGGCCAAACAAGGACAAATCTTATACCATGTTAAGGATCATCGTGTCTAGTTTCATATGCACTTGTTTTCCTTAATTTTCATCGACTGTGCTATGAGTATTAAGCATTTTCCAAACATCGCGCATGTTTATGGCTTTTAGTGATCATGTCTAGTTTCATGCATCCCAAGACCAAATTAGGTCAATCCAAAACCATAGTTATCCTCTACTCGTCGTCCCCTAAAACTTTCATGTTCATAGTTTTGTCCAAGGAACCCTAGATCTCGAGTTATAAGCATTGCATTCATGGTTGCTCCGTTTTTACCGATTTCAAATTGAACCCTAATTTGTGACCAAACCAGACGTCGCGTTTTAGGCACTGGTATCGCAATAGGATAACCCATCACGATTACATTAAAGGCGATAGCGGAGACCATTGCGTTTAGCACCTATTTTGACAGGATCTTACAACATCAAACTATGTGCCACATCATTTTCAGTACGTGTCAAGAATGCAACCACAGGTGTCGTCGCTATTCTATTATTTTCCTACCCTTGGTTTACGTGTCTTTTTTCATATTTACGAAGTGTTGCATGAACGCGCCAACTATACCCGTTGCATTTATGTGTTACATGTCTTAAACACGTATGACTGTTCCGTCGTGATTTGAATGCGACTGGTACATCTGTCGTGTTTCTATCCATTAATCAATTGTTCATACCGATTGTTCCTAAATGTGACCGTTAACTCTGTCACGATTCAGAAGACCGACTAAACCACTATTTTTACTGTTTAAGCCTTTGTAATAGGCGACGATTGTATCCGTCGTGTATTTGAAAGCCTACCCGAGACCTATTTGACTCTGTCTAGAGTGTAAGGTTTGCATGATATGATTATGGTTAGTGTGTACCATCTTTCCAGTGGCTTAAAAACTATTCATCCATGTAAAATCAATAATCACATGAAAGTCTATTCTAAGTTTCTTAATTTCATGATCTTACTAGCTTGAGATTGCCATGATCATCTTGATGTTCTTACTTGCTCTTAAACTGAAAGTTGATCTTATTAAACTAAATAGGTAACACTAAATAGAATTGTTAGTACTTATTGTAGTTTGTGAAACAAGTGTTAAACTTGGCGGAAATAATCATACAAGTGCACGAAGGACTTTATCCTAGTTCGGCCCTTCCCACATGGAAGTCCTACTGAAAAGATCTAGAATTACAGCAGGCCACCCAAAGAGAAAGACTTCTAAAATGCAAGAGAGCTTGGAAGTCGAAGCTTGAGAACAGCAGGCTCTCTTTCGCTTTTCAGTAGATGTGGTTGTGCATGCTTGTTGTGGCTCTTGTTGCTTGCAATTTTTGATTGGAGTTTTTAGTGTATCTTCTGGTTCAAACTTTGGCTCCTATGTATGAGCAACAAAGGCTTGAGCTTCCCGTTGAAAACTGAAAGTTAGAAACTAGCAGTTTGAAAGATAGTCGTTGATCCTTGGATGTTGAGACCTTGAGGCTTCTGTTATGACCATCAGTCCTTCAGCTCTTGGAGTCCCAATGGCTTCAGGCTATGTAGGTAGCTTCATGGCTCTATGAGATAGCTTATCAAAATGACTGCAAGCTTCATATCCATGACTGAATGCAAGTAAGCTTCAGTAGGTGCTAAGTATCTGCAAGGTAAAGAAGCACAAGTACCTCTGTCCTTTCAGAGGTAGGTGAGATAGAAATATATGTAAAGTATAAAGGACCTCAGATGGACAGATGTTCAGAGCATTTAAGAACAGACAGACAATTGTATAGAGACTTTTTCTGAAAGTAAGGGAGTTTTGATAGAAAGGAGATGTGGTAGGTGAGTTCTGACAGATAGCCCATGCTGTTTATACCTACCATCGCATTTACTACAAAGCAGTTGTCAAATGGGAATAGAACTATGTTTCTGACAGCAAGCAAGAAACCATATTATACAATTCTTTCAAATCTTAAAAAGATTTTTCATATGATTATTTTGAGTACACTCTTTCCCACCTAACAGAATATTTAAATTTAATAGCAAGGAAAACATCATATTGTAAGACATATATGGGACATACATTTCGTAAAGGATCCCATAGGGATAAAGAAAATCTATCAAGATAAATGAGACATAATGTTCTGTAAGAAATAAAGAAAATTATCAAAGTATAGTAACACAGAATTTGATGTTATACTTCGGCTTCTAAAGAGTCGGAGTGAGAAACAATCAAGACAATAACAATACTTGACTTCAACTTTTATAAGAGTCGGAGTAAGAAACAATAAGTAATCGATAATCGTAGTTCAAAGATAATCGATGTGAAACTTCGACTACAAAATAGTCAGAGTTAGAGACAGTTGATAAGAACCATAAGCAATCGATGCAGACAATCGATACTGAACTTCGACTAAACAGAAGTCGCAATGAGACATCAATTGATAACAAACTTCAACTTCTTGAGAGTCAGAGTGATAAAGGTTTGTTCATTAATCAATATCATACTTCGACTTTCAAGGAGTCAGAGTACAAAGCAATTTATAAAGCAATCGATACAAGACTACGACTTTTTTAGGAGTCGGAGTGAACCTAGTTGATAAACAATCGATATCTGAACTTCGACTTTTCAAGAGTCAGAGTTCAATTATAATTCGACTTCCCAATAGTCGGAGTGATCCCAGTTGTTTAGAAATCGGTACAACACTTCGACTTTTCAAGAGTCGGATTCAGTATGGTATACAGAATACGTTTTTGGACTTAGAAGAATTTTCTTATCAAGTGTAGACACTTAGGTCATGTGTGTGTTGACACACAAACTTAAATAAGTGATACAAAGTATAATACATGTATTCCTTTATTTTGGCATATTAATGTTTATACAAAATAACTTGTGGTATATTTCAATAAATTTGTTTTTGAGAGATATTAAAAGATTTTGTCATACCAAAAACACAATGTTCAAACATTCAAAAAAGATAATTGCACAACAGTATTCTTAAGATAGTTGCTCAACAATTCTCCCCATTTTTGTTAATGACAAAAACTTTTATATAGACAATGTAAACAAATTTGGTTTTGTAACAAAAAATAATTGTTCTCTATCCTATATATCTATTATTTTCTTTCTTTCTCCCCTTTGTGGCATTAACAGAAAGGATAAAAGAGAGAGAGAGAGAGAGAGAATACACACAGATAGAGAGAAAATGTTGTATATTGATAATAGGAAAGAGCATTGTACATTCATGAAGAAGAACTAGGAAGATGAAGAGAAGGTGGGATCTGATCAAAGAATGGTTGAAGAAGATCTCAAAGCTTCTTCTCATTTTTAGGGAATACATGGAAGAACTTGGAACCATCTATGTCATAGGATGATCCTATAGAGGGGATTTTCCTAAAAGACTTAAGGTGACGACGATGATACCAATTAAGTCTCCTATTGTAGTTGTCACTGGACAGAGTTTTCCTAAGGGGAATGAATTTCCTACTAGCTGCCTTATGCAAGAACTCATGAACTGTAATGTTCCAATGGATACCTTAAGAATGAGTTGCTTCCTTGGCTTTGTAGTAGACGGTATATCTCTCTGTCCACTTCAGAGAGACAGTCTTCCAAAGTGTCTCATAACCTTTACAAAGATAAGCAGTAGAAGATAACTTCTGCTTCTTGCATTCTGCACTGTCTTCAGGGTAAGACACAACCCACTGATCATTTGTGATTCTTTCTAATTTGACAAAACTATGCTGAAAATCCAGTAGATGCTAAGAATTCTTGGGGGCATGCATGATAGCAAAACTATGGAAGGATAGCTTGATGTTGTATTTGATCTTGAACCTAGTTGCTATCCTAATGTGTCTGTTGAAGACAACTTGGACAAACTGCTTTCTATAGGAAATTGCCCCTATTAGACTGGGGTGCAGTCCTGAGGGCAAACCAATGGTCATAAAGGGAGTGATTTCTCTTTGCCCTCTAACAAGCATAGCCCACTACCCCTTATTAACATCTGGCAAGTTTATCTTGAATCTATCTTCATTGAACTGCTTCATTCTAATGTAACTGATCTACTGCTCCTTTATGAATTCACTAAAAAGATCAAAGAACCTAAGATTTAAGTGAAAGGAAAGATTCATAAACTGGTTTCGGAGTTTGGCTTCTCTAAACTTAGTAGCTTCTCCAGGGTAGAGAGATATAAAGTCTTGAGCAGAAAGGGTATGGCTTTTCTAAGTGATAAGGTTCAGATTAGCCAGGGACAATTCTAAAGTTTTTATCAAGGTGGGTAGCTAGTCTTCAAATTTGTAGCCTGGCATCCCATGACCTTCAAGGAAAACTTTAATAGAAAGAAATTCTCTGAAAAGAGCCATGTTGTGTTCAGAGTGATATATAAAGGCATACCAAAAAGGAGGAAGTAGGGAGCTAGGGTTGAGTTTCGTCTTGGGCCCTACTTTAGAAGAAAGGGCTAAACTTGGCACTATTTGAGTAAGAGGATGAGTAGATTTGTTCGAAGAGGGAGTTGAGGATGTAGGGAGAGAGGAGAAGAAGTGAGGGGCTAGGGTGTGAAGAGTAGGTGTTTTTACAATGTGGGGTTTGAATGTGCACACTATAGGAAATGAAGTAATAGAAATGTTTGAGGGAGAAGGAATTGAAGGAGGTTGTTCCTCTGGTAGAGAAGTAGAGGGGGAAGATCATAGGAGACAAGAGGGACAGGTTCAGAAGGAATTAGAGGTGTTTGTTCAGTGGGAGCTGGAGGTGTAGGTTCATAAGGAATGGAAGGGAGGGTTGAGGGTTCAGAAGGGGGAAAAACTACATAACCAGATTTCATCAGCTTCCTCCTCACCCTTCTCTTGAAAGTCTTAACCTTGGAAAGCTCTTCCACTTCCATAGACTGCTCTGACTGCTCCACTGACTGCTCTGCTGAAATTGCTCAGAAGGTTGCTCCTTCTGAGGTTGCTGTTGTTGCTGTTGTTCAACATCCGACTCTGTCACTAATACAGACTCCACAACTAGCTATTCTACAGGCTTCTCTGGTTGTGGCTCTGACTGGTTAGGCTGTTGCTCTTGAGGAACAAGAGGTACTGGGGAGCTGCCCTTGCCCTATTGGCATACCAATTGGAAAAGCAGATCCTTCATCTTCTGAACTTCCTCTGACATAAAGTCAAATTTGAAATAAATTTGATGTATCTGCATCTGAAGCACTGTCAGCATTTCTTGTTGTTTAAGGACCAAATTTAATACATCATCAGTGGTCCTACAAGTCTCCCCTTGAGACCTTGGCCAGGTCTCAACTGGTGATGGAGAGACATGATGATACACTTCAAGCATAGAGGGCTTAGCTGGAGTGGTACTTGGGATATCTTCTTCTTGAGCCACTCTTTTGCCTTTCAGATCCCTGAGCACTTGACTGATAGTCTCATCTGGAAGATCTTGCTCTAGGGAGGGTGCTACCATGTCTTCTTATGCTGCCTCTTCTGCTACTGTTTCTTCTGCTCTAGCTTGTTCTCTAACAGATGTA
The DNA here is from genome assembly GCA_014218235.1 of Colocasia esculenta. Lineage (NCBI taxonomy): Eukaryota > Viridiplantae > Streptophyta > Magnoliopsida > Alismatales > Araceae > Colocasia > Colocasia esculenta. The sequence continues at coordinate 26,509,317 of CM024764.1, forward strand.
GATTGCACTGGTTGAGCAGTAGAAGCACCTTGTACCTTATCTGAGAATATGTCATGTTTACAGTTTGGTACAGACTCCTTACTCAACAAATTTTGGGTCTTATTCTCCAAAATGTAGTGACTTCTTTTGAGTGTGGATAGCTCAATTGTCTCCTTCACTGACATTGATATTTCTTCTGATAAATCTACTGAAAATCTTCTAAAAATAAGAGCCAGCAAGGGTCTATAAGGGAGGGATTCTTGCAAGAACTTGGACCCTGCCATCCTCTCTAAGATAATAGAGGGGAGATTGATTCTATGCCCCTGAATGGCCCTAAAATAGAAGATTGCCATCTAAAGTTGTGATAGAGGAGTGAGTTCCATCCCTAGGGGTGATGATAGTGGTGATGATCGCATGTAGAATTCTCTTCTCTACTGAAAGCTCATTGATAAGGAGCCCTTTCTTGGAGAGACTACCTAGACTACCAATTATGCTTAACTTCTGCTTCTCTACGAACATTAATTCACTGATCCTATGTCCGGAGTTGGGGCAATCCAAAATTTCAACTAATAATTCTTTAGAAATAGAAACTTGAGTACCTTTCACAGAGCCTGAGACTGACCTATCTGCAGACACTTGGAGAGAAACATAGAATGCCTTCACAGCATCCTCAAATGTTAGTTCATTGATCTGACAAATCTTAGACCAACCCATCGCTTCTAGGGTTTCTGCTACCCAACTGAGTCTGTCCGTCAACTGAGAGAAATCCACTATTTTTCCTGGGCAAATTGAGGCCTTGGCTAAGTTGAGCTGATGCCACTGCTCTGGGGTGAAGAAGGTTCCGTCCAGAGCCCTAGAGGATGCCATCTAGACAAATACACGAGAAGGTCTGGGATGATAGAGGAGATCTAGAATAGGTTCAGAGAAGTTAAAGAACCTACCTTTCTTCAGAGAGATCAAAGGAATCGGCAGATGCTTGAAGATGGTTCCGTCAGGGTGAAGAGCACAGACTTGGGAACCAGTAAGAAGACGAAGGAGTTAGAGATGTTTCGAATGGGGTAAATTGGAAAGTAAGAGGGAAAGGTCTTGATAAAGAAGGAAGTTGTATAACGGACTGTGGATGAGGGGATGAACGGCTGGATTAAAGAATAAGCCATTATTTTAATTTCCCCCAACAGGTTTTATAACCCCCTTTTTTTCTTTTTCTTTTTTGAATTAACATAGACTCCGACTTCACAAACTCCGACTTCATAAGAGTCGAATTTCGAAACTCTGACTTCGGAGAAGTCAAAAGTTCAATACTTAGAAAAAGTTTGACAATGTATAGAGCATTACAATGCAGTCAAGAGTTTGAGTATTTAATCAGGGTTGCACATTCCAATTTCTCTTCTTATTGAAGTAAATCTATCTTCAGGGAGAGGTTTAGTAAATATATCAGCTAATTGATTTTCTATAGAAACAAATTTAAGTAAAATATCATCATTACTTACATGGTCCCTAATGAAATGATGTCTGACCTCAATGTGCTTGGTCCTTGAGTGTTGGATTGGATTTTTGGTCAAATTGATTGCGCTTGTATTATCACATAGCATTGGAATTTTTTGTAGTGTATGACCATAGTCTTCTAGTTGATGTTTGATCCACAACAGTTGAGTGCAGCAACTCCCTGCTACAATATATTCTACTTTTGTTGTGTACAAAGCTACTGAATTTTATTTTCTGGAAGACCAGAAAATTAGACATCCTGCAAGGAATTGACAAGTACCACTGATGCTTTTTCTGTCTATTTTGCATCTAGCGTAGTCAGCATCACTATATCCTAGCAATTTAAATTCAGAACATCTGGGATACCATAAACCCAATTTACTTGTGTTTATAAGATATCTAAAAATTCTTTTAACAGCATTAACATGAGATTCTTTAGGATCAGCTTGAAATCTAGCACACAAACATACGTCATAAGTTACTTGTAGTTTATCCCACATTTCTTTAGCAGTTCTACAAGCAGATAAGCGGTTGAATTCTGTCTTAGATAGAGCACAGCATAGATAATTCTTAGCTTTAAAATTTAGGAAAATATTCCTTTTATCAGCTATAGATTGTGCAGCAGTACCTTCAGCAATTATAGCAAAATCACCTTGATCTATTACCTGCCACAGATCAAAGTCTGTACCTCTGATGAAGCATGCCATTCTCATCATCCAGTATTGGTAATCTTCACCATCGATGGTGGTCTGGTGATAGACTGTTCTTCATAGTTGTGAGCTTCAGCTGCCATCTCTTCTCAAATCTTTTGATTCTTTTGAGAAGACCTCGCTCTGATACCACTTGTTGGATCGAGATGGAGCTTTAGATGTCCTAGAGGGGGGTGAATAAGACTTCTTTGCACTTTAAAAATTTATCTGAAAATAGGTAAAACTAAATAGAATTGTTAGTACTTAGTGTAGTATGTAAAAAAAGTGTTAAACTTGGTGGAAACAATCACATAAGTGCACAAATGATTTTATCCTGGTTCGGCCCTTCCCACATGGAAGTCTTATGTCCAGTCCCCAAGAACCTCTTGGAATTTCACTAACTACCAAGAACACTTAGCCTTCTCTCAACCTAACAGGTATTACAACCCACTTGCACCCAAGCAAGTCTTTCCTTTACCAAGGGGTAATACAAATACCTACAACAGAAGGTCTTCTCTTCACAAGAGTGGCACTACAAGGAACAAACCCCCTACTGGTTTAAAACACTGAAAAGAGTACAATGTATCTACTCAAGAATTGAGTAAACATAGAAATCAGAAAGCGAAACCAAATGAAAAAGATTGTTCTAACTCTTTCTGACTCTAAGAGGGTGGACTAAAAAGATCTAGAATTACAGTAGGCCACCCAAAGAGAAAAATTTCTAAAATGCAAGAGAGCTTGGAAGTCGAAGCTTGAGAATAGCAGGCACTCTTTCGCTTTTCAGTAGATGTGGTTGTGTATGCTTGTTGTGGCTCTTTTTGCTTGCAATTTTTTATTGGAGTTTTCAGTGTATCTTCTGGTTCAAACTTTGGCTCCTATATATGAGCAACAAAGGCTTGAGCTTCCCGTTGAAAACTGAACTTTAGAAACTAGTAGTTTGAAAGATAGTCGTTGATCCTTGGATGTTGAGACCTTGAGGCTTCTGTTATGACCATCAGTCCTTCAGATCTCGAAGTCCCAATGGCTTTAGGCTATGCAGGTAGCTTCATGGCTCTTCGAGATAGCTCATCAACATGACTGCAAGCTTGATATCCATGACTGAACACAAGCAAGCTTCCGTAGGAGCTAAGTATCTGCAAGGTAAAGAAGCGCAAGTACCTCTGTCCTTTCGGAGGTAGGTGAGATAGAAATATATGTAAAGTATAAAGGACCTCAGATGGACAGATGTTCTATAAGGCCCTCAATTTCTATGCATTGTATGACTATTTTGATGCTTTATTGTTCTGCCTAAAATCTCTTCTTAACGTCAACATCCCTTGACGTTAAGGGCTAGTTGACGGCAACACTTGTGTCGTTTACCTTGTGGCCAGAAGATCTAGATGTCAACATCGATTGACGCCTATTTTTAGTTGGCGGCAGCTATGTGGCCGTTTACTTCTCCAGCTGGGTTTAGGATTCTAGATCTGAAATTGACCCATTTTCTCTGGAAACTGATTAGGAAACCTCCCCCCCAACGGTCAGGACTCTTATGACCTAGGATTCCCACGACTCTATTGCCTATTTAACCAAGACATCTTGGCTAGGAGAGGACTTTGGTTCAGAAGAAAGGTTTTCTAGGTTTCGGGGAGAGAAAAAGAGAACTTGTGAGGGTTGATCCGACGATTTGAAGGCTTCACCGATGATCATCTACGAAAGGGAGACTCTATTGAAGGTGGAGAAGCTTTCCTAACGCTGGGGGATCAATTGCATAAGCGTGGAAGTCGAATCAAGGTGGGGAACATCACCTCTTTGGCTTGGCCAAAGAGGGCTTTATCGCCAAAATTCAATCCTCAGGGGTTTTTAGAGAAGCAATTAACTTAGGGGTTTCATCCCTAGACCTATCACCTAGAGTTTAGGTATTTTTCCGGATTTTAATTCGTGCCCTAGACCCCCAAATTTCCTAATTTTTCTATTTTTGGTCTGCTCCTTCTGCAGACAGGAGGTTGACGGCAACCTTCTTGCTGCCAAGTTCCTGAGTTAGCGGCAATCGATTGTGTCGTTAACCCACCCTGACGGCAAGCCCCTTGCCATCAAGTTCATCTGGTTTTACATAACAGTGGTTTCAATCTGTGTAGTGTGATCTTTCAGGGATTTGTGGATGTTTGTACATGCTATAAAATTTCTGGTTGGTTAGGTATGTTTATTAGGTCAAACCATGAATTCCTGTTAAATTTCTGATCATGATTACGAATTATAGAATTTCTGTTATGGAGAATTATGTATGTTTTAACATATCTAAATTCAGAATAAATAGGTATAGTGTATGATATTGTTGCAGAAAATTTCCATGAATCTAGGGTTACTGTATACATGTTTTAAGACTATTAGAACTAACTATTCACTATCCACCATTATTAATTGAATTATCTTATGAAATTGTGTGAGATCCCTGTTAAATATTAAAAATAGATAGTCTATCATGAAAATTCTCAAAAATTAACCATATGATGTATTTCATGCGTATAGTTTAAGGTTAAAATTTGAGTCTATTCTAACATCTGTAAGTGCTATTTGCCATTGTAAAGGTATTAAAAGGGCATATTGAGCATGATTAATCAAGAAATGGTAGTTGTTGTGACTAGTATCGTGTTTAGGTACTGTTAAGCATATTTTCTTACTTTTAGAGAACCATGATAAGCTCTATAACCTGAAAGATATGTGTTTGCATTATAAGCATGTGAATGGATCATTAAGAGCATGTAAAATGTTGCTAAGCATGTGATTAAGCGAAATAATGTGATTAAGTGAAATTTGTGCCAAAGTTGACACTACTACCATAGAAGGCTGTGGAGCCATACTATAGAAAAGTCCCTATGGGACGACTCAATGTGTTTATGATATCCTGTGGGCATCAGGATGAAATCCTGGAGGTGGACAAGTACCACTAGTTAGGGTGGAGAGGGCTTCTTCGGATTCTGCGCAATTACCAAGATTCGTCACTATAATGCCTAGGTGATGGGTATGTGTTATGTGATACGTGTGTCCTTCTTTATGGTGGTTCAAACTATGTGTCACGGTAAAAATAATGTATAAAGATGTGAACTATGTGTGAATGTGCCAAGTGATCATGTGAAAGTGGTGTGTAAATGTGTTACAATGTGGAATAATGTGAAATCATGTAATTATGTATTATTTATGTTAAAATAGCAAGGAAAATGTGTGCTTATGTGATATAAAAGCATGTGAAAAGTGATAGATATCATGCTAGGTTTGCTAGTAATCATGTGTTTAGTTCCATGATCAAGTTGTTTAGAAATATATTATGAATGAGTTGTAATTGATACCATGATTTGAGCTAAGACCATGTGTAGATAAAATAGGTTATTTATTTGTACTTGTTTGTTATGACATGAACCATGTGCTAAAATTACTCTTTTTTTTAAATTGAGTAGCATGAATGTGATATGTGTAAGGATGTGCCAATAGGTTACTTGCTGAGTCTTTTATGAAAACTCATCCTTGCTTTAACATACAGGTGAGACAGGTGTTCCTGCGATTGAGGAGGACGTAGTGAGGAGCAACTCCGAGCGAGAGGAGTAGCGGAGCTTGTGGAAGATTATTTGCTTAGCTTGTACTTTCCATTTACTAGTATGTGGACAATGACATGTTATGGACTTGTTTAATTATGGATTGTGTTTATATTCATTGCTACTATATAGACTGTGGAATGTGTGTAATGATGATGGAAGAAGAATCTCTTTCATTTCCGCTGTACTTTCCTTTGTTATTTATGTACATCTTTACCTACTGTGTAGTGTTGGGTACAAGTCCCATTGTGACGGCGCACTTTATATCGACGTGGATTGGTATAATCGTATTGATATAAAGAGGGTCGTTACATGTTCAGAGCATTTAAGAAAAGACAGATAGTTGTATATAGACTTTTCCTGAAAGTAAGGGAGTTTTGACAGAAAGGAAATGTGGTAGGTGAGTTCTGACAAATAGCCCATTCTGCTTATACCTACCATCACATTTACTGCATAGCAGCTGTCAAATGGGAATAGAATTATGTTTCTGACAGCAAGCAATAGACCATATTATACAATTCTTTCAAATCTTACAAAGATTTTTCATATGATTATTTTGAGTACACTCTTTCCCACCTAACAGAATATTTAAATTTAATAGCAAGGAAAACATCATATTGTAAGACATAGATGAGACATACATTTGTAAAGAATCCCATAGGGATAAAGAGAATCTATCAAGATAAATGAGACATAGTGTTCTGTAAGAAATAAAGAAAATTATCGAAGTATAGTGACACAGAAGTTGATGTTATACTTCAACTTCTAAAGAGTCGAAGTGAGAAACAATCAAGACAAGAACAATACTAGACTTCGACTTTTATAAGAGTCGGAGTAAGAAACAATAAGTAATTGATATTCGTAGTTCAAAGATAATCGATGTGAAACTTTGACTACAAAATAGTCAGAGTTAGAGACAGTTGATAAGAACCATAAGCAATCGATGCAGACAATCGATACTGAACTTCGACTAAACAGAAGTTGCAATGAGACATCAATTGATAACAAACTTCGACTTCTTGAGAGTCGGAGTGATAAAGGTTTGTTCATCAATCAATATCATACTTCGACTTTCAAGGAGTCGGAGTACAAAGCAACCTATAAAGCAATCGATACGAGACTTCGATTTTTTTAGGAGTCGGAGTGAACCCATTTGATAAACAATCGATATCTAAACTTTGACTTTTCAAGAGTCGGAGTTCAATTATGTTGGATCTCTTATTTTGATGATGCCTAAATATGATTCATAATATGTGGAAATCATGTTTATCCTGTCTCCTTTAAATCTCACATTGTTTTTCCATGTGTAGCTCAAGCAAAAGATAAAGACATGCCCAGTGGTGTCGACACAGTGCACCTGTGTGTCAACACTAGTTCACTCTCCCAGTAGCTTATTGGAGAAGCATGCCTAGTGGTGTCGACACAGTGCACCTATGTGTCGACACTATTTCATTGTCCCAGAAGCCCATTTTGATGCCAATGCTTGGTGTGTCGACACATGTATGTATAGTGTCGACACACTTCAGACTTTTTGCCAAATCCAAAATGTAGAGACACGTGGATGTTGTTGATAAGGGCTTTTTGAGCGGGAATTTTCGTGCCTCCAGATCCCAAGATATTTTGTGGACCTATGGGACTAAAAATGCCCCTTATCCACTTGGCTTTTGGTGAGGTATCTATCTGCTCTTCCAGTCTCCAGAGTATTCCAGGCGATTTCAGAAGAAGGCTTCAACCTAGCAAATTGCTTTCAGATCTGAAGGAACTGAAGCATCGTGCACCTTGGATGATCCATCTAGAGAAGGAATTCAAGTCTTCAAAGTCTTCTTCCTAGAGCTGAAGAAGAAGAGTTGGTCTCCCTTGTTGAAGCAGAAACAGGGACCTTCGAACCAGACATCTCCAACCTTGTTTTTCAACTATTTGGTCTGGTTCCTTATCTCAAACTTATTCTATAGTGTGTGTTTTGTGAAATTGGTGCAATCCTTGTGCCCAATTTCGTGTGTGTGTTGCTGGATCTGAGATTTTTGCATCTCAGAGTGTGTGTGGTGATTTGTGACTTTTCTGAACTGGCAAGATAAGCCACAATTGTGTGTGTGTGTGTGTGGATGGTGGATGTAGGATACATTGTTGTGTAATCCGAACCACCCTAAATCTCTTTGTCTTTGTGGTTTGATTGTGTCTTGCGATAGATGCTTGATAGGCTCGTTAGTATTTCACTATCTAACTTGTCTAAGTTGTTCAGAATTGCAATTGATCTTTAGATTTTATTCTTGATTCAATCTCTCTAAGATCATAATCAAAGGGATTTATAAAATTCAGAGAAATCTATTCAACCCCCCCCCCTCTAGATTTCCTTATAGCAATTTTTTTGCAACATTACATTTGGTATCAGAGCTGGTTCTCATTGCACTTTAAGTGTTTGATCTAACGATCAAGAGTTTATTGCTATGGAAAATACCAAGGGGTTTATTGCTGAGGGTCATTCAATTACTAGGCCTCCTTTTTTCGATGGATCTGATTATTGATATTGGAAAAACAGGATGCAAGTGTTCTTAAGAGCTCAGGAGTATGAGCTTTGGAGGATTGTTGACAAGGGACCAGATGAAATTCCTAAAGATGAAAGTCTATGGACCAAGGATTAGATCAAGAAGTCTACTCTCAGCTGAAGTGCCATGAACATGATGCAGTGTGCAATCCATCCCAAGGAATACTCTAGAGTATCATCATGCAAGTCTGCTAAGAAGATGTGGGACAAGCTCCAACTCATTTATGAAGGAACTTCTGAGGTAAGGGAAACCAAGGCAAATATTCTAGTTTCAGAGTATGAATTGTTTAGAATGAAAAGTGCTGAGACCATATCTGAGATGTTTTTCAGATTCATGCTCATTGTGAATGGTTTTAGAGGTTTAGGAAGAGACTATTCAAATAGTGACCTTGTTAGAAAAATTCTTAGGTCACTTCCATCAGCTTGGCACACAAAGGCAACAGTAATTGAGGATTCAAAAATTTTGTCAACCATGCAACTAGATGAGTTAATAGGTTCACTCATGACATATGAAATCAATCTGAAAGGAAATGCATCTGTGATTACATCAAAGAAACCTATTGCTTTAAAAGCTTCTTCTAGCTCAAAAATAGTTGTTGACCAATCTGATAAAAATGAAGAGTCTTCTGATGAAGAGAATGATGAAGAATTGGCGTTACTGACAAGGCAATTCAAAAAGTTTTTGAAAAAGAAAGGGAAAGGTAAGATCAAACCCTTCATCAAAAAGGATGTTTTAAAGAAAAATGATTTTAATAAAAAAATTGGAAACAAATAAAAAGATTGATGTCATTTGTTATGAATGCAGGAAACCATGACACATGAGAGGAGAGTGTCCTGATCTGAAGAAGAAATTGAAAAACCAAATCTTCAAGAAGACAAGAGCAATGCTGGCCACTTGGAGTGATGAGGATAATAAAGACCAAGAAGAAAGTGGCTCAGATGAGGAAGAAGTGACATGTCTCATGGCTAGACATGAAGAAAGTACTGAGGTAAGTTCTTCTTTTGAGAACTTTACAACTGATGATTGGGAGGAAGCATATGGTGTTTTATTTAATAAATTGTGTGAAATAAAATCTAAAAATAAAATGTTGAAAAGGAAAATTAACAGCATAGTGCAAAGCCCACAAGAATCTGAGCAAATAAAATTGTTGAATGATGAAATCAAAAACATGAAATAGGAACAAGAGTGTTTGAATGAACAACTAGATGTCATCAAAGAAAGATGTCAGTCTACTAAAAAAGAAAAACAAATCTTGGTAGACAAAAATGAAAAACTCAAAAAGGAAAAAGAGGTAATTTAAGAGGAACTAAAAAATGTCCAAAAAGAACTGAGTGACAAGAAAGAAATGTTGTCAAAATTTTTCAAAGGCAAACAAAACCTGGATGCCATTTTAGGAGTTTGGATGAATCCTACCAAACTTGGTTTAGGTTATCAGCCTGAAAATAAGAAGAAGATTGGGCAAACCTTGATAACCTCATTTGTTCAAGGAAGCACTTCTTATGGAAATTCTGAAAAGAACATCAAAGAAAATTCACAAGCAAACTCAAAATCCAAAATCAAAATCAATTTAAAAATTCCAAAATACAGTTCAAACATGAGAGAGTTCAAGGTAAAAATCAACAAAGTTTGAAATTCAATGTTAGACCAACTTTATATCCAAAGAACAATAGAAACTTCTCAATTGGATCTAACTCTCATATCAAAAAGAATAAAGACTTCACACCACAAAGGATCATGATATGCACAATCTGCAAAAAATCTGGTCACACTAATGATAAATGCAGATCAAGAGTAAATTCAAGAAAAATAAAACAAATCTAGATTCCAAAACAACTTGTTGTTGAGTTGAAACAACTGATGGGACCCAAAGCAATTTGGGTACCAAAATTCTCTTTCTAAATCCTTTTTGCAGGAACGTCTTACAGCCCACAAGAAAGATAAGTGGTACCTTGATAGTGGTTGTTCAAGATATATGACTGGAGATACAGAAAAAATTTCCACATTGATTGAAAAAGATGGTGGACAAGTGATTTTTGGAGGTAAGAACAAAGGGCAAATCATTGGAACCGAAAAACTTAGTAAGAATCCTTCAAGCCCCATTGAGAATGTTTTTCTTGTAGAAGGCCTTGATCATAATCTTTTGAGCATCAGTCAACTCTGTGACAAAGGCCTTAAGGTAATTTTCAATTCTGAATCATGTGAAATTGTTGAAAAAGATTCTGGAAAAATAAAATTTCTTGGTCAATGAATTAATAATGTTTACTTGGTTGATTTGATTAATCATCAACATGAAAATCTTTGTCTTGTTGCCAACCAGCATGATCTATTTCAATTGTGGCATCGAAGGTTAGGTCATGCTAGTGAAAATGTTCTGAATAAATTGTTAAGATATGATCTTGTGAATGGTTTACCAAAAATGAAGAAAAAGAAAAATGCAATTGTATGTGCTGCTTGTGCCCAAGGTAAGCAAACTAGGAAATCATTCAAATATGTTACACCTTTAATCACTTCCAAACCCTTTGAATTATTGCACATGGATTTATTTGGTCCTACTAGGACACTCAGTCTTAGTGGACATAGATTTGGGTTTGTGATAGTGGATGACTTCTCTAGATTTATCTAGGTATATTTTCTGTCTCACAAGAGTGACACTTTAGAAATTTTCAAAGAATTTGTTGATAAAATTGAAAATGTAAAAACAACTAAAATCCATTCCATTCTTACTGATCATGGAGGAGAATTTGACAATAACTTGTTTATTTATTTTTGTAGGAATAAAGGAATTGATCATAAATTTGCTTCTCCAAGAACCCCTGAACAAAATGGAATTGTTGAAAGGAAGAATAGGACATTGGTGGAGATGGCTAGAACCTTGCTGATTGAAAGTAAGCTTCTAAGAAAATTTTGGGCAGAAGCTGTCAACACTTCATGTTATGTTCTCAATAGGGTAATGGTAAGACTTGTCCTCAGAAAAACTTCCTATGAACTCTTGAAAGGTAAGAAGCCTTACGTTGCATATTTTAGAGTTTTTGGAAGTAGAGTTTTCATCCACAACAATGATAAACATGATCTAGATAAATTTGAAAAGAAAAGTGAAGTAGGTTTTTTTCTGGGATATTCTGAGAATTCAAGGTCATATAGAGTTTTTAATAATGAATCAAAAACTGTGGAGGAAACTCCCCATGTCATATTTGATCAAAACTGTGAAAAATCTAATGACCATGATTTCTGTAGGAACCAAGAAGAAGATGCTGAAATTCATGCAAAAGAATCAGATCAATTAGTGGAGAATGAAGAACTTGATGAACATGAAGATGTGTCGACACAACAAAACACTGAGTCGACACTAGAGCAGGTAAGTACAATAATAAGAGGTAATTTTAGATACTTTAAAGCTCATCCACTTGAGAATGTTGTAGGAAATATCAATGATAGGGTTCAAACAAGATCTCATTTCGAAAACATCATTGAACAAGATCAAATGGCCTTTTTATCTCAAGTGGAACCCAAAAACATTGAAGAAGTATTAAAAGACAATTCTTGGGTAGAAGCAATGCATGATGAATTGAATCAATTCAAAAGGAATAATGTATGGAGTCCAGTTCCCGGAAATTCTGAAAGCTCAATAATTGGCACTAGATGGGTTTTTAGGAATAAATTGAATGAAGAAGGAAAAGTTGTAAGAAATAAAGCTAGACTGGTTACTAAAGGATATAATTAAGAATTTGGAGTTGATTTTGAGGAGTCTTTTGCACCAGTGGCTAGGTTAGAAGTAGTGAGAATTTTATTAGCATATGCATGTTCCAAAAATTTCAAATTGTTTCAAATGGATGTGAAAACTGCTTTTTTGAATGGTTTCATAAAAGAGGAAGTGTTTGTTGCTCAACCTCCTGGATTTGAAGATCATGATAAACCTAACCATGTTTATAAATTACACAAAGCTCTTTATGGTTGGAAACAGGCTCCAAGAGCATGTTATGACAGATTGAGCAGTTTTCTGGTGAGTAAGAATTTTTCAAAAGGTAAGGTAGATTAAACTCTTTTCACAAAACCAATCCACAATCATATCATTGTAGTTCAAGTTTATGTGGATGATATCATCTTTGGTTCCACCAATCCTTCATTATGTGAAGAATTTTCCAATCACATGCACAGTGAATTTGAAATGAGTCTTATGGGAGAATTACAATTCTTTCTTGGTTTGCAGGTCAAACAACTTGAGGATGGATTCTTTATAAATCAAGCCAAATATGTCAAAGAATTGCTCAAAAAATTCCATTTTGAACAAGCCAAACCAGCATCAACTCCCATGAGTACAAGCATCAAATTGGATAAAGATGAAAAAGGTAAAATGGTTGATGCAAAGTAATACAGAGGTATGATTGGGTCTCTCTTATATCTTACTGCAAGTAGGCCAGATATTCAATTTAGTGTGTGTCTTTGTGCTAGATTTCAATCTAGTCCAAAGGAAAGTCACTTGCTTGCAGTTAAAAGAATTTTCAGATATCTCTGTGGCACTTGTGAATTGGGTTTATGGTATCTAGTTGGATGTCATGCTGATTTGATTTCATATTCTGATGCTGATTATGTTGGATGTAAACTTGATAGAAAGAGTACTAGTGGATATTGTCAATTCTTAGGAAGTTGCATGATATCATGGGCATCTAAAAAGTAACACTCAGTTGCACTCTCTACTGCAGAAGCAGAATATGTTGCTGCAGGGAGTTGTGCAGCTCAAGTGTTGTGGATTAAAAGTCAATTGCTTGACTACCATATTGATATTGGATGTTCATCTATTATGTGTGACAATACTAGTGCAATTAACCTTTCAAAAAACCCAATTCAACACTCCAGAACAAAGCACATTGAGATTAGGCATCATTTTCTAAGGGATGAAGTTGTAAATAAAAACATTGAACTTGAATTTGTCGCTACTGAAAAACAAATTGCAGATATTTTCACAAAACCATTGGCTGAGGATAGATTCACATCCTTAAGAAGAGAACTTGGGATATGCAACATTGAATAAAACTGAAAAACAAATTGATTTCTTATGCAAAGATTATGTGGTATATCAAATGATGATTTGTGGAAGGGCAAGTTATGCTTGTCTAAAAGCTTTCATTATGTGTTGAGGAAAATCCTCCGCCAAGTACCAATAATCTATCTTTTGTAAGGATCATCAATTGTAAAAATTTTAAAAATTAAAAAAAAATTATTGATGTGCTTGAGACACAATTGATCATATATGGTTGTTTGCCAACATTGAATGTTGAAATTTGATTATTTCTGAATGATTGCTTTCTGAAATTGAGTGCCACAATTTGATGTCCTTGGCTTGAATATTGACGCACACATTAAGGGGGAGCATTAATGCTTGAGAAGTAAACATAAGTTTTGAAAATCAGATTTATTCATGAAGCCTTTTGAGAACAAGTTACTATGTTTGGTCAGAAATTACTGAGGAATTGTGAGTTTTTGAAATAATATCAGGTTAACACACAACCATGTAGTGTTGACACTAAAACTTGTTTCTGAGTTGTGAGTACATCTCTCATTGAATCCTGTCAATACATGTTCATTCTTGCAATCCTCAATTCTTCAATCTGAATTTCATCCAATTCATTTGATCATCCTAACCATTCTTCCATTGAAGAAGGATCTTCTTTACTTTTGATGAAAAATTGATGAGATCAATAACTCAGGGGGAGCTAAAGACTTCATTGCTATTTTCTCTCATCAAACCAAAATTGATTCAATGTGTTGATAAATATCTATACATGGAATGCTCATTAATCCTTCTGAAGAAAATAAGGAGTAACTCTTTAATTACAATAACATATTCTTTTAGTCAACACTCTTATATATTCTGAACTTCTAAAGTAACTTGATTTTTTTAATAGAATTATGATAAATTGTGTATTGACTTTACACATTTCCTTCAAGACTGATAAAGAGTAAAGTTGTGTCAAATATCTTAATGTTCATTTTCAAGTGTTCTTTTGATAGAGCAATGGCACAAATACTGAGAAATTGCACACCTTCACAAAGAATGAAGAGCCATGTATGTCATGAAGTGTTTGTGTTATCTCTATTCTAAGGGGTCAATTTAAAATAAAATAAAAAATCAATGATAACTGAGTAACTGGAAATATTGGCGTCTGATAAACGTATATTTCCATGTAAAAGGTTTTCATTCACCCCTTGAAGTAGGATAATGAGTAAATCTTTAGTAACCAGGGACTCTGGTGTGTAAAAAGCATGTATACTTGAGTGAAAAAGATTTACTACATTTGAATGCTCATTGCTTAAATACTAAAGCAGATTCAATGAAATAAAATGAACAACTTAAACTCAAATCAAATTTTTTTAAGGATGTTTAACTTCAATACAAATTGTCTTAATCCTGAAGAAATCACATTACTTTGGTTTAGTAAAGTATCAAAGATTGCAATTAACTACATTGAATATTTTATGTCAATCAAATTGTCATTCCAGTGCTTCAGAACTTTTAGTGATTAATTTTTGTCAGATATCTTACAACCCAGTGAATTTGTAATGGAATTATGATGAGAAATTGGAAATGATTTCTTTAACATATTAAAAATCCTTGAATGATTGATATTAGATATTTTTCATCATAACAAAGACTTTCCTTTACATTTTTCTCAAAAATTCAGAAATTCTTTCCAAATCAAGTCAACACATACTCTTCCTATGTCGACACCAGAGTCTGTCAGGTTGACACACTCTCTCTGTTGTGTCAACACAACTAGGTTCGACCGCCAGTCCATGTTTAGGGTAACCGAACCAAGGGTTCATCTTATCCTCTTTCTTGTAGTGTCGAAACCTATATATATATATATATATATATATATATATATATATATATATATATATATATATATATATATATATATATGCCCTAAAGTTCAGGTCGACCCTACCATTGGAGATTCCCATTCCATTTGAACTCTTCCCTCCATCCAACCTTCTGAGAAACGATCCCCTGCGTTTCCAAACTTTCTCTTCCAACCGCCAAATTTCTTTCTCTTCTCTTCTCTCTCTCCATCATGCCTCCCAAGCAAACTCCCAAGAGAGGAGCAAAATCCAGGGCTTCTGCAAAGGGAATCGTCATTTAAGAACCACAACCGAAAAGGAGGAGCAAGTTTCGGCATGATCTATCCAACCCTATGCCTATATAACCTAGAGATCTCGGCTAGGAGACGACTTTTCTCACCTAGGGCTTTTTAGGTTACGGGGAGAGAAAAAAAAGCTCTTGTGAGGGTTTAATCTGGCGATTGGAATGCTCCACCGGCAATCTTTTTCGACTGGGAGACTTTCCTGGAGTGGAGGATCTCTCCTAATGCTGGGGGATCATCTGTGGGAGCGTGGAGATTGGATTAAGGCATAAAGCATCACATTCATGGCTTGGCTGAGGAGGGATTCATTGTCAAAATTAGTTCTTTTGAGGTTTTTCTAAAAGCAAGCAACTTAGGGGTTTCATCCCTAGACATATCCCCTAGAGTTTAGGCATTTTACGAATTTTTACATTGTGTTCTGCACCCCCAAATTCTGTGTTTGTCTGTGGTCGGTCCGCACTTTTCTGCAGACAGGAGGTTGACGGCAACCTTGTTGCCGCCAAGATCATGAGTTAACAGCAATCGATTGTGTCGTTAACCCACCCTGACGGCAAGACCCTTGCCGCCAAGTTCATCTGATTTTGACAGAAATATGTGTTTAATCTCTGTACTATGATTTTTGGATTTCTAGATGTTTGTACATGTTATGAAATTTTGGTTGGTCAGGTATGGTCTTTAGGTCAAATCATGAATTTCTGTTGAATTTCTGATCATGATTACTGTAAGGCCCTCGAATTTCGTTGCATTATTGTATTGTATGTAAATAATTCATGTTGTGTATGTGCGTATGTAAATATCTACGTGAGTACTAGTTAGTATACTTATGTATGCATGTGTATAAACTAGATGTAATTAATGGATGAATGGTATGATGGTAGTATGTACGTAGTAGTATGCATATGACATATATAGGTATAAGATGTACATGGGTTCTGCATGTTTTAGAGTTCTGGCCGAAGGCTAGATTGGCGTTAATATCAATGGATGCTTGTGTTGTGTAGGCGTCAACCAGATGGACGCCAACACTAATCCCAGCGTCCAGCGATGTGGACGCTAACTTCTCTGGCCTGCATGCGTTGCAGAGCCAGAATTTCCAGAAGCAAGCCACCCCAACCATTGGCGAGCTGTCCCCAACTGTCTGAAAGGCCATCTTGTCACCCCTGTGGGATAGGAGAACCCCCTCTCCTATATACACACCCATTTTTACAACCCTAAGCCTTCTCTCTGCCCTTTTCAAGAGAGGAAGAAGAGAAAGGAGAGAAAACCCTATTTTCGTACTGTGAGAAACCCTCCTCTTTGCAACCCAAAATCTGAACTTCTGAAGCTTGATCTGGCCACCTGTTGCTTCAAGGAGCTTGCTGGATCATCGAGGAAGGCATTCCCGACCTCGGATTGCTCTGGAGCTTGCTCAAGAACCCGGAGGAAGGCCATCTTGGAGGTTGGTTGGGAACTTCTTGGGACAGCCCAAGGAGAGCTTCACCAAGCCTTTTGATCCCTTTGGAGTGTACCTAAAAGGCAAGTACCCTACCCATAGTGTTCATGTATGTGTCTAGGATGGTTTTACCATTTTTATATATTTTCCCTCGTGTCCTAGACCCCCAAGTTCACCCCATCCTTGGAGCTCGGGTCTGTGTTTTGCACAGACCTGACCTTAACGGCAATATCCATTGCCGCTAAGATCATGCTTAGCGTCCAGCGATCATGCCGCTAACATTGATTAGCGGCCATAGCTTGCCACTAAGTTCATCTGAGCAGAACAGCTTCTATAGGATTAATTTCGATATGTTTCACGATGAGGATATAATGTAATCTCTGATATACTATGTATACTAGTGAATGTGGTGTGTGGATGGATTTTGTGCAAGGTGGTAAATGATAGAGATTATTTATCCCATGGAAATACATGTATGATGAGTTGCTAATCGTGTCAACCCTTTTTTTGTATGATCTAGGACGAATCTGAATGTCCTACATTTTATGGGTCATGCATGTATTAGTTAGTCTCTGTTCTGAAATTCTGAGATTTTTCCCATGCTTGCGTGAATTAGTGAAAATGTGGTTTGGGAAATAGAAATCATGCATAGGTCGTGATAAATCTTCGATAAATCATGTATTACCCAATAAATTCGAGAATAAATCATGTAGCTCTATGCATGCTAGGGTTTAGACAGTGAGTTGTTAAATTTGCGATTGTTATTCAACTCCATGCTATTTTGAATTGTGAATAGCATGTGAATTTGATGTCAGATTTTCTGTAATTACGTTTTAGGTTAGAAAAATCTGAAAATTTGCATGTGGGATCCTAAACCCGAAATCAGCTAGTGGTTAAAATTTCAGGTCAGTTGGACCAGTATATGATGCAATATGGATTTTCCATGTAAAAATGTGAAACTAATGCATGCCGTTGTAAAATAATTTGATTTTGTATATAGCAACCTGATTAGTGAAATTTCCTGAGCACTAAATTTTCTGTAATTGTAGTGTCATGTCAGGAAAACAGAGCACTATGTGTGTGAATGAGTGAATGAGTGAGATGTGAGTGTCACGTGCTAAACTAAGTGCTTAAATCAGAAAACGTGTAATGTGTAAATTGTGCCAAGTGTGACATTGCTTCCACAGAGAGCAGTGGAACCGTATCAGGGAAAATTCCCCCTGAGAAGGTTCAATGTGTTGTTACCCTAAGGGCATTAGGGGGAAATCCTGGAGGTGGACAAGTACCACTGGTTAGGGTGGAAACTTGTTCTCCCGGTCTGCGCAGTCCAAGAGTCGCCATTGTATTGCCTAGATGGCGTCTATGTGATGTGATGTGTTGTGTCCTTCTTTGGTGGTTTGGACTATGTGTCACGGCACTAAATGTGAATGTGTAAATGTGTATGTGTTTATGTGAAAAATGTGAATGTGAACAATGTGTAAAAGTGCATGTGTAAAGTGTGAAATATGCGAGTTTGAAATTGTGTAAAAATGTTGAACCAAAATGTGAGGATGTGAGTTTGTAATCCATGTTATGACAATCTGAAATCATGCTTAAACAGTAGCTTTACTATGTTATGATCTTGTTTATGTATGCAAAGTGCCTAAAATCCATGCTAGGGATAATTGTTCAGCATATATAAACAACTTCCATACTTGGTTGTTCACATGTTGTGATTTAATCGTTGTTGTAGCTCTCATGTGTTAGATTATGGTTGCTAATGTATGTAAAACCATCAAGCATAAAGCATGTAAAATGGTTACGTATATGCGTAGGAATATGTAGATTCCATGTTATGTATGTTTCCTTTCATGCATGCTTGGAAATTCATGTTAATGGCTTTCATGTCTTAGTTGGTTGAAGGTAGATTTTTATGTGAGGAATGAATAGAAAGCATGTGATAGGTGATTCTAATTGAGGAAATCTGAAAGCATAGTCCATGTGTCTAAATTGTAGATTCACCATGATAGATTGCAAAATTTAATGTCAAGCATGCTACATGTTGTGTCTTGTGAATGTGTATGTAGAACCTACTATGATATGTGCATGTACGGTATGTGTAGAATTACTTGCGGAGTCTTTTAGACTCACTTCTTGCTTCGGCGTACAGGTGTAGTTGGTGACGAGACACTTGTGGAGGAGACGTTGGAGACCGACTCCGAGCATGGAGATTAGAGTGTTGGAGTACTTGTGACATTTTGTGATTTTCATAGTATGTAAATTGAACATTGTACTAGCATTATCATGGAAGAATGTATAAGTATGGACATCTATGTATTTGATTTTCAGCAATTTAATTATGTGGACTTTTAGTTCTCTAAATGTTATCGATTCATGTATGTTGAATGTGGCTGATGAATGAAATGAAGACAGTGGTTCTTTTACTTCCGCTACTCTGTTCTTATATTCACGTGTATCTCAGCTGAATGTTATTGTTGGGTAAATGTCCCACTGTGGCAACGCTCGCTATACCGACGTGGGTTGGTATAATCGTACCGGTATAATGAGGCTCGTCGCAGAGATTGGTATCAGAGTGACCGGTTGAGATTGCACATGAATATACATAAGTCATCATCTTCATTACATGCTAAGTCTACATAGGAATGTCCACATGTGTAAAATTGATTAATAATGAATGAAAAGTAGATAAGAAAATTGTTAGAAAACTTAGTAACCTAGCTCTAATGGTAGCTGAAATTTATTACAGCCATGGCTTCGAGAGGTAGGCGTGGCGGAGCGCCGGCCCGTGAGGACGAGCCGCGACGTGACGAGCGGGCGGAGCAGCAGGCCCCGGCACCGCAAGGTCCTGTACTTCCCCCACCGCCACCTGTGGATTATGGAGTATTCATGCAAGGTCTGGTGCAAGCCATGCAGACGCAGGCTCATACCCAGGCAGCACTCCAGGCTCAGTTGGAGGCTCAGGTTAGACTAATAAAAGGTTTAATAGTCTGTTTTATCTAATTATGTGATATTGTGTTGATTGTGTATTGTTTGCTGTGATGTAGCAGGCTCAAGTACCAGCTCAGGACCATGGTGGACCTTCTACTATGGAGAGATTCAAGAGGTTGCTACCACCCTCTTTTAAGGGGGAGAGCGATCCGTTGTTGGCTGAAAGCTGGATGAGGGAGATAGAAAAGATCTTCCGAGCCATCAGGTGTGCAGATGATGATAAGGTTACATTGGCCACCTACATGCTACAGGTATGCTTTAGTTTATATACTTGTATGTTTGTTAAGCTAGATTTGTTTAGATGGTGCTTATGAACGGTGTACTGCAAGAAAGAGCTGATGTATGGTGGGCTTCATTGTTGCGTACCCGGTTTGAGGATGGAGCTGTTGATGTTGCGTGGGACGAGTTGGTGAGGCTCTTTCGGGCCAAGTTCGTCCCCGAGCACGTGCAAGATCGGATGGAGCAAGAATTCCTATCTTTGACTCAAGGCTCCATGACCGTGCTGGAATATGAGGCAAGATTTTCTAAACTCTCTAAATATGCACCTCATATTGTGGCAGACGAGCGCAGAAAGACAAAGAAGTTCGTGATGGGACTCAAGCCATCACTGCGGACGAGACTCGTGGCATTTGACCACCGCGCGTTGGACGAGGCCCTCAGTGCTGCTTGTAGGAAGGAGGGAGAGATGGAGCAATTCCTGGAAGAAAAGAAAGCTTCGCAGAAGAGGCCAGCAACGACGTTCTAGCGGCAGGACAAGAAGAAAGCGGTGTACCAGACACCGCAACGACCAGTAGCAGTCGGCAGTACTCAGGTACCTTCTGTACGTTCCCCTGGTGTGAAGAAGGAGTGCCCCCACTGTGGGAGGACACATGGTGGTTCCGAGTGTTGGATGATTACGAGCAAGTGCTTGAAGTGCGGAAGCAGCGACCACAAGATCAAGGATTGCCCAAGACTTCAGCAGGGAGTCCAGCGCGGAGCGCCAGCCCCAGCAGCAGTAGCGGCAGCGGCACCAACTATAGGAAGACCAGGAAGGCCTCGAGCCCCAGCTCGAGTGTTTGCTTTAGCTCGCGAGGACGCCGAGCAGGCGGAGCATGTCACCGAAGGTACGGTTTTGCTTTTAGGTGCGCACGCTCGGGTTTTGTTTGATACGGGTGCTACTCACTCGTTCATTTCCGAGCGGTTCGCTAGGCAGTTAGCCCTAGAGTCAGGCTTAGAGTCTGAGGATTTAGAGGTCCATTTGTCTGTGCACACCCCTGCGGGTACGGTATCGACTAGGAAGTGCATTCCGTCGTTACCTGCGTGCATTGAGGATAGAATCCTAGATGGGTGTTTCTTCTTGCTAAAGATGAAGGACTATGATGCTATTCTTGGTCTGGATTGGCTAGAGGAGCACTATGCATTAGTGGATTGTCGTCGGAAGAGGATTGTTTTCCGCATTCCTGGTGAGGACGAGTTCTCTCATCCCTTGCCAAGGAACTTGGCTGGAAAGTTAGCCATCTCTGCCATGAAGGCGATGCGCATGGTAAACAAGGGTTGTGACGCTTTTCTTGCCAGCGTGGTGTTAGTGCCAGAGGCTGATGAGTCACCTACTCTTGCGGAGATTGAGGTAGTGCAGGATTTTCCAGATGTCTTTCCTGATGACTTGACTGGATTGCCACTGGATAGAGAGATAGAGTTTACTATAGAGTTGCTTTCGGGCACCTCTCCTATCTCGAAGGCTCCATATCGGATGGCACCTGCGGAGTTAGCCGAGTTGAGGAGGCAGTTGCAAGAGTTGCTTGATAAGGGATTTATTCACCCTAGTGTTTCCCCTTGGGGCACACCTGTATTGTTCGTCAAGAAGAAAGATGGGTCACTTAGGTTATGCATTGACTATAGGAAGTTGAACCAAGTGACTGTGAAGAACAGGTATCCTTTACCTCATATTGATGATTTGTTTGACCAGTTGCGGGAGGCATCAGTCTTTTCTAAGATTGATTTGTGATCTGGTTATCATCAGTTGAGGATTCGGAGTGAGGATGTGTCCAAGACGGCGTTTAGAACCCGTTATGGACATTATGAGTTTTTGGTCCTTCCTTTCGGATTGACCAATGCCCCTGCAGCGTTTAGGCCTTATTTAGATAGCTTTGTCGTGGTGTTTATTGATGATGTGTTGGTCTACTCTCCGGATGAGGCCACGCACCGTCAGCATTTGAGGGTAGTGTTAGAGGTTCTTCGTGAGCACAAGCTGTATGCTAAGTTCAGCAAGTGCGATTTTTGGTTGCGCGAGGTTCATTTCCTCGGGCATGTTATCTCCGGTGCTGGTGTTGCAGTTGATCCAGCAAAGGTCCAGGCAGTTATGGATTGGGAGATTCCCAAGACCCCTTCGGAGATTCGTAGTTTTATTGGTTTAGCTGGTTACTATCGGCGATTTATTGAGGGATTTTCATCTATCGCCGCCCCTTTGACCCAGCTTACTAGAAAGGGAGTGAAGTTTGTGTGGTCCGAGAAGTGTGAGAGTAGTTTTCAATTATTGAAGACTAAGCTCACGACAGCCCCGATCTTAGTTTTACCGAGCGGTGTAGAGGGTTTTGCTATCTACACGGATGTGTCTCGGATTGGTTTAGGCTGTGTGCTCATGCAGCAGGAAAGGGTAGTGGCTTATGCTTCTCGTCAATTAAAGGAGCATGAGAAGAACTATCCGACTCATGACTTGGAGCTCGCAGCAGTGGTTCATGCATTAAAGATCTGGAGGCACTATCTTTATGGTGTCAGATTTGAGGTGTTTACCGACCACAAGAGCTTAAAGTATCTTTTCTCCCAAAAGGAATTAAACCTGAGGCAGAGGAGATGGATTGAGTTCTTGAAGGACTATGACTTCGACCTTCAGTATCACCCTGGAAAAGTGAATGTTGTAGCAGATGCTCTGAGTAGAAAGAGGCCATCTCTCCAGCAAGACTAGAAGATGTTGGAGGATGCGGCTTGCGCGTTGACTGAGTTAGAGCCATCGCTATGCCAGACTTTTGTAGCTCAGTTATCTCTTAGGTCCTCGGTTTTGGATGAAGTGATCGAGCAACAGGGAGCCGACCCTAGACTCTTAGAGTTAGTGGGCAAGGCAGGCATTGGTCGTGATGAGGAAGGTGTGATTAGATTTCAGCACCATGTTTGTGCCCCTGATTTAGTAGATGTCTGTGAGCATGTGTTAGCGGAGGCTCATAGGTCGCGATTCTCTATTCATCCGGGTAACACGAAGATGTATCAGGATCTGAAGAGGTCATTTTGGTGGTCCGGCATGAAGAAGGATGTTGCGGATTATGTGTCTAGATGTCTAGTATGTCAGCAAGTGAAAGCCGAGCGGCAGCGACCATCTGGCCTTATGCAAAGGATGGACATCCCAGTGTGGAAGTGGGAAGCTGTCACTATGGACTTTGTTTCGGGTTTGCCTCGATCTAGAAGGGACAACGACTCGATTTAGGTAGTTGTAGATAGATTCTCGAAGACTGCTCATTTATTGCCTATGAAGAAGAAGCAGTCAGTAGAGAGTTTAGCTAGATTGTATGTTAGTGGTATCATTAGATTGCATGGTGTGCCGAAGTCGATCATTTCGGATCGAGATCCGAGGTTTACTTCGAGGTTGTGCAAGGGTCTTCAGGATGCTTTAGGTTCGGAGCTGAAACTCAGTTCGGCGTTTCATCCCCAGACCGATGGACAGTCCGAGAGGACTATCCAGACGCTCGAGGATATGTTGAGGGCGTGTGTTCTGGATTGGAAGGATGATTGGGAGCGCCATTTACCTCTTGTGGAGTTCGCATACAACAACAGCTTTCATGCTAGTATTGGTATGGCTCCATTCGAGGCGTTGTATGGTAGGCCCTGCAGATCTCCTTTATGTTGGGAGGAGACTGGTGATAGGCAGTTGATCGGTCCGGAGTTAGTTCAGGAGACTTCGGATAAGGTCCAGCTTATCAGGAAGAGACTTGTTGCGGCCCAGGATAGGCAGAAGAGCTATGCCGACAACAGGAGCAAGGATCTTGAGTTCGAGGCTGGCGATCATGTCTTCTTGAAGATATCGCCTACTCAAGGTGTTGTCAGATTTGGCAGGCATAGTAAGTTGAGCCCTAGGTTCATTGGCCCATATGAGATTCTCAGACGTTTGGGTAGCGTGGCATATGAGCTAGCCTTACCCCCAGCTTTGGCTAGTGTTCATCCTGTGTTCCACGTTTCGATGCTCAGGAAGTATGTCCGAGATCCGTCTCATGTGATTAGTCATGAGCCAGTGGAGATTCAGTCAGATCTATCGTATGTCGAGCAACCAGTAGCTATTCTCGACCGGAAGGTTCAGCATCTCCGGAACAAGAGTATTGCGTCGGTGAAAGTTCTCTGGCGGAACTTCTCACGAGAGGAGGCTACTTGGGAGCTTGAGGATGCGATGAAGAGCAAGTATCCCCTTTTGTTTGAGTAGCGTCGTTCTAACTTCGAGGACGAAGTTTCTTTTAAGGGGGAGAGGGTGTAAGGCCCTCGAATTTCGTTGCATTATTGTATTGTATGTAAATAATTCATGTTGTGTATGTACGTATGTAAATATCTACGTGAGTACTAGTTAGTATACTTATGTATGCATGTGTATAAACTAGATGTAATTAATGTATGAATGGTATGATGGTAGTATGTACGTAGTAGTATGCATATGACATATATAGGTATAAGATGTACATGGGTTCTGCATGTTTTAGAGTTCTAGCCGATGGCCAGATTGGCGTCAATATCAATGGACGCTTGTGTTGTGTAGGCGTCAACCAGATGGACGCCAACACTAATCCCAGCGTCCAGCGATGTGGACGCTAACTTCTCCGGCCTGCATGCGTTGTAGAGCCAGAATTTCCGGAAGCAAGCCTCCCCAACCATTGGGGAGCTGTCCCCAATGGTCTGAAAGGCCATCTTGTCACCCCTGCGGGATAGGAGAACCCCCTCTCCTATATACACACCCATTTTTACAACCCTAAGCCTTCTCTCTGCCCTTTTCAAGAGAGGAAGAAGAGAAATGAGAGAAAACCCTATTTTCAGACTGTGAGAAACCCTCCTCTTTGCAACCCAAAATCTGAACTTCTGAAGCATGATCCGGCCACCTGCTGCTTCAAGGAGCTTGCTGGATCATCGAGGAAGGCATCCCCGACCTCGGATTGCTCTGGAGCTTGCTCAAGAACCCGGAGGAAGGCCATCTTGGAGGCTGGTTGGGAACTTCTTGGGACAGCCCAAGGAGAGCTTCACCAAGCCTTTTGATCCCTTTGGAGTGTACCTAAAAGGCAAGTACCCTACCAATAGTGTTCATGTATGTGTCTAGGATGGTTTTACCATTTTTATATATTTTCCCTCGTGTCCTAGACCCCCAAGTTCACCCCATCTTTGGAGCTCGGGTCTGTGTTTTGCACAGACCTGACCTTAACGGCAATATCCATTGCCGCTAAGATCATGCTTAGCGTCCAGCGATCATGCCGCTAACATTGATTAGCGGTCATAGCTTGCCGCTAAGTTCATCTGAGCAGAACAGCAAGCTGTTCTGCCCTTCTATAGGATTAATTTCGATATGTTTCACGATGAGGATATAATGTAATCTCTGATATACTATGTATACTAGTGAATGTGGTGTGTGGATGGATTTTGTGCAAGGTGGTAAATGATAGAGATTATTTATCCCATGGAAATACATGTATGATGAGTTGCTAATCGTGTCAACCCTTTTTTTGTATGATCTAGGACGAGTCTGAATGTCCTACATTTTATGGGTCATGCATGTATTAGTCAGTCTCTGTTCTGAAATTCTGAGATTTTTCCCATGCTTGCGTGAATTAGTGAAAATGTGGTTTGGGAAATAGAAATCATGCGTAGGTCGTGATAAATCTTCGGTAAATCATGTATTGCCCAATAAATTTGGGAATAAATCATGTGGCTCTATGCATGCTAGGGTTCAGACAGTGAGTTGTTAAATTTGTGATTGTTATTCAACTCCATGCTAACTTGAATTGTGAATAGCATGTGAATTTGATGTCAGATTTTCTGTAATTACGTTTTAGGTTAGAAAAATCTGAAAATTTGTATGTGGGATCCTAAACCCGAAATCAGCTAGTGGTTAAACTTTCAGGTCATTTGGACCAGTATATGATGCAATATGGATTTTCCATGTAAAAATGTGAAACTAATGCATGCCGTTGTAAAATGATTTGATTTTGTATATAGCAACATGATTAGTGAAATTTCATGAGCACTAAATTCTCTGTAATTGTAGTGTCATGTCAGGAAAACAGAGCACTATGTGTGTGAATGAGTGAATGAGTGAGACGTGAGTGTCACGTGCTAAACTAAGTGCTTAAATCGGAAAACGTGTAATGTGTAAATTGTGCCAAGTGTGACATTGCTTCCATAGAGGGCAGTGGAACCGTATCAGGGAAAAGTCCCCCTGAGAAGGTTCAATGTGTTGTGACCCTAAGGGCATTAGGGGGAAATCCTGGAGGTGGACAAGTACCACTGGTTAGGGTGGAGACTTGTTCTCCTGGTCTGCGCAGTCCAAGAGTCGCCATTGTATTGCCTAGATGGCATCTATGTGATGTGATGTGTTGTGTCCTTCTTTGGTGGTTTGGACTATGTGTCACGGCACTAAATGTGAATGTGTAAATGTGTATGTGATTATGTGAAAAATGTGAATGTGAACAATGTGTAAAAGTGCATGTGTAAAGTGTGAAATATGCGAGTTTGAAATTGTGTAAAAATGTGAAACCAAAATGTGAGGATGTGAGTTTGTAATCCATGTTATGACAATCTGAAATCATGCTTAAACAGTAGCTTTACTATCTTATGATCATGTTTATGTATGCAAAGTGCCTAAAATCCATGCTAGGGATAATTGTTAAGCATATATAAACAACTTCCATACTTGGTTGTTCACATGTTGTGATTTAATCATTGTTGTAGCTCTCATGTGTTAGATTATGGTTGCTAAAGTATGTAAAACCAACAAGCTTAAAGCATGTAAAATGGTTATGTATATGCGTAGGAATATGTAGATTCCATGTTAGGTATGTTTCCTTTCATGCATGCTCGGAAATTCATGTTAATGGCTTTCATGTCTTAGTTGGTTGAAGGTAGATTTTTATGTGAGGAATGAATAGAAAGCATGTGATAGGTGATTCTAATTGAGGAAATCTGAAAACATAGTCCATGTGTCTAAATTGTAGATTCACCATGATAGATTGCAAAATTTAGTATCAAACATGCTACATGTTGTGTCTTGTGAATGTGTATGTAGAACCTACTATGATATGTGCATGTACGGTATGTGTAGAATTACTTGCGGAGTCTTTTAGACTCACTTCTTGCTTCGGCGTACAGGTGTAGTTGGTGACGAGACACTTGTGGAGGAGACATTGGAGACCGACTCCGAGCGTGGAGATTAGAGTGTTGGAGTACTTGTGACATTTTGTGATTTTCATAGTATGTAAATTGAACATTGTACTAGCATTATCATGGAAGAATGTATAAGTATGGACATCTATGTATTTGATTTTCAGTAATTTAATTATGTGGACTTTTAGTTCTCTAAATGTTATCGATTCATGTATGTTGAATGTGGATGATGAATGAAATGAAGACAGTGGTTCTTTTACTTCCGCTACTCTGTTCTTATATTCACATGTATCTCAGCTGAATGTTATTGTTGGGTAAATGTCACACTGTGGCAACGCTCGCTATACCGACGTGGGTTGGTATAACCGTACCGGTATAATGAGGGTCGTCGCAATTACATTTAGTATAATTTCTGTTATGGAAAAATATGCATGTCTTGACAGAGTTAAATCCGAGACAATTAGATTTGATGCATGACATTGTTACAGTAAATTTTCATGAGTTTAGGGTAACTGTTTTCATGTTTTGAGACTGTTAGAGCCGACTATCCACTGTTAATCATGTCTAACTGAATTATTTAGTTAAATTGCATGAAATCTATATTAAATGTTAAAGATAGTTATATTGTTACGAAAATTCTGAAAAATTAGCCATATGATATGTTCCATGCATAGGGTTTATGATTAAAATTTGGGACTATTTTGATATCTGTGGGTACTATTTGTAATTATAAAGTTATTAAAAGCAATATTGTGCATGATTATTCAAGAAACGGAAATTTCAATGATTAGTATCATGTTTAGGTACTATTATGCATGATTTGATACTGTTCGACAGTCATGACATGTTCGGTGAACTAAAATGTATGTATTTGAATAGTATGCATGTGAATGGACCAAATAGTGCATGTAAAATGATATTAATCATGTGATCCATTGAGATAATGTGTTTATGTGAAATATGTGCCAAAATTGACACTGCTACCATAGAAGGCTGTGGAGCCGTACTATAGAAAAGTCCCTATAGGAAGGCACAATGTGTATGTGATATCCTGTGGGCATCAAGATGAAATCCTGGGGGCAGACAAGTACCACTGGTTAGGATGGAGAGGGCTTCTCCCAGTTCTGCGCAGCCACCAAGATTCGTCACTATATTGCCTAGGTGACGGGTATGTGTTATGTGATATGTTTGTCCTTCTTTATGGTGGTTCAGACTGTGTCACGGCAAACAATGTGTAAATGTGTGAAATATGTGTAAATGTGCAAAGTGTTCATGTGAAAGTGGTGTGTTAATGTGTTACCATGTGAAATGAGGTGAAACCATGTGAATACGTTTTATTTATGTTAAAACAGCAAGAAAAAGATGTGATTATGTGATATAAAAGCATGTGAAAAGTGTTAGATATCATGCTAGATTTACTAGTAATCATGTGCTTAATTCCATGAACAAGTTGTTTGGTAAAATGATATGAATGAATTGAAATTGATACCATGATTCAAGTTAAAGACCATGTGTAGAAAGCATGTTATAGGTTATTCATGTGTACTTGTTTAATTTGACATAAACCATGTGCCAAACTTCTCTTGTTGTTAAAAAGTATAGCATGAATGTGATATGTGTAAGGATGTGCCAATGGTTTACTTGCTGGGTCTTTTTGAAGACTCATACTTGCTTTTAATATATAGGTGAGACAGGTGTCCCCGTGCTTGAGGAGGACATTGTGAGGAGCGACTCCGAGCGAGAGGAGTAGTTGTGCTTGTGGAGATTTTCTGCTTAGACTGCACTTTCTTTCATTAGTATGTGGACAATGATATTATGTTATAGACTTGTATAATTTTGGACATTGGTTATTTTCATTGCTACTATATAGACTGTGGAATGTGTGATTGATGATGGAATAAGAGTATCTTTCATTTCCACTGTACTTTCTTTTGTTATTTATGTACATCTCGACCTACTGTGTTGTGTTGGGTACATGTCCCACTGTGACGGCGCCCTTTGTATTGATGTGGATTGGTATAATTGTACCGGTATAAAGAGGGTCGTTATAGAGATTGGTATCAGAGAAATAAGTTGAGATTGTACATAAATAAGCCATCATCTACACAATATTGCAAAGTCTTCATAGAATTAGTCCATACATGTGGAAAATACTTAATAATGGATTAAAGATAGTTAAGAAAATAGTTAGGACTAAGTAACTTAGATTCTAACTGAGTTAATTATTTTTCAGGCAATGGCGAGCCGTGGTAGGCGCGATACTCAGGCTCGGGAGGACGAGCAGAGGCGTGAGGAGAGGGGTGAGCAGCAGGTCTTAGCACCCTAGGGTCCTACAGTACTCCCTCCACCACCACCTGTGGATTATGGCGTATTCATGCAAGGCCTAGTTCAGGCAATACAGACTCAGGCTCAGATGCAGGCGGCACTGCAGGCTCAATTACAGGCACAGGTTAGAGTTGTTAGATAGGGAATAGTCTATTTTGTTGAATGTATGATTGCTTATGTGTTGCTTGTTGTCTCAGGCTCAGGCTTCAGCTCCAGTTCCCCAGGAGCATGGCCATGGTGGTTCGTCCATCATGGAGGGGTTTAAGAGGATGGCTCCGCCTTCTTTTAAGGGGAGAGTCAGACCCTTTTGGCAGAGAGCTAGATGAGGGAGGTAGAGAAGATCTTCTGGGCTATCAGGTGTGTGGAAGAAGATAAAGTTAGCCTAGCTACTTACATTCTACAGGTACTTAGAGTATATGTACTTGTGTAAGGTTAAGATTTTAGTTTGGATGGTGCTTATGAGTTGTGTTTTACTAGAGAGAGCCGATGTTTGGTAGGCCTTTGTGCTACATATGAGGTACAAGGACGGTGCTATAGAGGTGACTTGGGTCAGGTTTACTAGACTCTTCCAGGCCAAGTTCATCCCTGAGCACATAGAGGACAAGATGGAGCAGGAGTTCCTATCTCTCACACAGGTCTCCATGACTGTCTTAGAGTACGAGGCTAGGTTTGCCGAGCTTTCCAAATATGCTTCTCATATTGTTGCAGATGAGCGCAGGAAGGCCAAGAAGTTTGTGATGGGGCTCAAACCATCACTCAGGTCGAGACTGGTGGCTTTTGACCATCGGACGATAGACGAGGCTCTCAGCACAGCATGCAGGAAGGAGAGCAAGATGGATCAATACATAGAGGAGAAGAGGGCAACTCAGAAGAGGTCAGCACCACCTTTCCAGAGGCAAGACAAGAAGAAGGCAGTGGTGCACTAGTCGCCACAGCATCCAGCGGCAGCTCTGAGTCAGCAGGCGGTTGTACCACAGTCACCCAGCTTCAGGCCCAGCGACAAGAAGATGTGTCCTCATTGCAGAAGGGCAAACGGCTGCACCGAGTGTTGGAAGCTTGCAGGGAAGTGTCTGAAGTGTGGCAGCATCGAGCACCAGATCTGAGATTGCCCCAGATTTCAGTAGTTTGCTCAGAGAGGAGCACCAGCCCCAACAGCAGTAGCGGCGCTAGTGACAGGGTGACCAGGAAGGCCTCGGGCCCAAGTCCGAGTGTTTGCATTAGCTTGAGAGGACGCAGAGTAGGTCGAGAACATCACGGAAGGTATGGTTCAAGTCATGGGTATGTAGGCTCAGTGTTGTTTGATACGGGTGCTACACACTCATTTATTTTCGAGCGGTTTGCCAAGCAGCTAGCAACAGAATCTGGAGTTGAGGCAAGGGAGTTAGAGGTTCCTTTGTCTGTGCACACACCAGCAAGTACGGTAGCGACCAAGAAGTGCATTCCATCCTTACCTGTGTGCATCGAAGACCAAGGCTTGTTCGGGTGCTTCTACTTGCTCAAGGTGAAGGGCTATGATGCTATACTTGGTCTAGATTGGCTTGAGGAGCACTATGCCTTGGTTGATTACAGGGGGAAGAATATTACTTTTCCGTATTCCTGGAGAGGATGAGTTCTCACATCCGTTGCCAAGGAATTTAGCAGAAAGGTTTGTGATCTCCGCCATGAAGGCTATGAGGATGGTGAACAAAGGTTGTGACGCTTTTCTTGCCAGTGTGGTCTTAGTCCCTAAGGCTGATCAGTCACCTACCTTGGAGGAGATTGAGGTTGTGCAGGAGTTTCCAAATATGTTCCCTGATGATTTGTCTGGATTGCCACCAGTAAGGGAGATAGAGTACACTATAGAGTTGCTTCCAGGAACCTCACCTATCTCTAAGACTCCTTACCGAATGGCACCTACAGAGTTAGCCGAGCTGAAGAAGTAGTTGCAGGATTTGCTTGATAAAGGGTTCATTCGCCCTAGTGTGTCACCATGGGGCACACCTATGCTATTTGTGAAGAAGAAAGATGGTTCCCTCAGGCTGTGCGTTGATTACAGGAAGCTCAACCAGGTGACAGTGAAGAATAAGTACCCCTTGCCGCGCATAGATGATTTCTTCGATCAGCTACAGAATGCATCTGTGTTTTCTAAATTGATTTGCGGTCCGGCTACCATTAGTTGAGGATCAAGGGAGAAGATGTGTCCAAGACTGCATTCAGGTCCGGTTATGGACACTTTGAGTTTCTTATGCTTCCATTTGGTCTGACTAATGCCCCTGTAGCATTCATGGATCTCATGAACAAGGTGTTTAGGCCATATTTGGATAGCTTTGTAGTGGTGTTCATAGACGATGTGTTAGTCTATTCTTCTAATGAGACTACACACCATGAGCATCTAAGGATTGTTTTGGAGGTTCTACGAGAGCACAAGCTGTATGCTAAGTTCAACAACTGCGACTTCTAGATGCTCGAGGTTCATTTCCTTGGGCATGTTATCTCAGGCGCTGGAGCTGCTGTTGATCCGGCGAAGGTTCAGGCGGTGTTAGAGTGGGAGACTCCGAGGACACCATCCGAGATCTGGAGTTTTCTTGGGTTAGTAGGCAATGCGATTCATTGAAGGCTTTGCCTCTATTGCTGCACCTTTGACTAAGCTAACCTAGAAAGGGGTGAAGTATGTGTGGTCTGATGATTGTGAGAGCAGTTTCAAGTTGCTGAAGGCAAGGCTTACGTCTGCACCCGTGTTGATCTTGCCTAGTGGTGCAAAGGGTTTTGCTATCTATTCTGATGCTTCTCAGATAGGCCTTGGATGTGTGTTGATGCAGCATGGTAAGGTAGTTGCCTATGCTTCTCGCCAATTAAAGGAGCATGAACGTAACTATCTGACCCATGATTTGGAGTTAGCGGTTGTGGTTCATGCACTGAAGATCTGGAGACACTATCTTTATGGTGTCAAGTTCAAGGTGTTTACCGACAACAAGAGTTTGAGGTACCTTTTCTCTCCGAAGGAGTTGAACCTGCGGCAAAGAAGGTGGATAGAGTTCCTTAAGGACTACGACTTCGAGCTTTAGTACCATCCAAGGAATGCGAATGTCGTGGTAGATGCGCTTAGTAGGAAGAGGTCCTTAATTCGACAGGATTGGAAGATGCTTGAAGATGCAACATGTGCTATGACCGAGTTAGAGCCACAGTTGTGTCAGCCTTTCGTGGCACAGTTGTCTATCCGATCCATGGTTCTGGACGAGGTGATTGAGCAGTAGAGAGCTGACCCCAGGCTTCAGAAGATGGTGGGCAAGGCAGGCATTGCTCGAGATGAGGACGGTGTTATTAGATTTCAGCACCGAGTTTGTGTACCCGATATAGTGGATGTTCATGAACAAGTACTTGCAGAAGCTCACAGGTCGAGGTTATCCATTCATCTAGGCAACAATAAGATGTACCAGGACTTGAAGAGATCTTTTTGGTGGTCTGGCAGGAAGAAGGATGTGGCAGAATTTATATCTCGGTGTTTAGTATGTCAGTAGGTTAAGGCCGAGCGTTAGAGACCATCGAGCCTTATGCAGAAGATGGAGATACCTATATGAAAGTGGGAAGCAATCACCATGGGTTTTGTGATGGGTTTGCCTAGGTCTGCCAAGGGCAATGACTCGATTTGGGTGATTGTAGACCGTTTCTCCAAGACTGCGCACATCTTGCCTATGAAGAAGAAACAATCCATGGAGAGCTTGGCGAGGCTATATGTGTAACGCCCCAAAAATTTTATTTATTAGAAAAATATGAATATTTTGATTGTTAAACATGACTACTTTCACAAGAGGTAATTAACTTTAATTTAGGATTAATTGACAAAATAAATGTTATTCCAGTGTCGTACTTAGAGGTGCGCGCTCTGACAGGGCGACACCGGAATTCTGTAACGAAAATGAAATCCGAGAACACCATAATTTCCATAAAAATGTGCTAATATCATAAAAGTAAATATCCAGAATTGTTGACGTGCGGATTTCAAGATTAAGTCGACACAACTATTTTTTGAGTAATTTTTGCTGGGTAAAAATTAATTCTAAAAATTAAACTAAAATCACCATAATTTGTAAAACCATCCTACTAGATTATGATTGAAATTTCAACTTGAATGGACACCATTTGAGTATAAAAATATAGGAATGTTTGGGCCAGCTGAATTTCCAACCAATTACGGTAACCATTTTTTTGGGTTAATTCTTGCTTACGTATTAGGGGCTACGTAAGCCCATTTCACATGGGGTAGAAGACTTACACATTTTACCCTATGTGTAACTCTTGGGGGTTGCATGGTAAACATGGCTTTGGGTGGTTAAGGAGGCTTTTTACCTCAACACATGTATGGCCTACATGCCATACATGCATGGGGTGTGAGAGTTTATGAAAATTCTCCCTTCACCCATCGTGCAAGCCTTTCCTACTCCTGTTGCTGCTGCATTTGCCAGTCTCCTTACTATTGGTGTTGTTGCTACTGCTTGTCGTGGCTGTTGCTGCTACATGCTTGAGCTGCTGCTTCTTCTTCTTTTGGTTGCCACTTCTTCACCTGCACTTGTCGTACCTACTTGTTTCTCTTGTTGTTGTGGACTTCTTCATTAGGGAGAAGAAGGACTTTCATTTCCTTTCCAGTCAGGTAGGATTCCTTCTTTCTTATCATCTTTCTTCTCATTCTTGTCTTCCTTTCCTGCTAAGAGCTCCATGTTTAGGTGTTGACCATGTTCACACTGGATTTTGGTTCGGTAACACCTTAGGAAAGCTTGTTATGTCTATTGTAGCCATGTCTAGCTAATGTTCACGTTGCATCCAAGCATGTTTATTAAGGTCTTTCTGTTGGATGCAAGGAAATCATGTTGGGAAGAGCTGAACATCTTGTAGTTCTCCTTCCTTCAGTGTTTAACTAACCATGTGTAAGCTTGTATTTCTCCTGTTCTATTCCTTCTTTTTCATGTAGAATAGTGTTAAGAACGTATATCAGACCCTCTTTGATGTTGTTAAGCATATTTGGATTCATAGGAACATTTAAAAGAGTCTATAGAGTTGTATAGATCCATTTCTGGAAGCTGGACTTGCAGTTGTCGATAGTTGGAAATCATCTGTCGACAGGCCTCAAGCTCCCAGAACCCAAAACTCCAGAAAAATCAGTAGCTGTCGGCAGATAGCTCTTATCTGTCGATAGATGGATCTGACCTGTCAATAGCAACCCTGGCCGGTCGACAGGCACTGTCCAGATTCGAGAAATTAGGTTCTGGAAGCTTGTACCTACCGACAGCCACCCTCTGGCTATCGACATACACTATCTTGTCTTGTTTTCCAGCACCTTTTCTTGTCCCATCTCCTGTTGTTTCATTATACTATTAGCCTAGCAAGTTGTTTCCCTCATTCTCTTTCATTTCTACCACATTAGCACTAAGAGGGATCATTCATTTGCTTTCCATAATCTTCATTGGATTATCCTTGAAATCTCCCAAGTACAATTAATTCCTAAATGGTTACAACCTTCTATATTCATTGACTGTCACGTCCCGAGAATTACGTAGCGGATATTATTAATTAATTCGAAGAATTCGAGTCGATAATTCGAGACGTGAACAGTCGGCAAATAAGCCTCTAGCTAGCACGCACTAAATGTATGATAACATACATTATCATAGGGCCCAAATATTGAACTCAATTAATCTTTTATTCAAATCTCAACTCATTGTATTTCAAATGGAAACTATTACAGGACTAAGACTCAATAAAAGTGAAAGTACATAATACCTCACTTCCTACTACATTGTTCTAACACTCAAAATAACTAACTATAGATAGACTCATAATTGGAACGCTCTTCACTCGGACGCATTCCCATCCTCGACTTGCTCTTCCTCTTGAACTTCATAGTCACCTAGATGGGGTAAAAGTAGGGAATGAGCAAACTAGCCCAGTAGGATTTATATCTCAATGTGCGGGCAATGATATAAGTGATTAACATTTTAGAACTAGGCAAGTACGATGAATGATATGCAAGTACGAATAAAACACGTTAAAACATGATATATAAAACAAGCTAGAGAGAGAGATCATGATAGAACAAGATTGATGAACAAGATGACAAGAGAGAACTAGAAATAGATCACTTTGTACAAGCACGCAAGATATCATGTAAATTGCAATAAATGTAGGATGGCCATATCACGCAAGCAAGCAAGCACGCACGAGCACGATCAAGTAACACTAATCAGGCACATAGACAATAATGTACACCGAGAAAAGATCCATCAAGAATGTACACTAGGTCACGTGTATGTGGTATTGTATCTATCATTCAACACGCACGCACGATTTTCCCAGCGCAGATGCAACGCCAGTAATCATTATACCCCATGGTTAACAGTATATCTATGACTCGCCGTCATTGGGTCTAGATTGGAGCCCTTGGACACACGCCGTGCCCTGTCAGCATCTCACTTAAATTTTTAAATGTAGATACCCACAGTCATTTATAATGGCCAATGAGAGTTTCAATAAGTAAGCATGTGTAATGTCATGTTCATGATGATGAGGAGAACAAGTAATAAGTAATGGAACATGATTTCACGAGTACAATGGTCAAGAGATAAATTCGGCAGCATAATGGTACGATTTATACTTTCGTTCAATCTTTACATTAATGGCTTTAGTCCAGTTTGTAAGTCTCACTCACGAGAACAAGAAGAGAAAGGAAGTGCGTGTTATCTCCAGGGAACTTCAATGGTACAACCAACTCGTCGGCCATGTGGGAATCCATGGTCAGAGGAGATTTACGGAGGCCTTGGTGAAAAGGTCGCTAGTCTACCGATTCGGAATGACCGGTAGAGAGTTTCCAATTTCTCAAGAAAGGCTGCCTAATAGTGCTAGTGTGTAGTGCGGTACGCGTGTCTCAATTCACAAACCATCGGTCTCAAACTCGCAGGAAGCACTTGACAAGATAACATGGAATAAAACTATGCACTTTAACTAATCATGGTTTTCAAGATTTTATGATAACCATTATCATTTAAACGTGGAAGAATAGTAGGAAGATTAAATCACAAGTAGCACGAATGGATCATAACATTTAAGGAGCACTTAGAATAGCATTCATGTAATTAAAACTTTTAAATGGGTTTTACACTTTTTAAGTCATTAAATAACAATCATGTAATGATCAGACCCAAGACATGTGATTTACCCACTAAATATTACCTTGACCAGCCCTTGGGTAAGGCAGTTAGGTTTACAAGAAAGTAAAGGGGGGTTTTCATGACAAAACCTGAGATCGCGATAGGTGCCTACAAGGAAGGCGACAGGGTGTCAGATTGCGACAGGACAAGGGCCGCGAAGGGATGGCTAGAAGGCGACAGGGGGTTGTGAAGAACGCGACTGGGCTGTCAGATTCAGGCAGCATGGTCGCGACAAAGGTCTTGTCACAATCAGGTCGCGACATGTCGGGCTGTCGCAACGAGACCTCGGAAGACGACACATCGAGCCGTCGCGTTCACAGGATCTACGCCAGATCCTGCCAGAGCAAGGACAGGTTCTTGGATTGCGGACTAGACTTCCCTTCTTTTGACACAGGGTGCTTCTAAAATAGAGAACAATTTGTATAGGGTATGAAAAATAACGAAACTAGTTTTAAAACAACCTAGACATACAAGGGTACTTCCAGTAAATCGGAATTGGAAAATAAGGATGGTTTCGATAGGCTTTGATCACGGGGAACACAAGGTCAGACCAAGGGTAACCTGAAGATGTAGTTTTATGCAGCAACCCTCTTAACGTGCTTATATCTCTCTAACTAATGAGATTTAGACAAAACGTTCAACATGAAACCTGACGAGGACAACTAGTAGAATAACTTTCATGTTATGAGTTTTCTCTAATTTGGTCTTGAAACATGTGCAACATATTAAGAACGGGAAAAGCTCTAACAGTGCGCGACTTTGGCAAAATGCTTATAATTCAAAATCTACTAAATTAAATTCGATGAAACCAGTGGGAAATGAAAGCTAACTTGATGCTCTACACATTGGTATATGATATGTTAAGATTTGGCCCGAGAAAACCTACCTTTTGGGTTGAAGAAGTCCCATTATTCCAGAAAACCTGTGTTCAGACCACTTGGAGGAAAACGCTTACTACTCCGTGTATACTGCATGGAATTTGGGCATTCCACTTGGGTTAGAACGTAGACTTGACCCTCTTTCCAGGGGTATAGGCCTTGCAAGGTTTGGTTTAGGTTTGACTCACCTTTGGTCGACTTCAAGAGAGTGGTTTGTGCAGGTCGCAGCAGAAGAGAAGGGGAAGAAGAACGGCTTCTTGTTGTCGTTCCACAGCTCCTCAGCCACCAAGTGCTCCTCCATACGACCCTAGCAAGTTCTAAATTCGTTCCTAGGGTTTGGGTGAAGAGTATTTAAGTAACCATGGTGTTTAGGAGTCCTATTATAACTAGGAAAAGAGGATTTCGGGATTGGCATGTTTGGTTTCCTATTTTTGATGATTTCCTCCTCCCTTTGAGTGTGTGAGACATTAGGAAACCTCCCCTCATAGTTAGGCACGAATTTGGGTTGCCATGAATGCATGATTGCATCCCAATTCAACTCTAATTGCCTCTTTTTAATTTCAGCTTATTTATGGTTACGAATTTCTATGTATTTTCTAGCTTTATTTGATTTTTGGGCCAAATGTTGCCCATTGGCCCAATTATGATAATGGGTCATCAATATATAATGTTGAAAGTCTCCCCAACACTTTTATTTAATTTTTTATTGCGTCGTATTTCCGTGTTAACGGTTTTCCGACCTGTTTCCTTATTTAGATAATCGGTCACAATAACTCTCAAACCTAGCCCAAATGATTTTTATTGAACCATATTTCTTGAGGGGTCATTAGAGGATATTATTTGAAGTCCATATATGATTTTTATTTAATTTTCTGACTCATCCACGTACGTGTGATAATGATTTTACGACTTATTCATGAATTACGATAATAAGTCGCGAAACACTTTAAACTTGGATGATCTGATTTTTCTTGGCACAAATTTCTTTGTGAAACATTTACTAATAATGTTTAGGGTTGATCTAAGATTTTTACGGAATTGTTCGATGTGTTTTAGAACATACGATAATGATACGTATGTTTTCAATACTCTGATATTATGGAAATTATTTATTTCTATTTATTCGAATTATTATGTAATTAAAATTTCCGGGGTGCTACATTGACCTTAATTTTAAACTTTGATCATATGAGAGCTTTGAGTACTTGTGTACCACATTTGCTTATGAATGACTTGTGATGACAATTATTGGGTCCTTGGACTCAAATGAGATATATGCCTGTGCAAATGGGGCTGGTCCAGTCCCAGGAGGAGCACCCGAATTCGTTTAGTGGCCGTACGGAATGATAAAGGATCTGTGGATGGTTGGCATTGCATCAATACTAGCTTGATTAGTCATCATGTTATCTTATCATGTGTGAATATGTATTTGAATCAGAACATGAATGTTCCCATGAATTCTTAACCATGTATTTGTAATTCAGTACTTCTGTTCTACATTTATTATCTAGCCGACATGCTTGCCCAATCATCTCTGATATTCAGTACTGACAACCGTTAAGTTTCTTATTATCATCTTTGGACATCTTAATCCTTTTTTATTAGAAGAATTGAATCCTACTAGGCTTGATAGCTCATATAATCCTACTTTTTTAGGTGATCAAGATGAGCTTAATGCTTAAGGGGGAGTGTGCTGAGTGGAACATCCCATCTTCAGAGGCCCAACAAATTTTACTTTGCTTAGTATTGTAAATATAAAGTGTAATTAAGTTTTCTGTTTTCCACTCTTCTTATAGGCAGTATTGAGGAGTGCCATGTAATTAAGCTTTCGCAATGTTAATGTTAGATGAATAAAACATAAGTCCTAGTTCTTTTACCTCTTTTCTGTCATTTTTGATAAATAGACTTTTATTAGGACGTGACATATAATTTGGTATCAGAGCCTTAGGTTCTATAAACCTAGGGAATGACCAGTGAGTTGGGGTAGAAACTTGGGATTAGTTATAAAGGTAATAGTGATTTTGTAAATATGTAGGTACTTAACTTGTTATTTACTACAACATGGACATGAATGCTCAGGAACGACTAGTGGCAGTAATGGAAATTCTCCATCAAGATGTGGAATTGTATGCTCAAGTCCAAAGGGAAGCACATGTGCAAACCAAGGAGGAAGTGTTAAACTTGACTGCGGGTGCATTTCTGGCAGGAAACCCCTGTGCCTCCTTGGGGACCATGACCCAGATAATGAGTAACCTGGACAGTTTGAAGCTGGGACGAGACATGTTGCTCCATCAGGTTGAAGGATATTGGGAAGTGCTTTCTGAAGCAGCAAGGGAGCTGTACCATGGACCTAGGGGAGATTAGCAACCGTCTATGGAGTCCGCTGTTCAGACTTGAAGTTAGTTAGAGAAAGAGGAACGCACTTTTGTAACCTCTCTTCTTGTTTAATAGTAGTTGTATATATAACTCACATGTATATGTGTAGTGAGAGGTTAGAGAATGTTGATGGTGTTGTAATTATTTCAACTAATTAGGGATGTATTGTAAATATGTCCGGCTTATTAGAACAAGAATGTTAATGTAATGTAAATATTTTGGTTAGTTAATGAAAAGTGGTATGTTAGGTGAAACTAAAAATTTGTATGTGATGAATGTGAGCATGGTTTGGTTATGGTAATAATATTTGTATTGTTGGATGTCTCAGATAATTTTCTAAACTAATTATGGAAGGAAGTGATGCAAATTGGAAGAAAATGGAAAGCTCAATGCATGATCTGACACGGGTAATGAGGATCGTGGCTAAGAACAACAGCCACAATGGAGCAAATTTGTTTAAGAATTTCCGAAGTCTAGATCCTCCAAGATTTGCAGGTAGTACGGATCCAGATGAGGCTGAGAATTGGTTAAAGGATATTGAGAGAATTTTTAAGGTAATCTGATGTACAGAAGAGGAAAAGATACGCCTAGCAACGTTTCAATTGGATCGTGATGCCCGAGTATGGTGGGAAACAGTGGAATCTACTCTAGAGGACCCAAACCAAGTTGGTTGGGAGGAGTTTGTGGAATTATTCAATGATCAATATTTCTTCGAGGTAGTTCAGGAGAGGAAAGCTAACGAGTTTTCTAGTTTAAAGCAACTCAGAATATTGGTGTCGGAATACGAGGCATAGTTTGTCCGATTATCAAAGTATGCTCCTCATTTAATAGCCACAGAGAAGTTGAATGCAAAAAGATTTATGAACGGGTTGCGTCCAAACTTCATTACGCAGTTAACACCTCACTTGATTACCATATATTCTGAAATGCTTAAAAGAGCATTGGCGTTGCAAGCTACCAATGACACTATGGAGAAGATTAGAGGAAGGTCTGGTGATAGTTCTTCTGATCGTAAGAGGAAGTTTGAGTCGGGGAATGCCCTATAAGGTTCAGCAAACCACTAAGAAAGCAGGAAAAGCTCCAGTCGGAAACAAGGATGTGTGTCGGCATTGCCACCTTAGTGGACACAAGACT
This sequence comes from Colocasia esculenta, assembly GCA_014218235.1. Taxonomy (NCBI): domain Eukaryota; kingdom Viridiplantae; phylum Streptophyta; class Magnoliopsida; order Alismatales; family Araceae; genus Colocasia; species Colocasia esculenta. The sequence continues at coordinate 26,550,409 of CM024764.1, forward strand.
GAGAACTATTGGAGTAGGTTGGGTGCTTGTCTCCGATGTGGAAGCAATCAACATCGGATTCCGGATTGTCCTATGATGAAGAACGCACCAGCAAATCGGAATCCTTGAGCCAAGCAAGGACGTTTACAAGCTATTTAGAAAGTGGAACCTGAATCTCCACATGAGGGTGGACTTATTGAAGGTACACTACTAGTAAACTCAAAACCCGCATATGTATTATTTGATTCAGGAGCTACACATTCTTTCATTAGCTGTGAGTTTGCTAGATCTTTAGGAATGCAATCAGTTCCACTACCTACACAGTTGGAAGTTGCTACTCCTCTAAGTGAGGGTAAGAAACTTAAGGAATATTACCCTGCCAGTCAAAGAACATAATTTTCTGGGGGACTTGATATGCCTTGAAATGTGGGATTATGATGTAATTCTTGGGGTAGATTGGCTATCTAAACACCATGCAAATTTAGATTGCCAATTAAGACAAGTAACTTTCCTGGGTAAAGAAGTTTACTCCATGACTTTTGATAAACCCCGTACAAGAAGAATACCCATAATCTCGGTAGTTAAAGCATGTAAGTTAGTATAAAAAGGCTATCAAGGGTATTTGGCTTCTGTGACACTAATAAATCAGAACACTACTGGATTGAAGGGTATTTCGGTAGTAAAAAAATTTCTTGATGTTTTTCTAGAAGAACTACCTGGTTTACCATCTAGTAGAGAGGTAAACTTTTCAATTGAATTGGTTCCAGGAGCCACACCAATTTCAAGAATGCCTTATAGAATGTCGATGGAAGAGTTGAAAGAATTAAAAAGGCAATTGATGGAATTGATAGAGAAAGGATTCATTAGACCCAGTACGTCACCCTGGGGTGCTCCAGTGTTATTTGTTAAAAAGAAGGATGGGACTATGCGATTATGTATAGATTATAGACAATTGAATCAGTTAACGATTAAGAATAAGTACCCACTCCCTAGAATTGATGATTTGTCTGGAGCTCAGTATTTTTCAAAGATTGATCTTAGATCCAGTTATCATCAATTAAGAATTCAAGAAGAGGATATTCATAAGACAGCTTTTCGAAGTAGATATGGACATTATGAATTTGTTGTGATGCCATTTGCGTTGACCAATGCACCTGCTACATTTATGCGTTTGATGAATGATGTGTTCAGATTATATTTGGATTAGTTTATAGTTGTGTTTATTGATGACATATTAATTTACTCTAAGAGTGTGGAAGAACATGAAGCACATTTATGAGTTACCTTGCAATTATTACGAGATCACAAGTTATATACAAAATTCAGTAAATGTGAATTCTGGTTGGAATAAGTGACATTCTTAGGCCATGTTATTTCTAGAGAGGGATTTTCAGTAGATTCCTCAAAAATTGAAGCTATACAGAAGTGGGAGCAACCTAAGAATCTTACTAAAATTCGAAGTTTTCTGGGTATGGCTAGTTATTACCGGTGGTTTGTTAAAGATTTTTCCAGGATTGCTTCATCTCTCACACAACTAACTCGAAAAGGAACTGCATTTGAATGGAATGAGAGTCGTGAGCTAGCATTTCAAATCTTGAAGGAATGTTTATCATTCGCACCAGTTTTAGCCTTGCCGGTAGAAGGAAAAACATTTGAAGTTTATACTGATGCATCAAACATCAGATTATGATGTGTTTTGATGCAAGAAGGAAGAGCTATTTCTTATCCATCTAGACAATTAAAGACTCATGAGAAAAATTACCCAGTACATGATTTGGAATTAGCAGCGGTAGTTTTTGCTCTTAAGCTCTGGAGACACTACTTGTATGATAATCAATTCATAGTGTACTCCATAAAAGTCTGAAGTATTTATTTTCACAGAAGGAATTGAATATGAGACAAAGAAGATGGATGGAATATATCAAAGATTATGATTTTAAGATTGAGTACCATCCTGGTAAAGGCAATACTGTGGCTGATGCTCTCAGTAGAAATCCCATGGCTAGAATATTCCAATTGCAAGTCAAAGAATGGAAGTTGTTGGAAGAATTTTCTACATTGAGTCTAAAAGTTGAACCACAAAAAGATAGGGTTGTGATTGATAATTTGACAGTACAATCAGATCTATTAAAACAAATTGAAGAACAACAAGACAATGACCCTACATTGATAGAAATCAGAGAGAAACTGAATTCCAGACCTGAATTTAATGAAGAAGCACATGGAAATCTTCGGTTCCGAAATAGTTTGTGTGTACAGGATAGTTCAGAAATCAAGAAGCAAATATTAGAAGAAGCTCATCGTGTAACACCCTCTCCCGACCGCACACACACATATACATATCACATAACCTTTGATCGGAAGAGGGTTACGCTGACAAATTTTGTTATGGGCAGACAAATCCGTGTAATGCTCAAAACTAGCAAATCATTCCACAAAGGCATCTTTGAATGTATTATATATCAACAAAGTACAAAGTATTGATACTCATTATTTACATTAAGCCATGCTTCCTCTCTCTAGACTTTTAACAAAAAAAACAAAATCTCTAAAGAGTCACTAAACTATGCTATTCCTCTTCATTACTTCTTCAGCAGCAGCAGAATTGTGAATCATCTGTAGCTGAGATTACATTCACCTTCAATCTGAAAGGGTTGGAGGAAACAAAGGCATGAGTCGGAGGACTCAGTAGGTGAAAGTAGGCGTATATGGATCAAAAACACATTTGCTCATGAATTTCATGCTTAACAGGAACATATAGCTCAATTTGATTTCATAAGAGCTCAAACAAATTTCCGAACAAGAGTCATATATGTCTTTCAAAATTCAGATCATAACTTGATTTGGAAACGAATTCGACAGGCATCATACTGCTCTCAAGAGGTTACTAAATAACGTAAATACATCATCAATGCCTAGGCGATTCTAGCACCTTGGATCTTGTTCATTGCGCAAGAACGAGGTTTGTTACCCACCATCATCAGCCCACTGACTTGAATTTACCTACAAATTGTCACCCACAGCTGATCACAAGTGACTGGTGCTACCACAAGTGATTATAATCCCTCTTTGAAGAGAGCACTGTCTTCAGATCATACGTTATATTTCATGAGCACAATAGGGATAGAAATTCAAAAGATAGTTTGTTGAATGAGTAATCAAATCATCTTGGTCATAGAGTAGTTTAAAATCCAAGGAAATGGGGTAAACAACTCATAGGGTCAATAGTATAGTGAGTCTTCAAGGAATAGGACAAGAATTGGTGCTGAAAACACAACAAGATAGTGTCTGTCGATAGCCAGAAGGTGGTTGTCGACAGGTACTAGTTTCCAGAACCATATTTCTGGGATTTGGGCTATGCCTATCGACAGGCAAGGGTCATCTGTTAACAGGTCAGGGTCGTCTGTCGACAGATGAGAGCTATCTGTCGATAGCTACTAGTTTTTCAGAAGTTCTGGGTTCTGGGAACAGGGGTGCCTGTCGACAGATGTATTCTATCTATCAACAGCAGCTGCACTTTCTTTCAGAAATGGTTAAAACCAACTGGTGATACGAACACCAACTAAAACTTGAACAATATGAAAGATGAAGGATAACCACATATTTCTACAACCTTTGCTGATCACTGATTAAGGACAATATCAAGGCAAAGGTTATCTTCAAGGACTTCAATAGAATATGGAAGCAAAAGAAATGAGAGTTCTACCGAACATGGGTCAATCAGAAAACTTGAGCTTTCACGAATGAAGAAGCTGTAAGCATGACATTAAGAAACCGGGATGGAAACACAGGAAGGAACCTACCAGTCTTTAAGATTTATGAATTCCTTTCTTGTTCCAGTGAGAATATCTTTTACTCCACAAGGAAGATAACAACGCCGACGGAGTAATAGTCACAGCAAAAGTGGCAGCAAGGCAGGGATGACAGCTTTTAGCAGCTACAGTCTCCTCCAGACAACGGCAGCAGAAGAGGCAGCAACAATAAAAATGGGTGCAGGTACAGTTGCTGGAAAGGTGTGAGCGAAGGCTAAGGGGTTGCTTTTGTAACCCAGCATGCTCCCCATGCACGTTGACACCTTCACGCCCACGTATAACAGTAAAAACCATTTGGTTTTTACTGTTGACACGTTAAGCATGCTCTTCTAATGGCTTAACACCTAAGGGATTTACGTGTGAGACTTCCACTTAAGTGAGGTGGCTCCCCCAGCTCCTCACACGTAGGCAAAATAAATCCCTAGAAATTCACCTCCGTAACTAGCCCGTAATTCAGTTGGCCCAAAGATCCTCATGTTTAGGTGTCCTAATGATATCCAATCAAGTTGAAATTTCGACCATAGGCTAATGAAAAGGTTTTACAAATTATGGTGGTTTTAGTTTAATTTTTAGAATTTATTTTGCACCCAATGAAAAATCACCCGGAAAATAGTTGCGTCGGCTTAATCTCGAAATATGTACGTCAACAATTCCAGATATTTACATTTCTGAGATCACCACATTTTTCTAGAAATTATGGTGGTTTTGGATTTCATTTTTGTTATAGAATTCCGGTGTCGCCCTGTCGGGGTGCGTACGACCGAAAGTGATACCGGTGTATGATAATGTGTCCTAAACACACTCTTAATCCTAAATATCTCAATTTAAGTCAAATTAGTTTGCATAAACAAGAATTTCTAAGTAAATCACGATATTTAAAATTTGAGGATATTACACATCGAGCACATTATACTATTCATGCAGGAGCTGTCAAAATGTACCAGGAATTAAAGAAATTTTTCTGGTGGTGTAACATGAAGAAGGATATTGTGGATTTTATAGCTAGATACTTAACATGTCAGAAAATCAAGGCTGAACACCAGAAACCCGCAGGGAAATTAAAACCCCTTGAGGTGCCAGAGTGGAAATGGGACAGTATTGGTATGGGTTTTATTGTGGGATTACCCAGAACACGTAGTGGATACGATGCAATATGGGTAATAATTGATCGACTCACAAAGTTAACACACTTCTTGGCTATCAAGATGAAATTGTCAGTCGATATACTAGCAGCTTTGTATTTGAAGGAAATTGTTCGACTGCATGGAATTCCAAATAATATTATTTCTAACAGAGATGCAAGGTTCACTTCACATTTCTGAAGAGAATTACAAGATGCATTAGGAACCAAGCTGAAGTTTAGTACTGTGTTTCATCCTCAAACCGATGGACAAACGGAACGAGTAAATCAAATTATTGAGGATATGTGTCGTGCCTATGTTCTAGAATTTGGAAATGACTAGAGTAATCAATTAGAAATTATGGAGTTTGCTTATAATAACAGCTATCAGTCTCTTATTCAAATGGCACCATTTGAAGCATTATATGGCTGGTAGTGTAGATCACCACTATGTTGGGTGGAGTTGAAAGAATCACACATTCTTGGACCTGAAATGATCCAAGAAACGACAAAAGTTATAAAGTTAGTGCAAGATCGAATGAAAGCTGCCCAAGACTGACAGAAATATTATGCTGATCGACGAAGAAGAGAGCTGGAATTTCAACAAGGTGATCATGTGTTCCTTAAAGTGTCACCCCGAAGAGGAATCAAGAGGTTTGGAATCAAAGGAAACTTGAGTCCAAGATACATTGGACCGTTCGAGATAATAAAGAGAGTTGGGGAGATGACATATCAATTGGCACTTCCACCTCAATTATCCAATATACATGACATCTTTCATGTGTCAATGTTGAGGAAATATGTTTACAATCCAGAGTATGTTATTGAATATCAAGATCTGGATGTGCAAGAAAACTTGGCATAGGAACAAAGACCTGTGAAAATCCTCGACCGAAAGATCAAGCAACTCCGGAACAAGGAGGTTCCATTATTAAAGATTCAATGGAATAAATGAGGACAAGAAGAAGCAATGTGGGAATTGGAAGATGTCATCAAAACCAAGTATCCGGAATTGTTAACAGGTCAGTATTATATGTAGTTACACTCTTATTTGTTAAATTTTGAAGACCAAATTTTCTTTAGTGGGGGAGAGTTGTAATGCCCCAAAAATTTTATTTATTAGAAAAACATGAATATTTTGATTGTTAAACATAACTACTTTCATGAGAGGTAATTAACTTTAATTTAGGATTAATTAGTAATAATAAATGTTATTCCAGTGTTATACTCAGAGGTGCGCGCTCCGACAGGGCGACACCAGAATTCTGTAACGAAAATAAAATTCGAGAACACCATAATTTCCAGAAAATTGTGCTAATATCAGAAATGTAAATATCCGGAATTGTTGACGTGCGGATTTCAAGATCAAGTCGACGCAACTATTTTTCGAGTAATTTTTGCTGGGCGAAAAATAAATTCTAAAAATTAAACTAAAATCACCATAATTTTTAAACATCCTCATTAGATTATGGTTGAAATTTCAACTTGAATGAACACCATTTGAGTTTAAAAATAAAGGAATGTTTGGGTCAGCTGAATTTCCAACCAATTACGGTAACCATTTTTTTCGGTTAATTCTTGTTTATGTATTAGGGGCTACGTAAGCCCATTTCACATGGGGTAGAAGACTTCCACGTTTTACCCTATGTGTAACTCTTGGGGGTTGCATGGTAAACGTGGCTTTGGGTGGTTAAGGAGGCTTTTTGCCTCAACACATGTATGGCCTACGTGCCATACATGCATGGGGTGTGAGAGTTTATGAAAACTCTCCCTTCACCCATCGTGCAAGCCTTTCCTACTCCTGCTGCTACTGCGCTTGCCAGTCTCCTTGCTGTTGGTGTTGTTGTTGCTGCTTGCCGTGGCTGTTGCTGCTACATACTTGAGATGTTGCTACTTCTTCTTTTGGTTGCCACTTCTTCACCTGCACCTGTCGTACCTACTTCTTTCTCTTGCTGCTGTGGACTTCTTCGTTAGGGAGAAGAAGGACTTTCTTTTCCTTTCCAGTCAGGTAGGATTCCTTCTTTCTTATCATCTTTCTTCTCATTCTTGTCTTCCTTTCATGCTGATTTTGGTTTGGTAACACCTTAGGAAAGCTTGTTCTATCTATTGTAGCCATGTCTAACGAATGTTTACGTTGTATCCAAGCATGTTTATGAAGGTCTTTTTGTTGGATGCAGGGAAATCATGTTGGGAAGAGCTTAACATCCTATAGTTCTCCTTCCTTCAGTGCTTAACTATCCATGTGTAAGCTTGTATTTCTCCTATTCTATTCCTTCCTTTTCATGTAGAATAGGGTTTAGAACTGTATATCAGACCCTCTTTTATGGTGTTAAGCATATTTAGATTCATAGGAACATTTAAAAGAGTCTATAGAGTTGTATAGATCTATTTCTGGAAGCTGGACTTGTGGCTGTCGACAGTTGGAAATCATCTGTCGACAGGCCTCAAGCTCCCAGAACCCAAAACTTCAGAAAAATCAGTAGTTGTCGACAGATAACTCTTGTCTTTCGATAGATGGACCTGACCTATCGATAGCAACCCTGGCCTGTCAACAGGCACTGTCCAGATTCGAGAAATTTGGTTCTGGAAGCCTGTACCTGTCAACAACCACCCTCTGGCTGATGACATACACTATCTTGTCTTGTTTTCCAGCACCTTTTCTTGTCCCATCTCCTGTTGTTTCATTATACTATTAACCTAGCAAGTTGTTTCCCTCATTCTCTTTGGTTTCTACCACATTAGCACTAAGAGGGATCATTCATTTGCTTTCCATAATCTACATTGGATTATCCTTGAAATCTCCCAAGTATAATTAATTCCTAAATGGTTACAACCTTCTGTATTCATTGACCTTAATTCATAAACTTTGGTTATATGAGAGCTTTGAGTACTTGTGTACCACATTTGCTTATGAATGACTTGTGATGATAATTATTGGGTCCTTGGACTCAAATGAGATATATGCCTGTGCAAATGGGGCTGGTCTAGTCTCGGGAAAAGCACCCGAATTCGTTTAGTGGTCATACGGAACGATAAAGGATCTGTGGATGCTTGGCATTGCATCAATACTAGCTTGATTAGTCATCATGTTATCTTATCATGTGTGAATATGTATTTGAATAAGAACATGAATGTTACCATGAATTCTTGCCCATGTATTCGTAATTCAGTACTTCTGTTCTATATTTATTATCTAGCCGACATTTTTGCCCAATCATCTTTGATATTCAGTACTGACAGCCATTAAGTTTCTTTGGACATCTTAATCCTTTAGAAGAATTGAATCCTATTGGGCTAGATAGCTCATATAATCATACTTTTTCAGGTGATCAAGATGAGCTTAATGCTTAAGGGGGAGTGTGCTGAGTGGAACATCTCATCTTCAGAGGCCCAACAAATTTTACTTTGCTTAGTATTGTAAATATAAAGTGTAATTAAGTTTTCTATTTTCCACTCTTCTTATAGGCAGTATTGAGGAGTTCCATGTAATTAAGCTTCTGCAATGTTAATGTTAGATGAATAAAACATAAGTCCTAGTTATTTTACCTATTTTATGTCATTTTCGATAAATAGACTTTTATTAGGACGTGACAGTACGTTGGCAGCATTGTGAGACTGCATGGTGTGCCGAAGTCTATTATCTCTGACAGAGACCCACAGTTTACATCGAGGCTGTGGCAGGGTCTTCAGGAGGCATTGGGTTCGTAGTTGAAGCTTAGTTTGGCATTCCACCCTCAGACAGATGGCCAGTCCGAGAGGATGATTCAGACACTCGAGGACATGTTGAGAGCGTGCGTGCTTGATTGGAAGGGTGATTGGGAGCGTCACCTACCTCTTGTGGAGTTCGCCTACAACAACAGTTTCCATGCGGGCATTGGCATGGCTCCATTTAAGGCTTTGTACGGTCGACCCTGTAGATCCCCGTTGTGCTGGGAGGAGACAGGTGATAGGCAGTTGGTTGGTCCAGAGTTGGTGCAGGCGACTTCGGATAAGATTTAGCTTATCAGGCAGAGATTAGTTGCAGCGCAAGATAGGCAGAAGTGCTACGCCGACAACAGAAGAAATGACTTAGAGTTCGAGGTTGGAGAGCATGTTTTCCTCAGGGTTTCACCTACTAGAGGAGTGGTCAAGTTTGGCAGGCATAGCAAGTTGAGTCCAAGATTCATTGGCCCGTTTGAGATTCTCAAGCAGAAAGGCAGTGTGGCGTATGAGCTAGCTTTACCCCCAGCACTAGTTAGTGTCCATCCGGTCTTCCATGTGTCTATGCTCAGGAGATATGTGCGAGATCCATCACATGTTATCAGTCACGAGCCAGTGGAGATTTAGCCAGACTTGTCCTATGCAGAGCGATCAGTAGCTATCCTAGATCGGAAGGTTCAGCACCTCAGGAACAAGGCTATTTCATCCGTGAAGGTATTGTGGAGGAATTTCTCATGGGAGGAGGCTACATGGGAGCTTGAGGATGCCATGAAGAAACAATATCCCCATTTATTTAGTTAGTATTTCTATTCTAACTTCGAGGATGAAGTTTTCTTTTAGGGGGAGAGGGTGTAAGGCCCTCAAATTCTGTGTATATAATATTTGTTTATTTCTATGCATATATATATCTGTTTGATGTTTTTATGTTCTGTCGAAATCCCTTATTGATGTCAATATCCCTTGACGTTAAGAGCAGGTTGGCGGCAACCTTTGTGTCGTTGACTGTGTCGCCAGAGGATAGAGACGTCAACATCGATTGACGCCTATTTCAGGTCGACGGTAGCTATGTGTTCGTCTACTTCTCTGGCTATGTTTTGGATTCCAGATCTAAAATGGCCCCGTTTTCTCCGGAGATTGTTTAGGAAACCCAATCCCTAACGGTCAGGACTCCTAATGTCTCCACCGGCGATCTTCTTCGACTTGGAGACTTTCTTGGAGGTGGAGGAGCTCTCCTAACACCGGGGGATCATCTGTGCAAGCGTGGAGATCGGATTAAGGCAGAAAGCATCACCTTCTTGGCTTGGCCAAGGAGGGCTTCATTGCCAAAATTAGATCTTCTGAGGTTTTTCTAAAGGCAAGTAACTTAGGGGTTTCATCCCTAGACATATCCCCTAGAGTTTACGCATTTTACGGATTTTTACATCGTGTCCTAGACCCCAAAATCCTATGTTTGTCTGTGGTCGGTCTGCACTTTTCTGCAGACAAGAGGTTGACGACAACCTTGTTGCCGCCAAGATCATGAGCTAATGGCAATCGATTGTGCCGTTAACCCACCCTGACGGCAAGACCCTTGCCGCCAAGTTCATCTGATTTTGACAGAAATATATGTTTAATCTCTGTACTGTGATTTTAGAATTTTTGGATGTTTGTACATGTTATGAAATTTTGGTTGGTCAGGTATGGTCTTTACGTCAAATCATGAATTTCTGTTGAATTTCTGATCATGATTACATTTAATATAATTTCTATTATGGAAAAATATGCATGTCTTGACAGAGTTAAATACAGAATAATTAGATTTGATGCATGATATCGTTACCGTAAATTTTCATGAGTTTAGGGTTACTGTTTTCATGTTTTGAGACTGTTAGACCCTACTGTCCACTATTAATCATGTCTAAATGAATTATTTAGTTAAATTGCATAAAATATGTATTAAATGTTAAATATAGTTATACTGTTACGAAAATTCTAAAAAATTAACCATATGATATGTTCCATGCATAGGGTTTATGATTAAAATTTGGGATTGTTTTGATATTCGTTGGTACTATTTGTAATTATAAAGGTATTAAAAGCAATATTGTGCATGATTATTCAAGAAACGGAAATTTTCAGTGATTAGTATCATGTTTAGGTACTGTTATGCATGATTTGATGCTGTTAGACAATCATGACAGGTTCTATAAACTGAAATGTATGTATTTGAATAGTATGCATGTGAATGGACCAAATAGTACATCTAAAATGATATTAATCATGTGACCCATTGAGATAATGTGTTTAAGTGAAATATGTGCCGAAATTGACACTGCTACCATAGAAGGCTGTGGAGTCGTACTGTAGTAAAGTCTCCATAGGAAGGCTCAATATGTATGTGATATCCTATGGGCATCAGGATGAAATCCTGGAGGTGGACAAGTACCACTGGTTAGGGTGAAGAGGGCTTCTCCTGATTCTGTACAGTTATCAAGATTCGTCACTATATTGCCTAGGTGAAGGGTATGTGTTATGTGATATGTGTGTCCTTCTTTATGGTGGTTCGGACTATGTGTCACAGTAAATAATGTGTAAAGTGTGAAATATGTGTAAATGTGCAAAGTGTTCATGTGAAAGTGGTGTGTTAATGTGTTACCATGTGAAATGATGTGAAACGGTCACGCCCCCAATTTTGTTTTAGCAGCAGAATAAATTGGGAGACGCGACGAACAAGCAAGCATTCAGAAGCTATAGACCAATAGCTTTTACAAATAGGGCCCACAATGCAATAATCAAATTTTCTTCCTTTATTTATCAAAACGAATATTACAACCTCCAATGTCAAATGAAACACTCCTTTCTCACCAATCTATCTATCTCTCAAAGAAAAGAGAAATTACATTCATGACCATTCTAAATAAAATAAGAATGGACTCTCTAAGTGTACTCCACGCTCGACGCACAAGTCCCATCATTTAGCTTTACCTTCACTACCTAAAATGTTAAAGAGAGCAGGTATGAGCGCACTCGCCCTGTAGGATTTATATCTTCCAGCAATGATACAAGTATTTAACAGTTTAAAATCTAGAAGGTATGAACATGCTATGTACAATGCAATTAAAACGGCGGTAGTAATGCGTGTGCAGTGTATCTTGCAAGATTGTGAGATCAAGAGATGTAAAGATCAATCTAGCAATAAGGTTGTATTCAAGAGTTCAAGATATTGTGAATAATGATCTATCAAGATGGTAACTTCATGAACAAGAGCAAGATAGCATGTAACAAGATGGCCATTTCACTAGCAAGCATTTTGAGTAACCCACTCAGAGCACTCCACAAGAATATCACGCAGGATCTACTGGTGCCTCATGCAAGTACGTCCTTCAGCCACTCGGGTTAAGGACTAGCACACAATAGTAGGTAACAAGCAAGTAAGTTTATCCTGTGTAACAAGTACGTGCCATGCCAAGCACCAATCATGATTCCGCACCACGTCAGGCACACGACTTTGTTAGGGGATCAACCTAACAATCAACTCTAGGGTAACGAACATCTTTGAGAAAATTGGGCAATCAACACCTTCAGGTAAACAAGACTATGTCGAGGGCGAATCTGACAATCACACCCATAGGTAACTGGACTTTGTCAGAATCTCCAGGACCAGATACAAGCCCTCAGTCAAGTTCATATTGCGCAACACTGGCATGTGTCCCAATGAGCCCATCGACTCATGGGTGACAAGAACGAGTTTTGAGTCCATGACTCCAATATCATTAATGTACTTCAAGAACGTATCACAAGAAGGCAATGTGTGTCAATAAGGATAGACTGGTCAAGAAAGTTCAGGACTATCATGTCAATAGTAATGATTATCGAGAGTGTCATGTCAATAATGATATAGAGTTCACGGGTACGTTAGGAATATCGAGTCAAGAGTTCAATCCGGAAGCATAACGACACATTTACATAGATTCTATCTTTAATAACTTGGTTTCTTGTGTTATACTCGATCACTCCGAGAAAGTCAAGAGGAGGAGAGAAAGATCTCCTCAAGAATGCCGAGAGAGAAGAGATACGTGCACACTAACTTCCAGGTACTTCATTGGTACAACCTGCTCGTCGGCCATATGGGAATCCATGGTCAGAGGAGACTTACGGACGCCTTGGTCAAGGGGTTACTAATTCGGCCGAAGGATATCCGACGGAGAGTTCACCACAAGCCAAGAAGGGGTTTTCCTATCGTGCTAGAGTGTATGCGCATGCCGAGCGTGAGAATCACTCTAGTGCGTGTGTGAATCCGATTATGGAAACTCCAGTTATAAAAAGCCCATTTATGGAAACTTCATGCTTGGAAAGTATCATGAGTACTAAATTAGGAAAACACTCATCATGCATGATCAATTTTAGTAAGTATCATTGTATGTTTAGCAAGTTCGGTAACAAGGCAAGATATGAATAATCAGTAGATAGAGAACATGGTCAATAACCTAAGATCAATTAAACATTATGTGAACATGTTTTACACTTAGATGGGTTGATAAATCATGCAAATAGTAACTAACTTTGTACATGAAAAGACAGGGCATGAAAATGACGTGAAACGGGCTAAACAGGGCTGATCTGTCTAGGGGTGCTTTATAAGGGATTTTTCCTAGTCTGATTCAAACTAGGTTTGACACCTGTGGGTTTGAAAAATCAAAACAAATGCTAGGGTGGTCCAAATTGAGTGAAACCACCTATGATAGTTATATTACTTGCAATACTTTGTACAGTAGCAAATAATTGAGAAACAAAGGTTGTTTGACTGGGTAATAAAATGTATTGTGACTAACTACATGAATCTGACATAATGTTAATTTTTGGGATAATACTCTCAGTACGATCAACAAAAATTGGAGAAACTAGTGCCAAATAAAAGTAGACTCATAGGGTAACCAGTTCTATGTTGAACACTTAGTCTAAAAATGACTCCACAGAGAGGTATGGAACTTGTAAGACAGGTCAAGGTTAAATCATGACAGTACAGCGTCAAGATCATGTAAGATTTAATTCGTGAAACTCTCAAAATAAAAATTGGGGAAAACAGTAAGAACATGATCTATACATATAGATTCAAGCATGGACGAGTTTAATTAGAGTTAGGCATGGAGATGACCTACCTTAGGACTTGAATAAGATTTGCTCTCCAGAAAGCCCTAGTTCTGACCACTTGGAGGAGAACGCTTAATACTCTCGACTCACTTGATGAAAATTTGGAAAACCAGTGCCATTAGGAGCTAGACTCGACCTTCTTTCTAGGGGTATAAGTCTTGCACAGTTTGGTTAAGGTTTGGCTTACCTTTGGTCAAATCTAAGAAGAGCACTCTGCACAGGTCAATGCTAACGCAGCAGGGAAGAAGAGCTCCATTTTGGGGCGTTTTCCTCCACATTTGGTGCTCAAGAACAGCCTCCCACGACCCCAACAATGTGTAATTTTATCCCCTAGGGTTTCATGACAAGTATATATGCATCTAGGGTTTTTAGAAGTCCCATTGGGTGTAGGAAAGGAAGGGTTGCGGTTTTGGGTTAACACCTTCCATTTTTGATAATTTCTCACCCCAAAAGAGTGTGTGAGGTTTTAGGAAATCTCCCACCATTGTTAGGCACGAATTTGGGTTGCCAAGAAAGGCTAATTGTCTTGGGATTTGCCCTAATTACCTCTTTCTATTTTCAGCTCAATTAGGGTTACGAATTTCTGGTTATTTTTCTTGCTCCATTTTATTCTTGGGCCAAAAGTAATACATTAGCCCAATTCTGATAATGGGTCATCAATACATGATGTTGGAAGCCTCTCCAACATGTTTATTTAATTTATGATCGTGTTATATTTCTGTGTTAACGGTTTTCTGACTTAGTTTCTTAATTAGAATAATTAGTCACAATAACTCTTAAACCTAGCCCAAATGATTTTTATTGACCCAAATTTCTTGATGGGTCATTAGAGGATATTATTGGAAGTCCATCAATGATTTTTATTTAATTTTCTGACTCATCTAAGTATGTGTGATAATAATTTTTCGACTTATTCCTTAATTACGATAATAAATCGCAATAATTTTTAAAATCAACCCAAAAGATTTTTATTGGCCAAAATTTCTTTATGGGTCACTAAAGAACACTATTTAAAGTCTAACTATGATTTTTACGAAATTTTTAGATGTGTTTTTACATCTGGGATAATGGTGTGTACGTATTTAACTAGTTTTAAATTATTAAGTGGTCATATTTTCTATTTATCTTAAATTTTCAATTACTGTAATTCTCGGGGTACTACAAAAACCATGTGAATATATTTTATTTATGTTAAAACAGCAATAAAAAGATGTGATTATGTGATATAAAAGCATGTGAAAAGTGTTAGATATCATGCTAGGTTTACTAGTAATCATGTGCTTAATTCCATGAACAAGTTGTTTGGTCAAATGATATGAATGAACTGAAATTGATACCATGAATCAAGTTAAAGACCATGTGTAGAAAGCATGTTATAGGTTATTCATGTGTACTTGTTTAATTTGACATAAACTATGTGTCAAACTTCTCTTGTTGTTAAAAAGTATAGCATGAATGTGATGTGTAAGGATGTGCCAATGGGTTACTTGCTGGTCTTTTTGAAGACTCATACTTACTTTAACATACAGGTGAGATAGGTGTCCCCGTGCCTGAGGAGGACATTGTGAGGAGCGACTCCGAACGAGAGGAGTAGTTGTGCTTGTGGAGATTTTCTGCTTAGACTACACTTTCTTTCATTAGTATGTGGACAATGATATTATGTTATAGACTTGTATAATTTTGGACATTGGTTATTTTCATTGCTACTATATAGAATGTGGAATGTATGATTGATGATGGAATAAGAGTATCTTTCATTTCCGCTGTACTTTCTTTTGTTATTTATATACATCTTGACCTACTATGTTGTGTTGGGTACATGTCCCACTGTGACGGCGCCCTTTATATCGATGTGGATTGGTATAATCGTACCGGTATAAAGAGGGTTGTTACATCTAGTGTATAAATGTGTCGACCTATCATAAGCATAGCGCCGACCTACCTAATTAGGTGACTTCCAATTTTTGTTCCCCTGTGGCATACGTTTGATTCCAGCATATGTTTTATTCTTTTTATTTGACTTTCCAATTTCAAAAAATTTTATAGTTTCTCTTTTCCCAATTTTTTTAGTGTTCTTTCCATTAACTTGTTTTCTTGATGTGATGGTTTCTGAATTTGTTGAAGAAATAAATGTGATGGTTTTCAACCCTATTTATTTCTTCTTAGAAGGATTAAAGTCTAACCCTTCTTTGTTAAAGTTTACTTTGGTTCCAAGCAAAGCTTCCAGGTTATTCTTACCACTCACAAATTTCTCCCATGCTTCATGTCTTCTAGTCACCTCTTTTTGAAGAATTTCAAGTTCTTTCTTCATTTCAGTGTTCACACTATTTAGTGCCTCATGCCTTTCAACAGTAAGAGCTATCTCTTTGACATTTTCAGCATTCCTGATTTTCAATTCACTAACAGTTTCTTTTAGAACAGTGATTTCTTGAATCAATTCTTTTTTCTTCTCTTCCACTGAAATATCATGAGTAAAATGATTTATTTTTCTTTTAAGCATTTTATTTTCCTTTTTAAGCTCATCATATTGATCTAGCAGTTCAAAGTATATATGCTCCCAATCACTGAAGGAAAAATCTTTGAAAGGAGAATTTACCACTTCTTCATCTCCTTCTTCTCCTCTTGCCATCAGACATATCTTTGTTTGTGATTCCTCATATTCTGAGCTCTCTTCATCTTCATCATCTTCTTCCTCACTCCATGTCCCAACCATAATTTTTTGTTTGTTTTTCGTCCATCTGGGTTGTGCTTTCTTCAAAGGTTCAGGACATTCAGGTTCCACATGTCCTAATTTCCTACAATTGTAGCAAACCACTCTGTCAGATTTCTTATTCATATGTTGTTTGGTGTGTCGACCTGAGTTGATAAGAACTGCAGAATTTTTGAAAAATGATGAGAGGGAAAATCTTTATTAAGATAAAAAGAATCTAGAGCCAATTATCCAAGGATTTTTAACATGTTAAAGATTTCACATCTAAATTCTCATCATCATGCCTTTGCAAATTTACTGGTTTGAGGAATACCATGCAAGATTTGATCATTAAGTAATTCTGAAAAGCCTGGATTACAACTTAATTGAATTAAAATATTCTCTTCAGAATAATTCATTCTTTTAAACCTTACTAAACCAAAGTAAGGTGATTTTTCTAGGATAAATGCAATTAGTATTGAAGTTAAACATCCTTAAAAAGTCTGAGTTAGGCAAGAAGTTGTCCATTTTGTTTGATTGAGTCTTCTTGGAATAGAGGCAATGAGCATTCAAATATAGTAAACCTTTTTCACTCAAGTACACATGTTTTTCACACACCAGAGTCCCTGATTACTAAAGATTTACTAATTATTCTGCCTCAAGGGGTTAATGAAAACCTTTTGACATGGAAATATACGTTTATCAGACGTCAATATTTCCAGTTACTCAGTTGACATTAATCTTACATATTTTTTATTTAACCCCTTAGAACAGAGATAGCATGACACCTCATGACATACATCGCTCATCACTTTTTGTGAAGGTGTGTAGTTTCTCAGCGTACATGCCATTGCTCTGCTAGAAAATAAGTTGTTTTAATGAATATTAAGAAATTGACACAATTTTAACCTTTATCAAACTTAAAAGAAATGTGTAAGGACAATACTGAATTGAACATTTTTCAACCAAAGAAATCAAATTACTTTAGGATTTTAGAAAATAAAAGAATATTGACTTGAAGAATATGTTAAGACTATTAAGAATGCACTCCTGGTTATTTGTAGAAGAATTAATGATCATTTCATGAATTACATATTCATCAAATCACTAAATTGGTTTTGGTTTGATGAGAGAATAAAAAAGCAGTGAAGCCCTTAGTTCCCCCTAAATTATTAACCTGATCAATCTTTATCAAATAATAAAGAAATCCCTTCTTCAATCATGGAATTTACAAGAGGTGAAATGAAGTGAATGTGGCTCAGATTGAAAGATTTGAAAATGGTATTGAAGAGATGTGTCGACATAGAAATGGATGTGTGTTGACACAGAATCTGTGAAAAGATCACTCACCACTGAGGAACAATGGTCTAGTGTCGACACTACACTGATTGTGTGTCGACCTGAAAGCTTAGCAGATGCACTGATTGCCCCGTCAAATTTGATCAAACACTGTAGATTGTTCTCAAATACTTCAAACCTCAAACCTCAATTGGTTTGTGCAGATTGTAGCCTCCTTTCAAACCTCAATTTCTCTTCTAAAAAATTAATGCTCCCCCTCAAAATATGCATTAATGAAACAGATGGTATTCAAAGATGTACAATCAATTCAACACTCAATTTCAGCATTCATTCAAGCATGATCATCATGAGAGATATGAACATTAACAAACAGACATGTTTCAAACACAACCAATTTCAATTTTTTTAATTAAAGATTCTTACACAAGGAAGATCATTGGTACTTGGCGCAGGTTATTCCTCACACATAATGATAGTTTCCAAACAAGCCTGACTTGTCCTTCCACAGTTCACCATTTAATATACCAAATGATCTTTGCATGAGAATCCCAATTGATTTTAGTTTTTATTGCATATGGCAAATTCCAAGTTCTCTTCTCAAGGATGTGAATCTATCTTCTGCCAATGGTTTTGTTAAAATGTTAGAAATTTATTTTTCAGTAGGAATGAATTCCAGTTCAATGTTCTTATTTGCAACTTCATCCCTAAGAAAATGATGTCTAATTTCAATATGTTTTGTCCTAGAATGTTGAATTGGGTTTTTGGAGAGATTAATAGCACTAGTATTGTCACACATAATAGATGAACATCAAGATTAATAGCACTAGTATTGTCACACATAAAAGATGAACATCCATCATCAATATTATAATCAAGTAATTGACTTTTGATCCACAACACTTGAGCTACACAACTCCCTGCAGCAACATATTCTGCTTCTGTAGTAGAGAGTGCAACTGAGTGTTACTTTTTGGATGCCCATGTTATCATGCAATTACCCAAGAATTGACAATAACCACTAGTACTCTTCCTATCAAGTTTACAACCAGCATAGTCAGCATCAGAATATGAAATTAAATCAGCATGACAACCAGCTGGGTACCATAAACCTAATTCACATGTACCACAGAGATATCTAAAAATTCTCTTAACAGCAAGCAAGTGACTTTCCTTGGGACTAGACTGAAATCTAGCACAAAGACAAACACTAAACTGAATATCAGGCCTGCTTGCAGTAAGATATAAAAGAGATCCAATCATACATCTGTATTGTTTTGCATCAACCATTTTACCTTCTTCATCAATGTTCAACTTGATGCTTGTACTCATGGGAGTGGATGCTGACTTGGCTTGTTCAAAATGAAATCTTTCCAGCAACTCTTTGACATATTTTGCTTGGTTGATGTAAAATCCGTCTTCAAGTTGTTTGACCTACAAACCAAGAAAAAATTGTAATTCTCTCATAAGACTCATTTCAAATTCATTGTGCATGTGATTTGAAAATTCTTCACACAGTGAAGGATTAGTGGAACCAAAAATGATATCGTCCACATGAACCTGAACTACAATGATGTGATTGTGGATAGGTTTTGTTAAAAGAGTTTGATCCACCTTACCTCTGGAATAAGTTTCACTAACCAGAAAACTGCTCAACCTGTCATACCATGCTCTTAGAGCCTACTTCAATCTATAAAGAGCTTTGTGTAGTTTATAAACATGGTTAGGTTTACCATGATCTTCAAATCCCAGTGGTTGTGCAACAAACACTTCTTCTTTGATATAACCATTCAGAAAAGCAGTTTTCACATCCATTTGAAACAATTTGAAATTGTTTGAACATGCATATGTCAATAAAATTCTTACAGCTTCCAATCTAGCTACTGGTGCAAAGGATTCTTCAAAATCTACCCCAAACTCTTGATTGTATCCTTTTCCTACCAATCTAGCTTTATTCCTTACAACTTTTATTTCCTCATTCAGTTTATTCCTAGATACCCACCTAGTTCCAATTATTGAGTTTTCAGGATTTCTAGGAACTAGACTCCAAACATTATTCCTTTTGAATTGATTCAACTCATCATGCATTGCTTCTACCCAAGAATCATCTTTCAAGGCTTCTTCAATGTTTTTAGGTTCCACTTGAGATATAAAAGTCATTTGGTCTTGTTCAATGATATTTTTGAAATGAGACCTAGTATGAACTCTATCACTGACATTACCTGCAACATTCTCAAGTGGTTGATCTTTGGAATATTTGAAGTTACCTCTTGTCACTGTACTAACTTGATCTGGTATCGAACTGATGCTTTGATGAGTCGACACATCTTGTTCAGGAAATTCTTCATTCTCCAGTGGTTGATCTGATTCTCTTAAAAGGATATCAGCATCTTCTTCTTGGTTCCTGCAAGAATCATGGTCATTAGGTTTTTCACAATTTTCATCAAAACTGACATGTGGAGTTTCTTCCACAGTTATTGATTCATTATTAAATACCCTATATGACCTTGAATGTTCAGAATAAGCTAGAAGAATGCCTACATCACTTTTCTTTTCAAATTTATCTAAATCATGTTTGTCATTATTATAAATGAATACTTTCCTTCCAAAGACTCTAAAATAGGCAATGTGAGTTTTCTTACCTTTTAAGAGTTCATAGGAAGTTTTCTTAAGGACTGGTCTTACCATGACTCTGTTGAGAATATAGCATGAAGTGTTGACAGCTTCTGCCCAAAAGCTCCTTGGGAGTTGACTTTCAATCAACAAGGTTCAAGTCATCTCAACCAATGTCCTATTTTTCTTTTCAATAATTCCATTCTATTCAGGAGTCCTTGGGGAAGCAAATCTGTGATCAATTCCTTTTTCTCTGCAAAAATCAAAAAATAGATTAATGTCAAATTCTCCTCCATGATCAGTAAGTATGGATCAGATTTTATTTATTTTTCTATTTTCAAATTTATTAACAAAATTCTAAAAGTTTTCAATTGTGTCACTCTTGTGAGACAGAAAAAATACCCAGGTAAACCTAGAAAAACCATCAACAATCACAAACCCAAATCTATGTCCACTAAGACTGAGTGTCCTAGTAGGACCAAATAAATAAATATGCAACAATTCAAAGGGTTTGAAAGTTATTAAAGGTGCAACAAACTTGAATGGTTTTCTAGTTTGTTTACCTTGAACAAATGCAGAACAAACAATTGCATTTTTCTTTTTCTTTATTTTAGGTAAACCATTCGTAAGAGCATGTCTCATCAATTTATTTAAAACATTCTCACCAACATGACCTAGCCTACGATGCCATAATTTAAATAGACCATGCTGGCTAGCAACTAAATAAAGATTTTCATGTTGATGTTCATTCAGGTCAACTAGATAAACATTGTCAATCTTTTGACCAAGAAACTTTACTTTTCCAGAATCCTTTTCAACAATTTCACATGATTCAGAATTGAAAATTACCTTAAGGCCTTTGTCACAAAGTTGACTGATGCTCAGTAAGTTCTGATCAAGGCCTTCAACTAGTAAGACATTCTCAATAGAGCTTGAAAGATTCTTACCAATTTTTCTAGTTCCAATGATTTGACCTTTGTTTTTACCTCCAAAGATCACTTGTCCACCATCTTTCTCAGTTAATGAAGAAATTTCTCCCTATCTCAAGTCATATGTCTTGAACAGCCACTGTCAAGGTACCATTTATCTTTCTTGTGGGCTGTAAGACATTCATGAAAAGAGATTTAGAAAGAAGATTTTAGTACCCAAATTGCTTTGGGTCCCATCAATTTTCTCAATTCAATAACAATTTGTTTTGGAATGCAGACTTGTTTCATTCTACATACATTCACATTTGATCTGCATTTGTCATCAATATGTCCAGATTTCTTGCAAATTGTGCATGTCATGATTCATATGGTGTGAAATTTTTGTTGCTTTTCATATGAGAGTTAGATCTAACTATGAAGTTTTTGTTGTTTTTCAGATATGAGATAGATCTAACACTTGGCTTCAAGTTTTGTTGATCATTAACTTGAACTCTTCCATGCTTGGATTGTGTTTAGAAATGTTTCAATTGATTCTGATTTTTAGGTTTTGAGTTCATTTGTGATTTTCCCTGAATGTTCTTTTCTGATTGACTGTAAGAAGTTGTTCCTTTAACAAATGATGTTATCAATGTTTTTCCAATTTTCTTCTTATTTTCAGACTGAAAATCTAAACCATGCTTAGTAGTGTTCATTCGAACTCCAACATAGCATATAGGTTTTCTTTCCCTTTAACAAATTTGGACAGAGTTTCTTTCTTATCATTTAATTCCTTTTGTGCAATTTTCAATTCTTCCTAAATCACTTCTTTTTCCTTCTTAAGTTTTTCATTTTCATCCATCAGAAGTTGTTTCTCTTTTTCAGTGCTCTGACATCTTTCTTTGACATGATCAAGCTGTTCATTTAAATCTTCATGTTTCTTTTTCAAGCTAACAATTTCATTATTCAGAATATTTATTTGTTTAGATTCTTGAGAATTATGCAATATGCTGTGAATTTTCTTTTTCAATGATTTATTTTCAGATTTTAATACACACAATTTTTCAAATAAGGTGGCATATGCTTCTTCCCAATCATCAGTTGAAAATTCTTCAAATGAAGAGCTTGCCTCATTGTTCTCTTCATTCCTAGCCATAAGACATGTGACTTCTTCTTCATCAGACTCACTTTCTTCTTGCTCATCTTTATCACTCCATGTGGCCAGCATGGCTCTAGTTTTCTTGAACATTTGATTCTTCAACTTTCTCTTCAAATCAGGACACTCTCCTCTCATGTGTCCTGGTTTCCTGCATTCATAACAGATTATATCAGTCTTTTTGGGTGTTTCAATTTTCTTATTGAAATCATTTTTCTTTGAGAAATCCTTTTTATTGGAAGGTTTGAACTTATGCCTTGTCAATAAGGCTAATTCATCATCATCATCTTCATCAAAAGATTCATCAGTTTCATCAGATTTTTCAATCATATTCTTTGAGCTAGATGAGGCTTTCAAAGCAATGGGTTTCTTAGAAGTAATGACAGATGTATTTCTTTTCAAATTAATCTCATATGTCATTAATGATCCTATCAGCTCATCTAATTGCATGGTTGATTGTAGCACCCCAGAAAATTTAATAAGTAAAAATTTTGAATAAATGGAAATAAATAATTTCCATAATACCATATTATTTAAAACATACGTACCACTATTGTAAATTAAAAAAAATTGGGCCAATGGAAAACTGTTAACACGGAAATACGACGTAATTATAAATTAAATAAAAATGCTGGAGAGACTTCCAACATTATATATTAATGACCCAATATCATAATTGGGCCAATGGACAACATTTAGCCCAAAAATCAAATGAAGCAAGAAAATGCATGGAAATTCGTAGCTTAAATAAGCTGAAATTAGAAAGAGGCAATTATAGTTGAATTGGGACGAGAACATGCATTCTTGGCAACCTAAATTCGTGCTTAACCATGGTGGGAGGTTTCCTAAAGCCTCACAGACTCTAATGGAGGAAGAAATCCTCAAATTAGAAAAGTGATATGTCAAAACCGCAACTTGGCTTTCCTTGTTGCATTAGGACTCCTAAAACCCATGGATGCTTAAATACTCTTCACCCAAACCCTAGGGATGAGTTATATAACTTGCTGGGGTCGTGTGGAGGAGCTCTTGGTGGCTGGAGCACAGGAGATCAAGCATACCAAGATCATCTTCTTCCCCAGTTCATATGCTACGACCTGTGTACATCGTCCACTTGGAGTCGACCAAAGGTAGGTCAAACATAAATCCCATCATGCAAGGCTTATACCTCTGGAAATAGGGTCAAGTCTACTTCCTAACCCAACTGGAATGCACAATTTGCATGCAGTATACACGGAGTATTAGGCGTTCTTCAAATAGTGGTCTGAACAAGAGATTTCTGAAGAACGGGACTTCATCAACCTAGAAGGTAGGTTTTCTCATGCCAAACCTTAACAAATCTTATACCAATGTGTAGAACATCAAGTCTAGTTTCATGTCCAGTTGGTTTCATCGAATTCCAATGAGTAGATTTTGAATTATATGTGTTTTGCCAAAGTCACGTTTGTGAGGGACTTTTTGTGTTCATGTCGATTTATCGCGCATCTTGAGGCTGTTTAAAATTATTTAAAAATCATAGTTCTCTCCTCTATCATGTTCCCAACAACTTTCATGTTGAGACTTTTGTTCAAAAAGCCCTCCATAGTTTAGGAGATATAAGCGTTGCATGAGTCGCACCCCTGTGTTCCGGCGTTTTGGGACGTTTTCAGTCTGCTCCTTGAAACGCGTCCGGTCCCAAGGCCGCGTTTCAAGCCTCTGGTATCGCGACGCTGCTGGGCGATGAGATACTATAAAAGGCATCCTTTCACCCCGACACGATTCACGCGCTGCCCAGTCAACGGTGCGCACGGGTCTTCGCGCCGCCTGGGAGTCCGGGCCAGTCTGAACCACGGCAGTCTACCCCGATTCGTTTCAGGGGCTTTTTCCGCCCAACATTTTATTAAATGATTCTACTTAGATGCGTCCCTTTCCCACGATGTGATTCAAGCATGAACGCGGCCAAACATATGGACGCAATTTACCCTCTTTACAGTTTTGCCTGTTCTTCACTGTGCACTGCGTTTAAAAGTGCGTCCACTGTGTTGGATGCATATTCGAAGGTTTGCCCGAGGTCTGTTTAACATGGTATCAAGTGTGTAATTTGCATATCTTGGGTCTGATCATTACATGATGTCTGTTTAATGGCTTAAAAGTGTTTAACCCATTTAAAAGTTATAATTACGTGAATATTATTCTAATTACTTTCTTAATGACGTGATCATTCATGAAACTTGTGATTCACTCTTGTTACTGTTCTAGCTTGATTAAAATGATAATTATTATCTTAAAATCTTGCAAACTCATGTGTAGTTAAATGCATTGTTCATTGCGTGCCATCATGTTAAGTGCTTTCCGCAAGTTTGAGACCGATGGATTGTGAATTGAGATGCGTACATCACTACACACTTGCACATCTAGGCAGCCCTTACTTGGGGATTTAGAAGCTCTCTATCAGTTGTTCCGAATCGGTAGACAAGTGACCTTTCCTCTAAGACCTTTGTAAATCTCTGCTCTCCGTGGATTCCCACATGGAGGCCGAGTTGGTTGTACCATTGAAGTTCCCTGGAGATAGCGTGCACTTCCTCTCTCATCTTGTTCTCGTGACCATGATTTACAATCTAGACTAAAGCTATTAATGTAAAGATTGAACTAAAGTATAAACTGTACTGTTATGCTGCCAAATTTATCTCTTGACCATTGTTACCATGAAATCATGTTCAATTACTTATTACTCGTTCTCATCATCATCATGAACATGACATTGCACATGCTTACATATTGAAACTCTGATTGGCCATTATTAATGACTGTGGGTATCTACATTTAAAATTTAAGTGAGATGCTGATTGGACACGGCGAGTGTCCAAGGTCTCCAGTCTAGCCCCAATGATGGAGAGTCATAAATATACTGTTAACCATGAGGTATAATGATTACTAGCGTGGCATCTGCACTGGGAGTCGTGCGTGTCGTGTTGAATGATAGATACAATAACCACATACACATGTCCTGGTGTGCATTCTTGATGGATCTTTTCTTGGTGTACATTAGTGTCTACGTGCCTGATTAGTGTTACATTATCGTGATCGTGCATTCTTGCGTGCTCGCTTGCGTGATATGGCCATCATGCATTTATTGCAATTAGTGATATCTCACGTTCTTGAAAGCTATTGACATCAAGTGAAATCTTGCGTGCTTGTACAAAGTGATCTATTGCTAGTTCTATCTGGTCATCTTATTCAAAAATCTTGTTCTATCGTGATCACTCTATCTAGCTTGTTCATGTATCAAGTTTTAATGAGTTTATTTGTACATGCATATCATGACATTCATCGTGCTTACCTTGTTCTAAACTGTTAATCACTTATATCATTGCCCACACATTGAGATATAAATCCTACTGGGCTAGTTTTCTCATTCCCTACTTTCACCGAATCTAGGTGACTATGAAGTTCAAGAGGAAGAACAAGTAGAGGATGGGAATGCGTCCGGGTGATGAGCGTTCCAACTATGAGTCTAGTTATAGTAGTTTGCTTTGAGTGTTAGATTCATGTAGTAGGAAGTGAGGAATAAATGTACTTTTCATTTTTATTGAGTCTTAGTCCTGTAAGAGCAAGTCGATAATGGAAATGCGTCCGAGTGATGAGCGTTCCAACTATGAGTCTAGTTATAGTAGTTTGCTTTGAGTGTTAGATTCATGTAGTAGGAAGTGAGGAATAAATATACTTTCCATTTTTATTGAGTCTTAGTTCTGTAATAGCTTCCATTTGGAATACAATGAGTTAAGATTTGAATACAAGATTAGCTGAGTTCAATATTTGGGCCCTATGATGATGTATGTTGTTATACATTTAGTGCGTGCTAGCTAGAGGCTTATTTGCCGACTGTTCACGTCTCGGGATATCGACTCAAATTATTCAGCATTATTAATATCCGCTGCGTAATTCTCGGGACGTGACAGTTTAGTGGTATCAGATCCTAGGAATACCAAATAGGATATATGTCTCGGGATTAGGAGATACCTATGGAACCTAGGTCATGGAAATTAAATATAGTACCTAGTGAGAATGGGTAGAGACTGGGAATATGATAGAATGAACAAAACACTCCTACCCATTGACTCTGATAATGTATCTAGAGACATTAATTGGTTTCCATCCTTTTCTCATGAACCCTCATAACTCTCTCACTCAACCACAATGGCTCGCAACCAGTGGCAAGCTATGCAAGACACCGTGGCTGGTCTGACCCAGGCATTAAAAAATGTAGTTCAGGCTTGAAATCAGGCTGCTGCAGCTAGGAACGGAGCCGGTGATCTACACCGTAACTTTAGGAGTTTGTACCCTCCTCGTTTCTCTGGATCCCCTAACCCAGACGAGGTAGAGAATTGGCAAGAGGAGATAGAATGAATTTTTCAAGTGATGCAATGCACTAATAGAGAGAAGGTGGTACTAGGCACTTTTCAATTCACTAAAGATGCCCGAGCATGGTGGAAGGCCACATCGGCCCACCTGCCTAATGTTGGCGAACTGGAATGGGCAGGTTTCCTGGAGATTTTTCGAGGAAAGTACTTCTCGGAGAGGGTCAAGGAGAAGATGGTAGCAGAGTTTCCCGCACTAAAATAGAAAGGAATGTTCGTGGCTGAGTATGAGGCTCAGTTCGCACGTCTGGCTGTGTATGCCCCACATCTGGTGGGCACGGAAAGATTAAAGGCAAATCGGTTCATAGATGGGCTCAGGCCCATGTTCATGGAAAAGCTCAGACCGCACAACATCCAAACCTACACTGAGATGGTCCAAAGAGCTCAACTGGTAGAAGACACTATGGCTAAGGTGGAAGGCATAAAGGGGAAAGACATCGCAAAGCCGACCTTTATAAAAAGGGGGGAAGTCGATACAACTGGAACTTTCCCCAATAACAACAACAACTACAACAACAACAAAAGGCCAACCACTGGGAAGGACTATGGCATGGAGAAAAAGATCAAAGTAGAAGAAACAACAACGGTTAAATATCGTAAATTTTGCGACAAGCCTGGGCACCAAGCGGACAAGTGCTGGAAGAAGGTCGGGGCTTGCTTGCGATGTGAGAGTCAGGACCATCGTATATCAAACTGTCCCATGCTAAAAGACCAAGTTGGAAGGAACCAGGGAGTGGTAAAGAGTCAAGGATGTGTGAATGTAATAACTCCAGCGGAGCTCCTGGAAGGAGGTATGATTATTAAACCTCTAGACTGATCTTATGATGTTTTCTTATTAGTACATTTCTAAGTGGGGGAGATCATTAAGGAGAAATTAGAAAGGAATAATCTAGTAGTTATACCATAGTTCATCTGATGGATTAAGATGGAGTTATAACAATCGTGAAAGAAAACAGGAGTGAAAGGAACAAAATGAATAATACAGGTGGCCATGGGTGTAGATGTTGGACTAGCACCCACGATGTTGAAACAAGTTAGAGGAATTAAATCCAAAACGACCTCAAGGATCATAACTATCAAAGCCAATTAATGATCTATGAATTTGGGGACCAAATTCTCTTAAGTGGGGGAGTGTGTAGCACCCCGAAAATTTTAATAAGTAAAAATTTGAATAAATGGAAATAAATAATTTCCATAATACCAGATTATTTGAAACATACGTACCACTATTGTACGTACAAGAACACATCGGAAAATTCCTTAAAAATTATAAATCAACCCCACACATTATCCCTAAAGGTTCCACGATGAAATTCGTGCAACGAAAAATCTAATTAACCAAGTGTCCATCACATGGTGACCGATTATCCAAATAAGGAAACAAGTCGGAAAATCGTTAACACGGGAATACGACGCAATCATAAATTAAATAAAAATATTGGAGAGACTTCCAACATTATATATTAATGACCCAATATCATAATTGGGCCAATGGACAACATTTGGCCAAAAATCAAATGAAGCAAGAAAATGCATGGAAATTCGTAGCTTAAATAAACTGAAATTAGAAAGAGGCAATTAGAGTTGAATTGGGATGAGAATATGCATTCTTGGCAACCTAAATTTGTACTTAACCATGGTGGGAGGTTTCCTAAAGCCTCACACACTCTAATGGAGGAAGAAATCCTCAAATTAGGTAAGTGATATGTCAAAACCACAATTTGGCTTTACTTGTTGCATTAGGACTCCTAAAACCCATGGATGCTTAAATACTCTTCACCCAAACCCTAGGAATGAGTTCTATAACTTGTTGGGGTCGTGTGGAGGAGCTCTTGGTGGCTGGAGAGCAGGAGATCAAGCATACCAAGCTCATCTTCTTCCCCGGTTCGTCTGCTACGACCTGTGTAAATCGTCCACATGGAGTCGACCAAAGGTAGGTCAAAACTAAATCCTATTGTGCAAGGCTTATACCCCTGGAAAGAGGGTCAAGTCTACTTCCTAACCCAACTAGAATGCACAATTTGCATGCAGTATACATGGAGAATTAGGCATTCTTCAAACAGTGGTCTGAATAAGGGATTTCTAAACAATGAGACTTCATTAACCCAGAAGGTAGGTTTTCTCGGGCCAAACCTTAAAAAATCTTATACCAATGTGTAGAGAATCAAGTCTAGTTTCATTTCTAGTTGGTTTCATCGAATTCCAATTAGTAGATTTTGAAGTATAGGTGTTTTGCCGAAGTCGCGCTTGTTAGAGACTTTTTGTGATCATGTCAATTTAGTGCGCATATAGAGGCTGTTTAAAATTATTTAAAAATCATAGTTCTCTCCTCTGTCATGTTCCCAACAACATTCATGTTGAGACTTTTGGCCGAAAAGCCCTAGTTTAGGAGATACAAGCATTGCGTGAGTCGCACCCCTGTGTTCCTGCGTTTTGGGACGTTTTCGGTCTGTTCCTTAAACGCGTCCGGTCCCGAGGATGCGTTTCAAGCCTCTGGTATCCCGACGCTGCTGGGCAACGTGATACTCTAAAAGGCATCCTTGCACCCCGACGTGATTCACGCGCTGACCAGTCAACGGCACGCACGGGTCTTCGCGCCGCCTGGGAGTCTAGGCCGGTCTTAACCGCGGTGGTCTACCCCGACATGTTTCAGGGGCTTTTGCTGCCCAATGTTTTATTAAATGATTCTCCTTAGATGTGTCCCTTTCCCACGATGCGATTTACCCTCTTTACAGTTTCTCTTGTTCTTCACTGTGCACTGCATTTTAAAGTGCGTCCACTGTGTTGGACGCATATTCGAAGGCTTACCCGAGGTTTGTTTAACATGGTATCAAGTGTGTAATTTGCATATCTTGGGTCTGATCATTACGTGATGTCTGTTTAATGGCAAAAAAGTGTTTAACCCATTTAAAAGTTATAATTACGTGAATATTCTTCTAATTGCTTTCTTAATGACGTGATTGTTAGGATCGGTTATTCGGTAATGGCAAAGCTAGAAGGGGGGGTTGAATAGATTTGCAGCGGAAACTTAAGCAATTTGAAAATTACTTCGGATTAAAAAATCTACTCAATCAAAACTCCTTTGATCTGATGCAGTGTGTGTGAGCAAAATAACAGTTAGTGTGTAGACGAAATCCCTATTCATGCATCTAGCGCAATACAATTCAAACCACAAATCAAACCACAGTGCACAAGGGATTTTTAGGTGGTTTGGAGATCACACCACGTGACTCCTATGTCCACCCCTCACACAGTGAGGACACACTACTCAAGAACTGAGTACAACACACACACGAGCACACCGGCTCAACCACACACACACACACTAGATCAAGTCCACAATAGATTAGATCCTCTAGCCTTGATCTGACCAACACACCACACACGTTGTCTGATGCAAACACGCAACCAGAACAACAATCCACACATGGATCAAGTATAAGAAACACTTGAACCACTACCACACACACTATGATCTATACACAACCCTTGTACAGATCACAAACCACACACTTCCACAAAATCCACGCACTGATATCCAATCAATACACACACACACAGATTGGTGAAAAATATGGAAGAGGAAGAGTTCTGAGATATAGAAACAAATCCAGATGAAGAACTCTTCAGAGAGTTCGTCCAGAAGACTTCAAGCTTCACGTCGTTGAAGACCACGAGATGATGGAGAAGCTTGACTTCAGAATGAACCGGCTTCAACTCCTTGTACGAGATGATCTCTCTTGAACGATCTGGAGTTCTGAAACAGAGCAGCAGGAAGAGACCCTTCTTCTTGACCTTTGCTTAGGGTTTTAGGTATGGTGGCTTCTTGCTGCGAAAATAGCCTCATATGATCCATATATAGTGGTGTCCAAGCATAGAGAGTCGTGCTAAAAGGAAACACCAAAATATAGATCATATCCTGGCCATTAGATCTTCAGAAAACTCCGTCTGTCGACAACCGACTTGCATCTGTCGACAGGTGCTGACAGGTTTGCAAAAACCAGAAGACTGGGCTTTCTGGAAATAGATTTCTAAGTGGATCTGTCGACAGGCGAAAATCATCTGTCGACAGATGCACTATTCATCTGTTGACAGATGCACTATTATCTGTTGATAGGTGCACTATTTCAGCAACTTGTCTTGTTCTTTTGCACTTGGATTTTGGGCTTTGTCTTGTGTACATTCACACCTACATTAAAAGACATAATTAGTGAGATATAATGAACATATAAAACATGTGTTTCATTTGCATCCAATTGTCATTCTCATCATGTTTCACACATTCATAACACATCAATTTTGTCTTGTTCATGAAATGTTCATCATCAAAAACAAACATAACATCAATTAGTATTGCTCATCATCAAAAACAATTAAACACTTGTTGTAACCCAACATTCTCCAATATGAGAACCCAACATTCTCCCCCTTTTTGATGATGACAAAATTTTCAATTTATGCACAATTGATGTTTCTCCCCCTTTTGACAACATTCAAAAAGATAATGAGTGCACACAAGTAAAAGAATGAAGCAAGGAATTGTGTGACCACATAACTCAATTGTGAAAGATATGAGTGGGGAATGAGTGTTCAAATGAGATTGCAAGGTTGAGAATAGCTTGATACCCACTACAAAATGTCATAAACACTAGTATTAAGACACATAAAAATTCTACAATGGTTAAGAGATAATACTCCAGGAATCTCAAGTTATAGCATTTAGAATACATCATTCAAAAACATATGAAAATAAAATAACCCTTTTGAATAAAACTATTGAAGAAAATCATATACCTTAGTGGGTGATGTTCAGTTGGTAAATGAAGGCAATGTCTACATGAACAATTGACAATAGACAACCCATTGCCCTTGATTTAAATTTTGGAGGCTCCACTCTATTTCTAGCATTTGAACAATTTCTTTTGTCAAGTTTATGTGGGAAAGGTGGTAATTAGGATCACTTTTACCTTTTGACGTGAAGGTAGACATGAGGGATGCCCGTACCCCCAGTTACTCAGTGTGAGTGACCATCATACCATTGTGCAGATATAATGAAAGGACTTTTTGACGCGAAGACAGACATTTGTGATGCCTGTGTCCCCGGTTACTCACTGATACTCATCATTGCTCTGCCTTTGTCCCAATTCACATATTTATTTTTTTTTAATTTTTGACTTTAGAAATAGGTAGCTTTTCTCTCTTTTTTTTTTTAAGTTGGAAAATCAAATTCAAAAGGTTAATTAAGGTCAAAGGCCAATGTAAAGACATTAAGTTCAAAAACCTTCTTACTTGTCAATCCATATAGGAACATGATCATCCACAATGGAGTTATTCAAGTGAGTTAGGTTAAAATCATTAGATTTGTTCAATGTTTTCTAGATGACACAACCTAGACTCAAGCACAAAATATTATATCAAAATCATTGTGATTAATTCAATGTCTTTGATACTATGTGAATATGAAAGGTTGCAATGAATATTAAGTCCAAATTCTCCCCTTGCATTAATGATATGAACATGCTCATGAAGAAATTATGAAGAAGGATGAAGAATTTACAGAAAATGTGTATCTGTCGACAGCAAGAATGTGCTTGTCGACAGATGCACACAGGCCTGAAAGGCTTGGTTCTGGGAGAGCATGTCTGTCGACAGATGTGATAGTGGCTGTCGACAGATACTTGAGAAAATCAGTGTTGAGGCATAGAATTAAGTGACATGAAGAACAATATTTTGATAAGTAATGACACAATGAATATGAAGGGTTTCTCTCAAGTATTTCACTCAACCTACCTTGAACTTACTCCCCCATAAGATGTGCATGTGATGAGACAACATTCAAGCATGATATATATACATTCATGACAAGCATTTGCACATAGATTTCATGAGCATTCATGAGCATATGAGCACTTTCAAATTTACTCCCCCATAACACATGCATAGTAAATGTATCAAGCAATTCATACATTATTAAGCACTCAACTAGCCTTATGCATTACATGACTTTTGGTACTTGGCGGAGTATTTTACTCACGCATAATGATAGTTTCCAAACAGGCATAACTTGTTTTTCCACATGTCATCATTTGATATACCAAGAGGTCATGAGCATAGTTATACAAGCAAGATGGCATGATTCCAATTGCTAAGTGGCATTGTCATGTGGGGGTATCAACAAAATACATTCTTCATTCCTCAGATAGAATTAAAAATCCATTTCAATTCTTGCAGTTCAAAACTGAAGTGACAAAGAGATTTTACCTGAATAGTCTTCAATCTCAGTTAAATTTTTTTTTACCTTTGTTCTCCATCATTTCTTGCCTTGCACAGCCAATGGCATGAATCCATTTCTAATTTTTGGCTGCAAGACATCTCAGCTTGTTGATCAAGCTTGTTTTGGGACCCACACTTGCTTGGGTCCTGCAATGACATTAATGTTAGAATCTAACAATGAAGATTTCAGAATCCAAAGTGATTTGGTTTTTGGATTTCTATTGTTTTGTGCAGTTTTCCTATTCATAGATATATGAAATTTTTGATCTTTATGAATATGATGTTTATCCTTGTGTGTATGAACACATGGATTATTATGGAGATTTGAAGCATGCACAAAATCATGATTTTTATGCCAACAGTTCTTAGAAATATGACCAATTTTATGACATGTGAAGCATTGGACTGGTTTCGCATGATTATGACAGTGTTGACCTTTATTCCAGCATAAATTGGCGAGGTGACCAGGTCTATTGCAATTAAAGAAAACGAGTTGAGTATTTACCTAGAGCTTACCATAGTATGAGTGCATTTTCTGGAATCTCTGAGATTCTTTATAGTACCTTTGATCACCCTTGGGCTGAGAAGAAGGAGGTGGTACCCTTTGGGAGCTCTTGGCATGGTATGCAACTTGAGAATGCCCTGAAGCCTTTTTGGCGGCTGAAGGAGATGTGCAGACATTGTGGAGTCCTGTTTTCTTTTTCTTTTTCTTTCTCTGGTTTTTAGTTGAAATAGGATTCTTCCTATTTGGAGCATTTTTGTTCAATTCTGAATCCTTCTTTTTAGGATTTTGATTTTGTTTAATAACCACTTCAAGTTCATTTGTCAATTTTTCCTTTTAGCTTTCAATGCAACAATTTCTTTTTCAGAAGTTTGAAGTTGATTTGTCATGACATTCAAACCATTTCTGATTTTGTTCTTTTCAATTTCACTTTGAACAATTTGATTTTCCAAGTCAGCAATTTTCTTCTTAGCATTGTTCCATTCATCATTTAATGGTCTGTCATGATACAAGCATTCAATCTTCTTTTTCAGATGATTATTCTCCTCAAACAGTTGATTGCATTTTTCTTTTATTTGGTGATCATGAGCCATGTTGGAGATTTGTTTGTTCAATTGATCATTATCAAATTTGAGATTCTCATCAATCAATTTTTTATTTTCATTTTTCAAATTAGAATTTTCAGATTCCACATAATCATGATCTTCTTTCAACTTAGAAAACTTGATTTCATATCTTTTGACTTCATTTTCCAATTTTTCATTCTCCATTTTCAATTTTTTATTTTCTTCATAGAATGCTTGAGCATTATCAATTATCATTTCATTCTTCTCCAATTTTTCTTTTAACTTCTTGTTTTGAAATTTACCTTCTTAAATTGATTGGACAAGTGTTCATAGCAATCTATCAATTCATCATAGGAAATATCATCTTCTGAGTCAGAATTAGATATTGATGCGTCAAATGGTTCTGAATTGGATTTACCTGACCTTTGAGAGTTTCTTGACGTCTCTGACAGATATGATCTTTCAGATTTGTCTGAACTAGGAGAACCTCTGGAGCTGCCATGAGCCATGAAGCATTTGTCTTTGGCTTTATTTGCAATCTTGCTTGTCTTCTTAAAGGAGTCTTGCATTTTATCAACATGGTTATCAAACTCAATACACATTGGTCTATTTATGATACTCGAGAACTCAGACATATTTCTGAGTATGTTGTAGATAAATAAACCAACCGACAAAGTAATCAGATCAGTTAAGAATCAATTATAAACCCGATCAGAGCGATTAAGCACACATAAACAGATATGCCAAATCACAATCGATGAACAGAAAACCTGCTCTGATACCAATTGTTAGGATCGGTTATTCGGTAATGGCAAAGCTAGAAGGGGGGGTTGAATTGATTTGCAGCGGAAACTTAAGCAATTTGAAAATTACTTCGGATTAAAAAATCTACTCAATCAAAACTCCTTTGATCTGATGCAGTGTGTGTGAGCAAAATAACAGTTAGTGTGTAGACGAAATCCCTATGCATGCATCTAGCGCAATACAATGCAAACCACAAATCAAACCACAGTGCACAAGGGATTTTTAGGTGGTTCGGAGATCACACCACGTGACTCCTACGTCCACCCCACACACAGTGAGGACACACTACTCAAGAACTGAGTACAACACACACACGAGCACACCGGCTCAACCACACACACACACGCTAGATCAAGTCCACAATAGATCAGATCCTCTAGCCTTGATCTGACCAACAAACCACACACGTTCTCTGATGCAAACACGCAACCAGAACAACAATCCACACATGGATCAAGTATAAGAAACACTTGAACCACTACCACACACACTATGATCTATACACAACCCTTGTACAGATCACAAACCACACACTTCCACAAAATCCACGCACTGATATCCAATCAATACACACATACACAGATTGGTGAAAAATATGGAAGAGGAAGAGTTCTGAGATATAGAAACAAATCCAGATGAAGAACTCTTCAGAGAGTTTGTCCAGAAGACTTCAAGCTTCACGTCGTTGAAGACCACGAGATGATGGAGAAGCTTGACTTCAGAACGAACCGGCTTCAACTCCTTGTACGAGATGATCTCTCTTGAACGATCTGGAGTTCTGAAACAGAGCAGCAGGAAGAGAGCCTTCTTCTTGAGCTTTTCTTAGGGTTTCAGGTATGATGGCTTCTTGCTGCGAAAATAGCCTCATATGATCCATATATAGTGGTGTCCAAGCATAGAGAGTCGTGCTAAAAGGAAACACCAAAATATAGATCATATCCTGGCCATTAGATCTTCAGTAAACTCCGTCTGTCGACAGCCGACTTGCATCTGTCGACAGGTGCTGACAGGTTTGCAAAAACCAAAAGACTGTGCTTTCTGGAAATAGATTTCTGAGTGGATCTGTCGACAGGCGAAAATCATCTGTCGACAGATGCACTATTCATCTGTTGACAGATGCACTATCATCTGTTGACAGGTGCACTATTTCAGCAACTTGTCTTGTTCTTTTGCACTTGGATTTTGGGCTTTGTCTTGTGTACATTCACACCTACGTTAAAAGACATAATTAGTGAGATATAATGAACATATAAAACATGTGTTTCATTTGCATCCAATTGTCATTCTCATCATGTTTCACACATTCATAACACATCAATTTTGTCTTGTTCATGAAATGTTCATCATCAAAAATAAACATAACATCAATTAGTATTGCTCATCATCAAAAACATTTAAACACTTGTTGTAACCCAACACTCTCCAATATGAGAACCCAACAGTGATCATTCATGAAACTTGTGATTCGCTCTTGTTACTGTTCTTGCTTGATTAAAATGATAATTATTATACTAAAATCTTGTAAGCTCATGTGTAGTTAAATGCATTGTTCATTGCGTGCCATCATGTTAAGTGCTTTCCGCGAGTTTGAGACCGATGGATTGTGAATTGAGATGCGTACATCACTACACACTTGCACATGTAGGCAGCCCTTTCTTGGGGATTTGGAACCTCTCTATCGGTCATTCCGAATCGGTAGACAAGTGACCTTTCCTCTAAGACCTCCGTAAATCTCCGCTCTCCGTGGATTCCCACATGGAGGCCGAGTTGGTTGTACCATTGAAGTTCCCTGGAGATAGCGTGCACTTCCTCTCTCATCTTGTTCTCGTGAGCGTGATTTACAATCTAGACTAAAGCTATTAATGTAAAGATTGAACTAAAGTATAAATCGTACCGTTATGCTGTCAAATTTATCTCTTGACCATTGTTATCATGAAATCATGTTCAATTACTTATTACTCATTCTCATCATCATCATGAACATGACATTACACATGCTTACATATTGAAACTCTCATTGGCCATTATTAATGACTATGGGTATCTACATTTAAAATTTAAGTGAGATGCTGACTGGGCACGACGAGTGTCCAAGGGCTCCATCTAGCCCCAATGACGGAGAGTCATAAATATACTGTTAACCATGGGGTATAATGATTACTGGTGTTGCATCTGCGTTGGGAGTCGTGCTTGTCGTGTTGAATGATAGATACAATAACCACATACACGTGTCCTGGTGTACATTCTTGATGGATCTTTTCTTGGTGTACATTAGTGTCTATGTGCGTGATTAGTGTTACATTATCGTGATCATGCGTTCTTGCGTGCTTGCTTGCGTGATATGGTCATCCTGCATATATTGCAATCAGTGATATCTCGCGTTCTTGAAAGCTATTAACATCAAGTGAAATCTTGCGTGCTTGTACAAAGTGATCTATTGCCAGTTATATCTTGTCATCTTGTTCAAAAATCTTGTTCTATCATGATCACTCTATCTAGCTTGTTCGCGTATCATGTTTCAATGAGTTTTATTCATACATGCATATCATGACATTCATCGTGATTACCTAGTTCTAAATTGCTAATCACTTATATCATTGCCCGCACATTGAGATATAAATCCTACTGGGCTAGTTTGCTCATTCCCTACTTTCACCCAATCTAGGTGACTATGAACTTCAAGAGGAAGAACAAGTCGAGGAAGGGAATGTGACCGAGTGATAAGTGTTCCAACTATGAGTCTAGTTATAGTAGTTTGCTTTGAGTGTTAGATTCATATAGTAGGAAGTGAGAAATAAATGTACTTTTCATTTTTATTGAGTCTTAGTCCTGTAATAGTTTTCATTTGGAATACAATGAGTTGATATTGATGACCAAACTGTCCCCCTAATAAATATTTCCATTTATTTATATATTAATTTTGATGATTAACAAAATAACACTAATGGATTACTTGAGTCTTGAGAACAGGAAATAAAAGAAAAATGAAAGTTCAAGACAATCTGGTAAGTCTCATCTCACTTCTATCCAAGTCTTTGTATCGACTTCCTTGATAAGCAGAACGATTTCCTCTTTGACCGGGAAACTCAAAACAAATCGATATCGCAACGACTCTTTAAGACATCGCAACGATTTCTTTAGAACTCGCAACGACTCTCTAGCCGTAACGATTTCTTTAGACCTCGTAACGATTTCTTTAGAACTCGCAACGACTCTCTAGCCGTAACGATTTCTTTAGACCTTGTAACGATTTCTTTAGAACTCGCAACGACTCTCTAGCCGTAACGATTTCTTTAGACCTCGTAACGATTTCTTTAGAACTCGCAACGACTCTCTAGCCGTAACGATTTCTTTAGACCTTGTAACGATTTCTTTAGAACTCGCAATGACTCTAGCCGTAACGATTTCTTTAGACCTCGTAACGATTTCTTTAGAACTCGCAACGACTCTCTAGCCGTAACGATTTCTTTAGACCTCGTAACGATTTCTTTAGAACTCGTAACGATTTTTTAGAGTTCATAACGATTTCTTTAGAATTCATAACGATTTCTTTAGAATTCATAACGATTTCTTTAGAGTTCATAACGATTTCTTTACTGCTCATAACGCCTTGCTTTATGTAACGACTTCATAAGTTATCACAACGATTTCTTTACTGTTCAATAACGCCTTGCTCTGTGTAACGATTTCGTGTAACGATTTCCTTACAACTTGATAGTCATAACGATTTCTTGTGACGATTTCTTTAGAACTCGTAACGACTTGCTTGTTGTAACGACTTCATAAGTTATCACAACGATTTCTTTACTGTTCATAACGCCTTGCTCTGTGTAACGATTTCGTGTAACGATTTCCTTACAACTTGATAGTCATAACGATTTCTTGTGACGATTTCTTTAGAACTCGTAACGACTTGCTTGTTGTAACGACTTCATAAGTTATCACAACGATTTCTTTACTATTCATAACGCCTTGCTTTGTGTAACGATTTCGTGTAACGATTTCCTTACAACTTGATAGTCATAACGATTTCTTGTGACGATTTCTTTAGAACTCGTAACGACTTGCTTGTTGTAACGACTTCATAAGTTATCACAACGATTTCTTTACAGTTCATAACGACTTGCTATAATTCATAACGATTTCATAAGTTATGAAGTCAGCAAGATTCTTTTTATCGAATTTCTTGATGTATCAGTATAATGCCTTTTAATAGCGTTGAAAAGTCAAAGTCATATCTTGTCCGTTGACTGCTATGCATTAAATGCTCTCTGATCGTATCTCCCATGCATGCAGACAATATCTTCCATTTCTATGCTACTCTGTCTACGTACTTTTTTAGACAGAAAGGAGCTTTGCTATATCTGCAATATCTGTTCCATCTCAACTAACAATAGACAGCAGTCTTAGCTGTCCTCTATTTATTGATGATATGCTTACAGATATCTGACAAGACTCATCTGGACAACGTTGGACACAAGATACAAAGTTCTATGACATCTCTTTGGCGTGTACACAAGGATAAAAGACTGACGATCAGAAGCTTCCTCAGTGACCAGTCTAACGTACACAAGGATAAGAGACAACGGACACTTCAACGTTCGAATTTGAATCAGCAGTTTAAATAGAAGACTCAAGACGGAAAAGAGACAAGACAAGTGAAAAACAACGCTTGATTTTAGAAGAAGAAAGAAATCCATCTCTTCGAGTCTTTAGAACATTGAAGAAGAGCGAAGCTTCCACTCCAACCTTGTTCTAAGCTCTTAGCTCTCTGTGCTCAATCTGACTTTTCTCATTTGTGAGAGCTTGTGTAGTCCTTGGAGAGAAAAACCTTGTTAAATCTCTTTCTCTCTCGGGGCTTAGTAGCTTCAGTGTGTGCTGGTCAAGCTAGAGTCTGAAGCCTGTTTCCACACCCTTTTCTTGTTTGGTTGTGTTCCCTTCTGGACGAAGGAAGACCTGGTGGTATCCAGGGTGGTTGTTGTTCCCTTCAGGCTGAAGGAAGACCAGTTGAGGCTGGGTGTAAGGATCCTTAAGGGGGATTGTACCCTTGGTAGTGAAATCCTGAGATATTGCTCAGGGACTGGACGTAGGTCTCCTGTGGAGAGGAGTTCCGAACCAGGATAAAAATCCTTGTGTCTTGTGGGTGTGTTTTTTGTGTGATTGTTGTCTTATTTGCTCTAACTCTAACCTTGTTATCAAGTTGTGCAATCCTTTCAGTGAACAGATTTAATTAGAGATCGAAGTTTTTATTAACCCATTCACCCCCCCTCTGGGCTAGTTAGCTGGGCAACAAGTGGTATCAGAGCCCGTCTCTTCGACAAAGAAGAAGATCCAACGATCTGAAGAGCAAAGATCAATGGCAGCCCAAAGCAACTTCGAAGGTCAGTCAGTCAACAGGCCTCCCTTGTTCGATGGAGAAGATTACACATACTGGAAGACTAGAATGGAATATTTTCTACAAGGTCATGATTACACAATCTGGTCCATTGTAGAAGAAGGTGATCTTTTGGTCACAAACGCTAAGGCTCAGTGGACAGATGATGATAGGAAAAGAATATCCTTAAACTGCAAAGCCAAGAGCATATTATGCTGTGCCCTAAGCAAGAAAGAGTTCAATAGAGTCTCAGCCTGCAAATCCGCAATGGAGATGTGGGAAAAGCTCAGAATTACCTATGAAGGGACAGACAAGGTAAAGGAGACAAGAATAGATATTCTAGTAGCTCAATATGAAAGATTTCAGATGCAGACAGGTGAATCAATAACTCAGATGTTCAGCAGATTCACAGACATCACAAATGGATTAGCTGGTTTGGGAAAGGTTTATGATGTACCAGATATGGTTAGAAAAGTCCTCAGATCTTTACCATCTTCATGGACTCCGAAGGTAACAGCCATTGAAGAAGCCAATGATTTAAAATTAATGTCATTGGAAAAGCTAATAGGATCTCTCATGGCTCACGAGATAAACATGGAGAGATTAGGAGAATCCTCCAGCAGAAGGAAACAATCAAATGCTCTCAAAGCAAGTGAAGATAATTCAGAAGAATCTTTGGATAATAGTGAGAGTAGTAAAGACAGTGATGATGAAGAAGCCATGCTGTCTCGAAGACTTCAAAGGATTCTAGCAAAGAAAAAGAAATATCAGTCCGGAAGAAAATTTTTTAAGAAAAACAAAGACTTTAGAAAACCAGAAGTAAAGGATCAAAAGAAAGGAGAAGTGATCTGTTATGAATGCAAGAAGCCTGGACACATCAAGGCAGATTGTCCCATGATCAAAAAGAGTGATCACAAGAAGAAGGACAACTTCAGAAGATTTAAGAAGTACAAAAAGAAAGCAATGGCAGCTGCTTGGGAGAACAGCAGTGACTCAGACAGTGAGTCAAGCTCGAGCAGTGAAGGTGAAGAAGCCAACTTGGCTCTCATGGCCAACACCGAAGACAAGGTAACTTCTGACTCTTCTTTTGATTCATGCAATGATTCAGATTCTGATAATTTGGAAAATGCTTTTAATGAACTTTATGAAAAATATAAAGAAGTATGCAAATTACTTAAAACTAGTAAGAAAAATATAATCTGTTTAGAAAATACAAACTCAGACCTAAGAACAGAAAATGAAGAACTTGAAAAACAAATTACTGAACATAAAAGAAGAAATGAATTATTATGTGAAGATTTAAAAGAGAAAAATAAGAAAATAAATCATCTAGAAAAACAAGAAGACTTAGGTGAACTTAAAATAGAAATAGAAAGACTAAATAAAGAAAATGATAATCTATCAAGTACACTAGAAAAATTTACCAATGGTAAAAACTCTTTAATATTAAAAGGTGCTAGGAGATCGGGTAAAAAGAAAAATGGATTAGGATATACACCCCCAGACAATGAAGAAACCATAATATACCCTAAAACATATCCAACACCAAAATTTGTACCCGAACAAGATATAGCATACAAAGCTGATTTCAAATATATAGAAAAAGTGACTAAGTTATCCTGCTGCAGTCACTGCAACAAGTTAGGACATATTAAAATTACATGCCCAACAAGACATAAAAAATGGATATTAAAAGGTAAAGTTGATGATACTAACCAATCAGGACCCAAAAGAATTTGGGTACCTAAAGCTTGATGTTCTCATTTCAGGTTAACCCTCGAGCATCCAAATGGTATTTGGATAGTGGGTGCTCAAGGCATATGTCAGGCAACAAGAAGATATTTATCGATCTCCAAGCTGAAGAAGGTACAGTCACATATGGAGACAATGGAAAAGGAGTTGTAATAGGAAGTGGATCTGTGAACATCAAAGGAAAATCAGTAATTGAAGATGTTATGCTGGTCAAAGGGTTAAAGCACAATCTCATCAGCATCAGCCAGTTGTGTGACAAAGGCCATCAAATTCAGTTTCAAGAATCAAAATGCAGTATCTTAAAGGATGGTGCAGTCATATTTGAAGCCTACAGAGAAAGAAATTTGTATGTTCTATATCTCGAGGAACTCAA
This sequence comes from Colocasia esculenta, assembly GCA_014218235.1. NCBI lineage: Eukaryota > Viridiplantae > Streptophyta > Magnoliopsida > Alismatales > Araceae > Colocasia > Colocasia esculenta. The sequence goes on from CM024764.1 coordinate 26,592,846, forward strand.
GGATCAAGATGTGTGTTTGGCAGCTAGTAAAGATCAATCAACTGAGTTGTGGCACAGAAGATTGGGCCACTGCAGCTTGGATGGGTTGAACAAGCTCAGAAAGAGAAAACTAGTTGAAGGACTGCCAAAGGTAAATTTCAGATTGGATAGCATTTGCAGACCTTGTGCAAGAGGAAAGCACACCAAGAGCTCCTTCAAATCAAAGACTGTAGTAACCACCTCAAAGCCCTTAGAACTACTTCACATGGATTTATTTGGGCCAATGAGGACTACCAGTTTGGGAGGAAAGAATTTTGGATTTGTAATAGTTGATGATTATTCAAGATTCACTTGGGTATCCTTTTTAGAGCACAAAGATGACACATTTGAAAATTTTGTCAGCTTCAGTAAGAAAGTTCAGAAAGATCAGAAATTCTCAATTGTCTCTATTCGATCAGATCATGGTGGTGAGTTTCAGAATGAAAAGTTTACGAAGTTCTGTGATGATCAAGGAATTGAGCACAACTTCTCAGCTCCAAGGACACCTCAACAGAATGGAATTGCTGAGAGGAAAAACAGAACTCTTTTGGATATGGCAAGAACCATGTTGTCAGAATATGATCTGCCAAGATATTTCTGGGCCGAAGCTATCAACACTGCATGTTATATCATAAATAGAGTGATGATCAGGCCAATTCTGAAGAAGACTGCTTATGAACTCTACAAAGAAAAGAAGCCAAAGATTAGCCATTTCAGAATATTTGGATGTCCTTGCTTCATCCATAACAATGGAAAAAGGGACATTGGTAAGTTGGATGCCAAATCAGATGAAGGCATCTTCATGGGGTACTCTTCTAAACCCAAAGGTTATAGAGTTTTCAATAAACGTTCCTTATTGATTGAACAATCAGTACATGTTATTTTTGATGAATCTAACCCTTCCTTGAAAAAGGAAGAAATTAGTGACATTGATGATGCAGATGACTTGTCCGAAAAATTAAAGAATACTTCAATTAAGGACAAAGAGGATCCAACTCTGGAAGAACTGCAGCAAACAGAAATCCAACATGAAGATCTTCCAAAGGAATGGAGACATCAGAAAGATCACCCTCCTGAAAACATCATTGGTGATCCATCTGTAGGGGTAAGAACTAGAGGTAATGTAATTCCATGCGATTATTTAGCATTTGTTTCTCAAATAGAGCCTAAGACAGTCAATGAAGCTTTATCTGATGAATCTTGGATATTAGCCATGCAAGATGAACTAAATCAGTTCAAGAGAAACCAAGTATGGTCACTTGTTCCTAGACCATCCAATCATTCAGTTATTGGCACCAAGTGGGTGTTCAGAAATAAACTGGATGAGTCTGGAATAATCTTAAGGAACAAAGCCAGATTGGTGGCTCAAGGCTACTCCCAAGAGGAAGGCATAGATTTCGATGAAACTTATGCACCTGTAGCTAGACTTGAGGCCATTAGGATTTTACTTGCTTATGCATCTGCATTGATTTAAAACTTTTTCAAATGGATGTCAAATCAGCCTTTTTAAATGGTTTCATCAAGGAGGAAGTTTATGTTGAACAACCTCCAGGTTTTGATGACACTGAATTTCCAAATCATGTATTTAAACTACATAAGGCTTTATATGGTTTAAAGCAAGCTCCTAGAGCCTGGTATGAAAGGCTCAGTACTTTCTTATTAAATCATGGTTTCACTAGAGGTAAAGTAGATAGTACATTATTTATAAAATCTAAGGTTAAACATATACTTCTTGTACAAATCTATGTAGATGATATTATTTTTGGATCTACTGATGAATCTCTTTGCAAGTACTTTGAAAAGCTTATGCAGGGAGAATTCGAAATGAGCTTGATGGGGGAGCTAAGCTACTTCCTTGGATTGCAAATCAAGCAAGGGAAGGATGGCACTCATATCTGTCAAGCAAAGTACACCAAAGAGCTGTTAAAGAAATTTGGATTTGAAGATGCAAAGCCATTATCAACTCCAATGAGCACATCAACCAGAATGGACAGTGATCAAAAAGGTAAAAAGGTAGATCAAAAGAATTATCGAGGTATGATAGGATCATTACTTTACTTAACTGCCAGTAGACCAGACATTTTGTTCAGTGTATGCATGTGTGCTAGATATCAGGCAGACCCTAGAGAGTCTCACTTAATTTCTGTAAAAAGAATATTTAGATATTTAGCTAGAACTCATGACTTAGGTCTCTGGTATCCTAGATCTTGTGAGATAAATCTAATAGGATATTCAGATGCTGATTATGCTGGTTGCAAAGTAGATAGAAAGAGCACCAGTGGATGTTGTCAGTTTCTTGCAGGATGCTTAATATCATGGACATCCAAGAAACAAAATTCAGTAGCTCTATCAACAGCTGAGGCAGAATACGTTGCTGCTGGAAGTTGCTGTACACAACTTCTTTGGATAAAGCAACAACTTGAAGATTTCGGCATTCACATCAAATCAATTCTCTATTGTGTGATAATACAAGTGCCATCAACCTCACCAAAAATCCAGTTCAACACTCAAGGACGAAGCACATTGAGGTAAGATACCATTTTATTCGAGACCATGTAGCTAGTGGTAATTTAGAAATTTCATTTATAGATACAAATGGTCAATTGGCAGATATCTTCACAAAAGCCCTACCTGAAGAGAGATTTACATCTCTTAGAAGGGAACTAGGGATGTGCAATTTGTGAAAGAATTTCTGTGATTTTATTGACATATAAATTTTTCAGATTAAATGAAAGCTCTCTCTCCGTTAAAGTTAAGCAAAACTCAGTTATCTATATGCTTTGACCGCTTTGTGTAAAAGTTGTTTGACTGTCAAACCTTTTTGTCGCTTTCTATCTTTACCGCCTTTGGCGCTCCTCCTTTCAATAAAGTAATATTATTTTATCCAAATCGCTCTGGGATCGACTCGTCTTCTACCTTTACCCTTTTTATCCTCTATCTGTTCACCCAAAGCCGATGCCCTAACGATTTTGGGATCGACTCTCTGCAACTTTCGAAGCCTTCTTCTCTTCCCGCGAAGAATTCCTTCGAAAACTTCCATCCCTTCCATCATCCTCCCTTCCAAAATCTTTTCTTCTCTGCACCCATGGCCGCTCCGTTGATCTCCGGAAGTGTTGGGGGCTACAGTGCTGAGTATTTATCCCCAAAGGAGCAAGAAAGATTTACGTTTGTGAAGACGAAGATTTGCGGAAATAAGGCAGTAGATGTTCAGAATCTTGAGAAGAGTGGCATGGCCAGGCTAGTTGATACTCTAAGAAGATTGCAGTGGATGGATGTGGTCACCTTCAGTGAGGTAAGCTACCCGGACTTGGTGAAAGCCTTCTACATTTGTCTGAAGTCAGAAGCAGATGGGTCCCTTGTTTCCTCTGTCAAGGGCATCCAAATCAGAATAACCCATGAGCTTTTGCGTGATCTGTTTGGAGTGAAGACCTCTGGATTTAGTGGCATTCACTCTGTGAATGATGAAGTCAAAGGTCTCGGGATTATCGGTCCAGGTTTTAAGTTGAAGGATGGGAAGCTTGATATTAATCAGATGTCCGCATTCAATAGATTGCTTCACTTTATAGTCTGCCAAATCTTAGTACCTCGTAGTGCTACCTTTTCTTCATGCACTAGGGCAGATTCGGACATAATGTTCTGGGCAATCCAGAACAAAGAGATAAACCTGGCGCAGTGATGATTGAGCGAATGATGTTTGCACATGCTCAGTTATGGGAAACAAAGAGCAAGTTGAATGTTTCCCTTCCGTATGCTCATCTACTGACCAAGGTTTTCAAGCACTTTGGAGTAGATTTGTCAGGAGCAGTAGCTGAAAAGATGGGCCAGTCAATAAGGTCCAGAAATCTAAAGAAAAGCGGTTTTTCAGTGCAAGAAGGAGTTTGGTCAAAGTCCTCTGTGGCTGAAGGAGAAGCAGTTATTGAAGATATTCCAGAAGTAGCAGCAGAGCAAGCAGCAGCAGCAGAAGAAGAAGTAGTAGCAGCAGAGCAAGCAGCAGCAGAACAAGAACCAGTAAAATCAGCTGCAGTAGAAGTACCAGTTGTGGAATGCCAATCCGAAGCTCAAGTGGAAGTAGGTGCAGCTGGTGTGGCAGACTCCTTGCCCACCACCTTAGTTGCCTCTATCTTAAAAGAGGTATTGGACTCCATTCCCTCCACCTTAGCCACTTCTAAAGAAGGTGGATGTGTTGAAGAAGAAGCTGTGGCACCTAGTCATTCGACAGTTCAGTCTGAACAAGTTGCTGATGTTGAGATACAAGTAGGTACTCAACAAGATGTAGTCATGGAAGAAGCTCCTAGCCAAGGGGAGCAAAGTAGAGTAGAACCTGAAGTGTCTGAATCCGTGGCAGAAGGCCACTTGGAAAAAGCTGTTTTGGAAGAAGCTCCTGCTCAGGGGGAGCATTTAAATATTGAAGTCCCTGCTCCCATTCAGGGGGAGCAAGCTGAGATTGAGAAGCCAGTGAATGAAGATATTCCTGAGAATGTTACACCTACTCAGGAAATCCCAGCTCCAGCCAAGGTTGATGTTAGTGAAGGCCCAAGTGCAAGCAATATAAATCTAGAGGAGCCTGTCTCTCAACAAGGTAAGCAGAAAAGAGTTGTTCACAGGAGGTCAAGGAAGGGCCATAGAAAATGAAGTTGAACATGTTATGGCCTTGTTAAAAGCCCAAGGAGAGATCTTGGCATCAGTTCAGTCTAGCATTCAAGGCATTGTTACCAATCAAGCCTCAACTTCCTCAGACGTATCTTCAATAAGAAATGCAATGAGGTACTTCAATAAAGAATTATCTGACATGAAGTCTATGCTGGGTGTTTTGTCTAAGTCCAGTGGGATGTCTCCGGGCAGACCAGCTGCTCCTCGGCCACCAGGGCCAGCAGGGCCATCTGCTCAAGGGTCAGGGCCATCAGGGCCATCTGTAGTGAGGTCACCCGGACCAGTGGCAGCCTCAGGGTCTTCAGGACCCTCTTCAGCAGTCAGAGAGAGTCAGGCCAAAGGGAAAGAGCCAGTGTCAGTCTCCAAGGCCCCTGATACTTCATCTCTTGCCACTCCAACCCTCTCCACACCTTCATCTCTTTCTACTGCACCTCCTGCTCCACCAACCATAAAACATCCCATGCCTCGCACCCAACCTTCCTCATCCTCTACTTCATCTCAACCCTCCTTCTCTCCTACTCCAGCTCACATCTCAGCTCCATCCTCATTAACTCCCAAACCTTCACCTATTAAAATTCAAGCACCTCCTCTTCAACCAACCTCTTCCTTTAATCCTAAACATCTTTTCTATCCTCCTACTCCTCTTAATTCTGTTATCTTTCCTCCAGATAAACCTCTGCCTCTTGGTGTCTTTGACACCAATGTTCCAGACAATTTTGAAAGGAACACCCTCCTCACATTCTTTCCACAGCCTCTCACATTCACAGGACTGACCCTCCCAGTCCTGCCAAGAAAAAGAGAAAAACCTCCTCATCTCTAAGCACTCCTTCTGTTCCTCTATACCCTCCTTTATGGTACTCTCTTACCTTGATCCTAAGAGAAGACCTATCTACAAAGAATACCTCCAAAAATGCATTCTTTCTACCATTTATGGTATTCCTTTTCTCAACCTATCCGAACACCTGGACATTGTTCTTCCTTTTACTCAGATATCCCAAGCTTTCAAATCCAAAATCTTTGAGGGCACTGAGTTCAAGACTGAAGATCAGTGGGCAGCTATCAAAGGAAATAAGGCTCAGTATGAAAAATACCTGACTGCAAGGGCCGAATCCCTCTCTCACAGAGCTCACCCACTCACCTTCTCTGAGTGGTTTATCATCCAGCACAAGAACTCTTGGGGATCCTTCATTTTGAAGGAAATTCGCATTGCCAGAGCTTTTCAGCTGTACAGTGACTTCTGTTACTTGAACAAAATTCCAGAAGTTCAGTTTTGCCAGTTCCATTCGCAGATTACTGTGCTGAAATCAGAAATCCCTCTCAACCTTCCTCTTAAGGTAGACTTTGTCTCTTTCAAGGTTGATTTTCCAGTTCTTCTGCTGAAGCTGCACTCTTTAGTATTTGATTCCGATGCTGGGTCACATGCTCTAGATATGTTTGCAAGACAGATGGGCAGGATGTCAGCCAAGCAGGGCAGATCTCCTTCCTTTTTGCGGTTCATCTTCAGAGAATACCACTCTGGCCGCATGTCTTCTCAGATCTTAGCTCCACTCATTTCTGAGTGTGAAAGACTCACCTCATCAGAATGGGAGCTTCTCTATCGGGCCTCTTATCAGCAATTGGAAGCAATCAATCAAGATCTAGTTAGTCAGAGGAAGCCTGCTCTTTCTGCAGAAGCTTTTATGGATCTAAATTCCATCGCACCCATACCAGAGATCTATGTTGTATGGGCATCTAGATATTCTGCTTTCTATGCTTTAAAGCAGGATCTGTTAAATCAAAAGATCCACTATCCCATTTCCTTGGACAGATTTCTCCATAGGGCCAGTTTTGGTAAGAGTACTTACTACAGATTCATTTTGGACCCAACTCAGTATGGAGAATTCTTAGAGCAGCAAAGGCAACTCTACATTCAGAGGAACATCCCTTCCATGGGACCCTCCTTCTCAGTTGCCTCTGGCGTTTTTCTGCAAATTTTTGAGGACCTTGAGATCAAGGCATGGGCTGTTGTCTCACAGCATGCCTCCTTGTTATCTCCTCTGTATTATCTTTCTCCATCCTAATATAAATCTTTCTCTCTTCTTTGTCTCACAGCTTATCTTTTTGCTTAATGACAAAATGGGGGAGACAACTAAAGTAAATCTGAAAAACATATTTCATTTTTTGTATGATATTTAGTATATTTTGTCATCATCAAAAAGGGGGAGATTGATGACCAAACTATCCCCATAATAAATATTTCCATTTATTTATATATTAATTTTGATGATTAACAAAATAACACTAATGGATTACTTGAGTCTTGAGAACAGGAAATAAAAGAAAAATGAAAGTTCAAGACAATCTGGTAAGTCTCATCTCACTTCTATCCAAGTCTTTGTATCGACTTCCTTGATAAGCAGAACGATTTCCTCTTTGACCGGGAAACTCAAAACAAATCGATATCGCAACGACTCTTTAAGACATCGCAACGATTTCTTTAGAACTCGCAACGACTCTCTAGCCGTAACGATTTCTTTAGACCTCGTAACGATTTCTTTAGAACTCGCAACGACTCTCTAGCCGTAACGATTTCTTTAGACCTTGTAACGATTTCTTTAGAACTCGCAACGACTCTCTAGCCGTAACGATTTCTTTAGACCTCGTAACGATTTCTTTAGAACTCGCAACGACTCTCTAGCCGTAACGATTTCTTTAGACCTTGTAACGATTTCTTTAGAACTCGCAACGACTCTCTAGCCGTAACGATTTCTTTAGACCTCGTAACGATTTCTTTAGAACTCGCAACGACTCTCTAGCCGTAACGATTTCTTTAGACCTCGTAACGATTTCTTTAGAACTCGTAACGACTTTTTTAGAGTTCATAACGATTTCTTTAGAATTCATAACGATTTCTTTAGAATTCATAACGATTTCTTTAGAGTTCATAACGATTTCTTTACTGCTCATAACGCCTTGCTTTGTGTAACGACTTCATAAGTTATCACAACGATTTCTTTACTGTTCATAACGCCTTGCTCTGTGTAACGATTTCGTGTAACGATTTCCTTACAACTTGATAGTCATAACGATTTCTTGTGACGATTTCTTTAGAACTCGTAACGACTTGCTTGTTGTAACGACTTCATAAGTTATCACAACGATTTCTTTACTGTTCATAACGCCTTGCTTTGTGTAACGATTTCGTGTAACGATTTCCTTACAACTTGATAGTCATAACGATTTCTTGTGACGATTTCTTTAGAACTCGTAACGACTTGCTTGTTGTAACGACTTCATAAGTTATCACAACGATTTCTTTACAGTTCATAACGACTTGCTATAATTCATAACGATTTCATAAGTTATGAAGTCAGCAAGATTCTTTTTATCGAATTTCTTGATGTATCAGTATAATGCCTTTTAATAGCGTTGAAAAGTCAAAGTCATATCTTGTCCGTTGACTGCTATGCATTAAATGCTCTCTGATCGTATCTCCCATGCATGCAGACAATATCTTCCATTTCTATGCTACTCTGTCTACGTACTTTTTTAGATAGAAAGGAGCTTTGCTATATTCTGCAATATCTGTTCCATCTCAACTAACAATAGACAGCAGTCTTAGCTGTCCTCTATTTATTGATGATATGCTTACAGATATCTGACAAGACTCATCTGGACAACGTTGGACACAAGATACAAAGTTCTATGACATCTCTTTGGCGTGTACACAAGGATAAAAGACTGACGATCAGAAGCTTCCTCAGTGACCAGTCTAACGTACACAAGGATAAGAGACAACGGACACTTCAACGTTCGAATTTGAATCAGCAGTTTAAATAGAAGACTCAAGATGGAAAAGAGACAAGACAAGTGAAAAAACAACGCTTGATTTTAGAAGAAGAAAGAAATCCATCTCTTCGAGTCTTTAGAACATTGAAGAAGAGCGAAGCTTCCACTCCAACCTTGTTCTAAGCTCTTAGCTCTCTGTGCTCAATCTGACTTTTCTCATTTGTGAGAGCTTGTGTAGTCCTTGGAGAGAAAAACCTTGTTAAATCTCTTTCTCTCTCGGGGCTTAGTAGCTTCAGTGTGTTGCTGGTCAAGCTAGAGTCTGAAGCCTGTTTCCACACCCTTTTCTTGTTTGGTTGTGTTCCCTTCTGGACGAAGGAAGACCTGGTGGTATCCAGGGTGGTTGTTGTTCCCTTCAGGCTGAAGGAAGACCAGTTGAGGCTGGGTGTAAGGATCCTTAAGGGGGATTGTACCCTTGGTAGTGAAATCCTGAGATATTGCTCAGGGACTGGACGTAGGTCTCCTGTGGAGAGGAGTTCCGAACCAGGATAAAAATCCTTGTGTCTTGTGGGTGTGTTTTTTGTATGATTGTTGTCTTATTTGCTCTAACTCTAACCTTGTTATCAAGTTGTGCAATCCTTTCAGTGAACAGATTGTAATTAGAGATCGAAGTTTTTATTAACCCATTCACCCCCCCTCTGGGCTAGTTAGCTGGGCAACAGATATTTGAATACAAGATTAGTTGAGTTCAATATTTGGGCCCTATGATGATGTATGTTGTTATACATTTAGTGCGTGCTAGCTAGAGGCTTATTTGCCGACTATTCACGTCTCGGGATATCGACTCGAATTATTCTGCATTATTAATATCTGCTGCGTAATTCTCGAGACATGACAGTTTAGTGGTATCAGATCCTAGGAATACCAAATAGGATATATATCTCAGGATTAGGAGATACCTATGGAACCTAGGTCATAGAAATTAAATATAGTACCTAGTGAGAATGGGTAGAGACTGGGAATATGATAGAATGAACAAAACACTCCTACCCATTGACTCTGATAATGTATCTAGAGACATTAATTGGTTTCCATCCTTTTCTTAGGAACCCTCATAACACTCTCATTCAACCGCAATGGCTCGCAACTAGTGGCAAGCTATGCAAGATACTATGGCCGGTCTGACCCAGGCATTACAAAATGTAGTTCATGCTGGAAATCAGGCTACTGCAGCTAGGAACGGAGCTGGTGATCTACACCGTAACTTTAGGAGTTTGAACCCTCCTCGTTTCTCTAGATCCCCTGACCCAGACGAGGCAGAGATTTGGAAAGAGGAGATAGAACGAATTTTCCAAGTGATGCAATGCATTAACAGGGAGAAGGTGGTATTGGCCACTTTTCAATTCACTAAGGATGCCCGAGCATGGTGGAAGGCCACATCGGCCCACCTGCCTAATGTTGGCGAACTGGAATGGGCAGGTTTCCTGGAGATTTTTCGAGGAAAGTACTTCTCAGAGAGGGTCAGGAGAAGAAGGCAGCAGAGTTTGCCGCACTAAAATAGAAAGGAATGTTTGTGGCTGAGTATGAGGCTCAGTTCGCGCATCTGGCTTTGTATGCCCCACATCTTGGGGGCACGGAAAGATTAAAGGCAAATCGGTTCATGGATGGGCTCAGGCCCATGTTCATTGAAAAGCTTGGACCACACAACATCTAAACCTACACTGAGATGGTCCAAAGAGCTCAACTGGTAGAAGACACTATGGCTAAGGAGGAAGGCATAAAGGGGAAAGACATCGCAAAGCCGACCTTTATAAAAAGGGGAGCAGTCGATACAACTGGAACTTTCCCCAGTAACAACAACTACAACAACAACAAAAGGTCAACCACTAGAAAGGACTATGGCATGGAGAAAAAGATCAAAGTAGAAGAAACAACAACAGTTGAATATGGTAAACTTTGAGACAAGCCTGGGCACCAAGCGGACAAGTGCTGGAAGAAGGTCGGGGCTTGCCTGCGATGTGGGAGTCAGGACCATCGTATATCGAACTGTCCCATGCTAAAAGACCAAGTTGGAAGGAACCATGGAGTGGTAAAGAGTCAAGGATGTGTGAATGCAATAACTCCAGCGGAGCTCCCGGAAAGAGGTATGATTGTTAAACCCCTAGACTGATCTTATGATGTTTTCTTATTAGTACATTTCTAAGTGGGGGTGATCATTAAGGAGAAATTAGAAAGGAATAATCTAGTAGTTATACCATAGTTCATCTGGTGGATTAAGATGGAGTTATAACAACCACGAAGAAAACAGGAGTGAAAGGAACAAAATGAATAATACGAGTGGCCATGGGTGTAGATGTTGGACTCGCACCCACGATGTTGAAACAAATTAGAGGAATTAAATCAAAAACTACCTCAAGGATCATAACTATCAAAGCCAATTAATGATTTATGAATTTGGGGACCAAATTCTCTTAAGTGGGGGAGGGTGTAGCACCCCGAAAATTTTAATAAGTAAAAATTTGAATAAATAGAAATAAATAATTTCCATAATACCAGATTATTTAAAACATACGTACCACTATTGTACGTACAAGAACACATCGGAAAATTCCGTAAAAAATATAAATCAACCCCACACATTATCCCTAAAGGTTCCACGAAGACATTCGTGCGACAAAAAATCCGATTAACCAAGTGTACATCACATGGTGACCGATATCCAAATAAGGAAACAAGTCGGAAAACCGTTAACACGGAAATACGATGCAATCATAAATTAAACAAAAAGATTGGAGAGACTTCCAACATTATATATTAATGACGCAATATCATAATTGGGTCAATGGACAACATTTGGCCCAAAAAACAAATGAAGCAAGAAAATGCATGGAAATTCGTAGCTTAAAAAAGCTGAAATTAGAAAGAGGCAATTAGAGTTGAATTGGGATGAGAACATGCATTCTTGGCAACCTAAATTCGTGCTTAACCATGGTGGGAGGTTTCTTAAAGCCTCACACACTCTAATGGAGGAAGAAATCCTCAAATTAGGAAATTGATATGTCAAAACTGCAACTTGGCTTTCCTTATTGCATTAGGACTCCTAAAACCCATGGATGTTTAAATACTCTTCACCCAAACCCCTAGGAACGAGTTCTATAACTTGCTGGGGTCGTGTGGAGGAGCTCTTGGTGGCTGGAGAACAGGAGATCAAGCATACCAAGCTCATCTTCTTCCCCGGTTCGTCTGCTACGACCTATGTAAATCGTCCACTTGGAGTCGACCAAAGGTAGGTCAAACCTAAATCCCATCGTGCAAGGTTTATACCCCTGGAAATAGAGTCAATTCTACTTCCTAACCCAACTAGAATGCACAATTTTCATGTAGTATACACGAAGTATTAGGCATTCTTCAAACAGTGGTCTGAAGAAGGGATTTCTGAAGAATGATATTTCATCAACCTAGAAGGTAGGTTTTCTCGGGCCAAACCTTAACAAATCATATACCAATGTGTAGAGCATCAAGTCTAGTTTCATGTCCAGTTGGTTTCATTGAATTCCAATGAGTAGATTTTAAATTATAGGCGTTTTGCCAAAGTCGCGCTTGTCAAGGACTTTTTGTGTTCATGTCGATTTATCACGCATCTTGAGGCTGTTTAAAATTATTTAAAAATCATAGTTCTCTCCTATGTCATGTTCCCAACAACTTTCATGTGGAGACTTTTGTCTAAAAAGCCCTATTTTAGGAGATATAAGCGTTGCATGAGTCGCACCCCTATGTTCCTGGGTTTTGGGACATTTTCGGTCTGCTCCTTGAAACGCGTCCGGTCCCGAGGACACATTTCAAGCCTCTAGGATCACGACGCTGCTGGGCGACGTGATACTCTGAAAGGCTTCCTTGCACCCCGACCTGATTCACGCGCTGACCAGTCAACGGTGCGCACAAGTCTTCGCGCCTCCTGGGAGTTCAGGCTGGTCTGAACCGCGGCGGTCTACCCCGATGCGTTTCAGGGGCTTTTCCCGCCCAACATTTTATTAAATGATTCTCCTTAGACACGTCCCTTTCCCACGACGTGATTCAAGCATGAACGCGGCCAGGCATTGTTGCCCAGCTAGGTAGCCCAGAGGGGGGGGTGAATGGGTCTTTTTAAAAGAAATTATCAGCTTAAACCTGTTCACCAAAACAAACACAGATGTGCACACTTTGGCTGGTGTTAGTATTAGTTAGGATAAAAGCAATCACACACAAGCAAACACACAACACAAGGATTTATCCTGGTTCGGATCTCCTTCCCTTAGGAGTCCTACGTCCAGTCCCTGAGCAATCTCTCAGGATTTCACTACCAAGGGTACAATCCCCCTTAAGGACCCTTACACCCAGTTACAACTGGTCTTCCTTCACAAGAAGGGAAATAAAATCACCCAGGATACCACACCAAGTCTTCCTTCACAAGAAGGGAACAAACACCCTGGATCCCTCCAGGTCTTCCTTCACACACGAAGGGAACTTGCATAAGATAAAATAAGCAGGAAATCAAGCCCCTAGATCAAGCTTTAACAAGCAACGATTTAAAGCAAAAATAGCCCTGAGAGAAGGAGATCTACACAATGGTCTCTCTCAGAACTACACAGACTCTCTCTCAAGATTTCTATTGCAGCACAGAGAGCTAAAGAGCTTGAGACAGATCAGGAATGAGACGCTTGGCTCTTGGATTCTCACAGAAGATTTGAATTGCTAAAACTTGCTTGTAGTATTCGTTGGTCAGTCACCTGTTTGCTTTTGGAACTGCTGTATTGTATTTATATCTTCAATTTGAAAAGTATTCGTTAAAGTATCTATTGTCTCTAGCTTTGGTAGACGTTAGACTGCTTGATACTTGGAAGCTTCCAGTCAATCGTCTTTTATCCATTTGTGCACGCAAAGAGATAGGATCTCCTGGCGTCTATATGGTCCAATGTTGTATGACAGGATGTCTTTAGGGCCCTACATACATTAAATGCTAGAACAGTAGACAGCTAGGTTGTCTCTTGTTGTCAATAAACGTTGATGTGAATATTCACCAAAATAGTAATGCCAAATAGCTTGTTCTAAAAGATACACACAAAGTAAGCATAATGGTAGACGTTATCATCTGCATGCATGCAGAGATACGTTCAGTCTACATTAAATGCAAAGGTGTCAAAAGGATATGCGTGACGACTTTGACTATTCAATGTTTTCACCAGTAGCAAATCGTTATAATCTAATAATAAATTGTTATGCAAAATAAATCGTTATGATCACTTACCAAATCGTTACGTGAAGCAAATCGTTTTGATAAACTTAACAAATCGTTACGTGAAGCAAATCGTTGTGATAAACTTAACAAATCATTATGCTATAAATCGTTGTGATAAACTTAACAAATCGTTACGCGAAGTAAATCGCTATGATAAACTTAACAAATCGTTACGCGAAGCAAATCATTATGATAAACTTAACAAATCGTTACGCGAAGCAAATCGTTATGATAAACTTAACAAATCGTTACGTGAGCAAATCGTTACGATGACCGAAGAAATCGTTGCGATGAGCGAATCATTACGAAGTCTAAAGAAATCATTGCGATGAGCAAATTGTTACGAAGTCCAAAGAAATCGTTGCGATGAGCAAATCGTTATGATTACTAAAGGAATCATTGCGATGAGCAAATTGTTACGATGACTAAAGAAATCGTTGCGATGAGCAAATCGTTACGAAGTCTAAAGAAATCGTTGCGATGAGCAAATCGTTATGAAGTCCAAAGAAATCATTGCGATGAGCAAATCGTTATGATTACTAAAGGAATCGTTGTGGTGAGTAAATCATTACGATGACTAAAGAAATCATTGTGATAAGCAAATCGTTACGAAGTCTGAAGAAATCGTTGCGAAGGCAAATCGTTACGAAGTCTAAAGAAATCATTGCGATGAGTAAATCGTTACGATGACTAAAGAAATCGTTGCGATGAGCAAATTGTTACGATGACTAAAGAAATCGTTGCGATAAGCAAATCGTTACGAAGTCTGAAGAAATCGTTGCGAAGGCAAATCGTTACGAAGTCTAAAGAAATCATTACGATGAGCAAATCATTACGAAGTCCAAAGAAATCGTTGCGATTAGTAAATCGTTACGATGAGAAAATCGTTACGAAGTCTGAAGAAATCGTTGCGAAGGCAAATCGTTATGATTTACTAAAGGAATCGTTGTGGGAACGATTTATTTGAAAACAAACGATGTTTCTTTCTTATAAATCTTTATGATATCAAATCGTTATAGCCCTATTGAAATCGATATACACTAAGGAAATCATTGTGATTTTCAACAGAAGTCGATGTGGACTTAGAGAAATATCGTACTGAACTTGACATGCTATAGATGTACTAATACTTACCAGATGGGCTTGATTTTCCTTGAGATTTTTCCTGTGCTCGCAAGCTTATAGAATGAATGTTAGAAAACTTAAGAAGGTTTTGTTAATCATGTTTTGTTATTCACCAAAATTAGTATGTAATTAATTAGAATTACATGAGAACAGACTGATCATCAAACATACTGATCATCAGGCATATGGACGCGATTTACCCTCTTTACAGTTTTGCCTGTTCTTCACTGTGCAATGCGTTTTAAAGTGTGTCCACTGTGTTGGACGCATATTCGAAGGCTTACCCGAGATCTGTTTAACATGGTATCAAGTGTGTAATTTGCATATCTTGGGTCTGATCATTACATGATGTCTGTTTAATGGCTTAAAAGTATTTAACCCATTTAAAAGTTATAATTACGTGTATATTATTCTAATTGGTTTTTTAATGACGTGATCATTCATCAAACTTGTGATTCGCTCTTGTTACTGTTCTAACTTGATTAAAATGATAATTATTATCTTAAAATCTTGCAAACTCATGTGTAGTTAAATGTATTGTTCATTGCGTGCCATCATGTTAAGTGCTTTCCGCGAGTTTGAGACCGATGGATTGTGAATTGAGATGCGTACATCACTACACACTTGCACATCTTGGCAGCCCTTTCTTGGGGATTTAGAAGCTCTCTATCGGTCGTTTCGAATCGGTAGACTAGTGACCTTTTCTCTAAGAACTCCGTAAATCTCCGCTCTCCGTGGATTCCCACATGGAGGCCGAGTTGGTTGTACCATTGAAGTTCCCTGAAGATAGCGTGCACTTCCTCTCTCATCTTGTTCTCGTGAGTGTGATTTACAATCTAGACTAAAGCTATTAATGTAAAGATTGAACTAAAGTATAAATCGTACCGTTATGCTGCGAAATTTATCTCTTGACCAACGTTATCATGAAATCATGTTCAATTACTTATTACTCGTTCTCATCATCATCATGAACATGACATTACACATTCTTACATATTGAAACTCTCATTGGCCATTATTAATGACTATGGGTATCTACATTTAAAATTTAAGTGAGATGCTGACTGGGCACGACGAGTGTCCAGGGGCTCCAGTCTAGCCCCAATGACGGAGAGTCATAAATATACTGTTAACCATGGGGTATAATGATTACTGGTGTTGCATCTACGTTGGGAGTCGTGCTTGTCGTGTTGAATGATAGATACAATAACCACACACACGTGTCCTGGTGTACATTCTTGATGGATCTTTTCTTGGTGTACATTAGTGTCTATGTGCCTGATTAGTGTTACATTATCGTGATCATGCGTTCTTGCGTGCTTGCTTGGGTGATATGGCCATCCTGCATTTATTGCAATTAGTGATATCTCGCATTCTTGAAAGCTATTGACATCAAGTGAAATCTTGCGTGCTTGTACAAAGTGATCTATTATTAGTTCTATCTGGTCATCTTATTCAAAAATCTTGTTCTATCGTAATCATTCTTTCTAGCTTGTTTATGTATCATGTTTTAATGAGTTTTATTCGTACATGCATATCATGACATTCATCGTGCTTACCTAGTTCTAAACTGTTAATCACTTATATCATTGCCCGCACATTGAGATATAAATCCTACTGGACTAGTTTGCTCATTCCCTAGTTTCACCCAATCTAGGTGACTATGAAGTTCAAGAGGAAGAACAAGTCGAGGATGGGAATGCGTCCGAGTGATGAGCGTTCCAACTATGAGTCTAGTTATAGTAGTTTGCTTTGAGTGTTAAATTCATGTAGTAGGAAGTGAGGAATAAATGTACTTTTCATTTTTATTGAGTCTTAGTCCTATAATAGTTTCCATTTGGAATACAATGAGTTGAGATCTGAATACAAGATTAGTTGAGTTCAATATTTGGGTCCTATGATGATGTATGTTGTTATACATTTAGTGTGTGCTAGCTAGAGGCTTATTTGCCGACCGTTCACATCTCGGGATATCGACTCGAATTATTCTGCATTATTAATATCCGCTGCATAATTCTCGAGACGTGACATTGATAAATTCTTTGAATCCTCAGTAACAGTGGCCTTTGTGTGCCAAGCTGATGGAAGAGACCTAAGTATCTTCCTAACAAGATCACTATTGGAATAATCTTTTCCTAGATCTCTAAGACCATTTACAATAAGCATGAACCTAGCAAACATTTCAGAAATGGTCTCATCACTCTTCATCCTTAACATTTCATATTCTGAGACTAGGATACATGCCTTTGTTTCCCATACCTCAGATGTTCCCTCATAGATCAATTGGAGTTTATCCCACATCTCCTTTGCAGACTTACATGATGAGACTCTGGAGTACTCTTTGAAATGTATGGCGCACTGCATCATATTCATAGCACTTCAGTTGAGTGTGCACTTCTTGATTTGCTCCTTGGTCCATAGATCTTCATCTTCTGGCAGTTCAGCAAGTCCTTTGTCAACAATCTTCCAGAGTTCATAGTCCTGAGCTCTTAAGAATACCTGCATCCTATTTTCCCAATAAGAATAGTCAGATCCATCGAAAAATAAAGGTCTAGTAACTGAGTGACCCTCTTCCATGAATCCCTTAGTGATTTCCATAGAAAAAACTCTTGATCGCTAGATCAAACACTTAGCAAGTGCAATGAGAACCCGCTCTGATACCAAATGAAATGTCGCGGAAAAATAGCTATGATGAAATCTAGAAGGGGGGGTTGAATAGATTTCAACACTGAATTTAAAAATTACTAGATTAGAAGCACAGAGAAACCAATAAGAAATTTAGATCTCAGACTTAAGCACAATTCTGAGCAATCTAGACAGATCAAATGATGTGAGAACAGCGAGCCTACCAATCATCTAATGCACAGACAATCAAACCACAATGGCACAATGATTTAGGGTGGTTCGGATTACACAATTGTGTATCCTACATCCACTATCCACACACACACACAAAGTGGCCTATATCACCAGTCCAAACAGGTCACACTACAACACACACACTCTGAGATACAGAGATCTCAGAACTGAACACACACGTGAAATTGAGCACAAGAGTTGCTCCAATTCCACAAAGCACACACTAGAAGATGAGTTTTAAGTAAGAAACCAGACAAAACAAGTGAATTGCTGATTGAAGAAGTCTGGTTCGATTTCCCTTTGTTCTGCTTCCATATGAGAGTTCAAATCTCCAGCTCCAGCTCCAGGATGTAGACTCTGGAATCTGGGAATTCCACTTGAGATTGATCAGCCAAGGTGCTTGGATCTCCCAATTCTTTAGATCTGGACGCAATTATCCAAGATGAAGCCTCTCTCTGAAATCGCCTTCTGCTTCTGGGAGTTGAGAGAACTGAAGTGTCTGTCCGTCAAAAGATGAGTGGATGATGGGTATTTATAGTCCCATGTGTCCACGAAATTCCTTGGAATTTGGGGGTACAAAAATTCCTGCTAAAAAGCCTTCAACCAAAATCATCCACGTGTCCTTAAACTCATATCTGGGAAAATAGTCGAAGTGTGTCCACACAATATGAGATATGTGTCGACACATGTTCCTGGCTTTGTGTCCTCGCAGCTTTGACAGATGAGTTGTGTCGATACACTTTGCACTTGTGTCGACACACTTTTCACTGGCTGCAAAACAAGCTTCTAGGAGGGACAGGAAGTGTCGACACACAATCATCCTGAGTCGACACCACTAGCACTTAAATTCTCTGACTGCTGTAGACACGCGAATTCGACTCCACCGTAGGCAAATTTCATATTGCGCCATAATGCCACAAATGGCCCTCATATTGCCTTGCAAGAGTGTTTTCCCCATCATTTCGGATCTCACCCATCCTCCCTCGGTGCTTCCCCCCTATTCTCGGGGTCTATTTAATGGCATAGGCATTGTTTTCATGTCGCGACGACTCTCCGTGGCGCGTTAATCATGTTGCGACGGGTCGAGGGGCTGGGTTCTTAAACGCGTCCGGAAAGGCGGACGCGATTCCAAGTCGCGACGGGCATCTTGGGCGCGACTAGGCCGAGAGGACCTTATCGCGGCGGCCGTAGGCGACGTGACAAGGAGTTTGTTTATTTTATTTATGGAAAATTCCCAATATGATTTTATGAACGCGTCGGCCATAGGCGACGTGATTCTAATGTCAGTTTTGGCAAGTTTTTATAAATAAAATATAGAAATCCCTTAATGTGTTCTGCTGTCCGGACGCGTTTCAAATCAGAGACACGTCGGACCTACCCGACGCGATTAGGCCTCAGGCCCCAAAAGTCGTCGCACTCGAGCACCCGTACCTCGGAATCATGCAAAATTTCTTAATCGTGTCCGCCTGTCCCGACGCAATTAGGTCTTGTACCATACCCTTAGAACCCCAGAAGTCGTCGCATTTATGGCCCACGTGCCCAAAATGAAGTCGCGGCGGGGTAGGCCGACACGTTTAAATAATGCGGCGGTCATCCCCAACGCGATTCTGAAGGTGGTGGCAGGCCGTGATCATCGCACTTTATGTCAAATCAAGGCCTTCTGAATCGCGGTGTGCTGCCCGGATGCGACTCAACCTCGTAGTCGCGTCCCCTGCAACCGACGCAATTCAAGACTTTCACCCCTATAAATAGCCACTCGAGGGTCATTTGTAAGGGGGGTCCACTCACTACGGTGAAGCCCTGCCGGATTCCTACCTCGACTCCCGAGCCAAGGAGGAGCATCTACCATTCCGCACCGACCTACGTCCTCCTTCATCAGCATTCGGAGCCGGCGTCATCCTCCACGCACTTCGGAGCTAAGCGAGAGCGTCTTCCTCCCCTCCCTCCTCCGTCCATTTCGGCAGCGCCGACGTG
This sequence comes from Colocasia esculenta, assembly GCA_014218235.1. Lineage (NCBI taxonomy): Eukaryota > Viridiplantae > Streptophyta > Magnoliopsida > Alismatales > Araceae > Colocasia > Colocasia esculenta. The sequence continues at coordinate 26,612,512 of CM024764.1, forward strand.
CCATCTACCATTTGGGGAAGCACCCCCTCCCCCTTTCTTTGTTGTTATTATTTCCTCTAGGCCCCACATGGCTCTCATACTCTTTTTACACACACACACACACACCTACGTTTTAGGGGTTTAAAAACCACCATACAGTGAGTCGTTCCCCTTGCTATTCATTCATTTCATTTCATTCTTTTGGATTCGGTACTACACATTATTTGGCTAATCCCCTTTTTCTTTCTCTGTCTTTTTCTTTCTTAGGGTAATCATTAACGAAAAACGCCCTCTACCACGGCCGGCTGTGCTTGTAGAGGAAGAAAGAACCCACATCCCCCGCGCAACCTCCTCACGCTCCAACAAGTATTCTCCACGATCACTTCTTCCACCCGCACCCCTCGTCGTGCACCTCCATTCGGCACCCTCGCATGCCTGGCGATCACGATCTTTTTGCTTTCCCCCCTTTTTTATCATTCATATCCCCCTCCCCTATATCCCCCTCTTTGTGGGCCTCTCTTTCTCTCTTGTTCGGGGTCCCAAAGGAACCTCGGATAGAGGGAACGAAAAACATTATCCACAGATTGGCGATCACGGTGGGACTTCTTTCTGCGTATTCTTTTTTATTACCCCCCCTCCTTCGTGCCCCACGTGGCACTCTTCTTTTATCCTTTATTTTATACCCTGCAAAGCATGTTGTGTGTTTAATTTTATTTTTTCTCTTTTTATACACATATCCTACCTTCCTTCCTGCTTTGTTTTTGCTTCTCGGTTTGCCTTTGGAATCGCGTCCAAAACAGAGGATGCAATTCAGGTTTATTAACACGTCCTCCTAACCGGACGTGTTCTTGTTGTCATGTCAGTTAAAGCTGACGCGTCATGGTTTTGTTGTCACGCCGACAATAGCCAACGCATTTAGCTTGTCGTGGCGGCTATCTCCGACACGTCTTTGTATGTCTTAATTTTTCTTTCCTGTACATCCATCCTGCTATTTCTTGTTTTTTTCTGTTGTTTTCGAGTTGCCATTGGAATAGCGTCCAATACAGTGGACGCTATTCAGTAATCGTGAACACAATGCGCAGGTCAGTCGCGTTCTATTTTCTATCACGTCGGCTTAAGCCGATGCGTTTCTGTTGTCGCGGCGGCAAAGGCTAACGCATTCTTCTAGCAGTCCATCCACAGGGACTAGGCGCGGCTCTGACAGCCCTCTGGGGCTTTCAGATCTGCGTTCAGGTGACTGAACACAATTCAGCTTGAGTCACGGCGTCTATACCCAATGCGATTCAAGCTGTTGATAGAAACACGCCTCCTTTGCCATTTTTGCTATAATTGTTGCATACAGGGCATTTAGCATTGGTCGGGGGACCTCCTTCCCTCATATCCTAGGCTCCACACACCCTTCCGATGAAGGCAAGCTCTCCATTGGGCATTCCGTCCCTTTGGACTAGCGAACCTTCTCCCGGAACGCCATAAGTCTCCGTACCCTCTGGATTCCCTCACGGAGGACCAAGCTGGTTGTACCCCTCTGTTGACCCGGGTTTAGTTATCCACTGCGTGGTAAGAGGTGATTCTAGTTGTACCCCGAAGTTCATACTTTACCCAACTAGGATCTCACCTGGAGTGACACAACATTTTCAATCCATTAAATAATTGTGAAACTCCTAAAAAACAAGTGCTAAGCATCACAACTTGTTTGAACCACATCATTGATTGATTAATCTTTGTTCAACCTTATTTGTTTGCTTGCCTTGTTAAAATGGACCCATACCATCATGCTAATTTTAATAACATGGACTATGAGGATAATGTCAAATCCCCATCCTTTCAGTCCCATGTCTGTCCATCTCACCATCGTGAGGGGCAGCCTTCTATCTCCTATGGTTACGTGCGCACACTGCGCACTAACCAATTTGATGTCCCCTCACATTTTCCCCCAATCAGAACCTGGCAAGAGCCTTCCCCCCGCTAGGATCCCACTGTGCAGACTATCCTGCAAGCCCTGGATCAGCTCACCCCTCAACAACTCAACTGGATTCAATCTTTGGTTGAGGGTGCGACTCCTCCCCTCTCTCCTTCTCCCAGGCACCAGCCTTTGTATATTCTAACGACTTCGCCACATACCCCTGTACATTCTTCATCATCTCGGCCCCCTGGCCATTTGCACTCCCGTGCTCTGGTCCGAACAGACCGCCCCTTGGGAAGGCGCGCTAATTCAAGGCCACCCCCATGTACTCCCTCATATGCCCAGCAGTAAACCACTCCACTCCAGAATGCTCTTCTCCAGAAATTGAACAATCTGGAGGTTCAAATAAATAAGCTTTCCAATCCCATGGGTGACCCCGTCGCCGCCATGCCGGCTCACCATCAAATTTATATACATCCATCGGAGATGTCGTCGTACCGATTGTACAATGGCACGGGCAATCCCTACCTTCATGTCAAAGAATTCCTCTATGAGTCTTCTCGTTGGCAACGTGATCCCATTACCTTGGCATTTTTATTTAGAAAATCTCTTGACGGCCCTGCACTCGAATGGTTCTACTCTCTAAAGCCAAGTGAGGCAGGAGACTTCCGCCCCATACATAAAAAATTCCTTCAAAGGTACAAAGACCGCGTCAGCCCTTATCTCTCTATCACGGATCTAACATCCGAGAAGATGGGGGCCGACGAGGCCTTCGTACAATTTGCTGACCGTTGGAGGTCAATGGCCACAAGAATGCAGCATGTGCTCTCAGAGTCGGAGCAAGTTAAAATAATCATTTCCTACTCCACTTCGACGTTCAAGCACATCCTGGCCATGAACCAAATTGAGATGATGGAAGAGCTCTACGAGCGGGGACGTTACATCCAGACACATCTAATGGACTCCCCAATCGTAGACCTTTTTCATCAAATTAATTTGAGAAAGAACGGATCAGTGGACGCCATCCACCATCCACCTCGCTACCCTACAACATCCACATCATATACGCCTCCGCGAACTCTCGTCTACCACAACATGCCTCCACCCAGGCGTTCATTGATTCGTCCTCCTCGGACTCAGCAACCTCCAACAAAGCCCTACGATGCCCCCATTCAAGAAGAAGCTCATGTGCCCTACGTTGCACCTGCTCCGGCACCCATGCCAGCTCAACCACAACAACCATAACAACCCCCACTGCCACCTCAGCCTGTTGCTCGGGCCGAAGTTGCCAATGCCCAACCCATCTGCTGTTGCCCAACTAGCAAGCCCAGAGGGGGGGTGAATGGGATTCTTTAAAATTTGATTATCTAAAACCTGTAATCAAAAACGTTCAACACAGGGCACTACGTTCGATTGTTAGTGTTAGTAATAAACAAAGTAGAACACAAATAAGCATTCACACAACACGAGGATTTATCCTGGTTCGGACCTCCTTTCTAAGGAGTCCTACGTCCAGTCCCTAAGAAACACCTTAGGATTTCACTACTCAAGTGTACAGTCCCCCATATGGACACTTACACATCCAGTTCGCAACTGGCCTTCTCTTCACAACCTGAAGAGGTACAACCACACCCTGATTCACAGGTCTTCCTTCTACACGAAGGGAATACAGCCACATGTTACCAACAGGTCTTCTCTTCACACAAGAAGAGGAACTACTCAACAAAGATGAGTAAAAGAAAGGATGCCCCTAGATCAAGCTAATGGAACGATGCTCAATCTGAAGTGAAGACTGAGAGAGAAAAGATCTACAATGAAGAATTCTCTCAGTACGCTGCAGCTCTCTCAAAGCTAAGCACTAAATGTAGAGAGCTAAGAGCTAAAGCTAAAGGAATGGAATGAAGCTTGGCTCTTCTGGATGCTCGTAGATCATGAAGATTAAGCTTGTAAAAGTTGTTTTTTCTGAAGTCATCAGTCTTCAATATATATATCTACTTTTGAAAAGTAGTCGTTGAAGTATCTGTTGTCTCTTAGTTGGATGCACGTTAGACTGCATGGTACTGTAGTGCTTCCAGTCATTTAAAGGTTTTTGATCCATGCATGCAAGAGAAGGATCTTCCAGATATTCTGCAGTTTCTTCTTTGTCCAACATTGTAGTGGTACTGTCAAGAACCTGCATACATTAAATACCAAACAGATGGACAGCTAGACTGTCTCTTGGCTTGTCAGTTTACGTTAGAAACCAAGCAGAAGGAATATACACCAAAATGGAAATACCTTTCTGCTATCTAAAAAGATGTTTTCTACATAAGCATAAGAATGGAAGATATCAAATATGTATCGTGCAGGGAGATGTTCAGACACATTAAGTGCACAGATATTGAGAATCACGTGAGAAGACTTTGACTTCCAAAAGATTTGAATCTTAAATCGATGAAATCCATGAAGTACTGTTCCACTTATGTAATCGTTACAGGAACAGGTAAATCGTTCTGAAGATATGAATAAATCGTTGTGAACACAACTTGATGCGAGCAAATCGTTATAACTGAATTGTTATGATCGAGTCGTTATAAGTGAATTGTTATGATCAAATCAATGTGAACGAATCGTTGTAAGCAAATCGATGTTAATGAATCGTTATGAGCAAATCGATGAGCAAATCGAAGTGAATGAATCGTTATGAGCAAATCGATGTGAATGAATCGTTATGAGCAAATCAATGTGAATGAATCGTTATGAGCAAATCAATGTGAATGAATCGTTATGATGATCGAGTCATTTTTGTAACTTATCAAATCGTTACAGCGACCAAGTCGTTGTGTGACTCAACGAATCGTTATAATGTTCGAATCGTTCTGAGATAGAAATTGATGCAATCACTTAGCGAATCATTCTGAGATCGAAATCGATATGACACTTATAAAACCGTTATACTCACTTATCGAATCGTTATGAGAGCAAATTGTTATGCTCACTTAACAAGTCGTTGTGAGTGCAAATCGTTATACTAACTTATCGAATCGTTATGAGAGAAAATCGTTATGCTCACTTACGAAGTCATTGTGAGATTGAAATCGTTAAACTCACTTATCGAATCGTTATGAGAGCAAATCGTTATGCTCACTTACGAAGTCGTCGTAGATTGAAATCATTATACTCACTTATCGAATCGTTATGAGAGCAAATAATTATGCTCACTTACGAAGTCATTGTGAGATTGAAATCGTTATACTTCAAGGTGAGTCAATGTGTACTTAGAAAAATTTCACGCTCTGAACTTCAAATGCAATAGTGAAGAGATTTACTTACAAATTTTGCTTGATTTTGCCTGGTTTATTTCCTGTGACTAAGCTTCATAAAACTTGTTAGACACTAATTTTTAGGATATTGTTAATCACCAAAATTAAATAAAATTATATGGGGATGGACTGATCATCAATCTCCCCCTTTTTGGTGATGACAAAATATAACAATAAAACATAACATGTATTGAGCTGAAGTAAACTTGCAAAAATAAAGTATTGATATATATTTCAGAATGTTTTAATTTATCCCCCCTTTTTGTCATTAAGCAAAAAGACATAAGAGAAAGAGAAATGGAGGTAGAAAGAGATAGATTGCATTTGATTTCATTCTTTGGAAGGTACAGGAAGGTAATGAACAGGAGACAGAAGGAAGGCATGGCAAGTAATGATGGGCCAAGCCTTGCGTTCCTGCTCTTCAAAATGAATTTGGAAAACTCCAGGAACTATAGTGTAGGAGGGTCCCATGACAGGAGCCATCCTCTTGAGGTGTAGTTGCCTTTCAGTTTCCAGAAGATCAGCATATTCATCACGACAAAGAGACATCTTGAAAAAGGTGGTGGTGCCAAAACTGGCATGCTGCAGAAATTGGTCAATGGTGATAGGGTAAAAAATCTGCTACTGCTGCAAGTCCTTCCTCATAGCTTCATATACCTTGTACCTTTCCATCCAAGACTCATAAGGATCCTGAACCAAATGAATGGAATTCAAGTCTAGAAATGTTGTAGCTGATAGAGGAGACTAATGAGAACTAGCCTGAGAGGCATTGAGGGCAACTAACTACTGAGCAGTAAGGGGGTAGCAGCTTTCCCACTCATAAGGGGATAACCTCTCGCATTTAGACAAAATGGGGGCAAGGATATCAGACTTGATGTGGCCCCTATAATATTCTCTAAAGACAAACCAGTGGAATGGCAAGGACTTGCCTAACTGAACTGAGACTCTGGCCCTGACCCTTGCATATCTTTCAAAGATTAAGGTGCCCAAAAAGGATTCCATGACAAGGGAGTGGATGGGAGGTAGAAATACCACATCAGGAATCTCTAAGTTAGCGAAATCAACGGCAATAGAGTGGGTGTGAGCAACAGCTGAATGTAGAAGAGAAATGGCCTTCTTGAACTGACCAAGTTGAACTTCAGGTTTATTGTTGAGATAGCAGTAGTCAATGTACATCTTGTAGTGGCAGATAAGCTTGATCTCCTTTTGAATGAAAGGAGCAGAGGTATTACTGTGGTGAATTAGGAACCACTCTGAGAGGGTGAGAGGGTGATCCCTGGGAGGATATCGAGCAGTACAAGTAGAGAGAAACTGCTGGTAGAAGGACTGATGGTCCCTAGCCCACTGTTCTTCAGTCTTGGCTTCAGTCATGGAGAAATTTTTTGACTGTTCAGCCTTGGAGAGAGAAGAGAGAGGGAGAAAAAGGGTGAAGTGGTCGGTAGGATTAAGGTGGGGAAGGTTGAAAATGTGTGCAAAAACACATTTCATAAGGTATTCTTCATAAAGAGACCTCCTTCAAGTTTCAATAAAGGAAAACCAGAGAGGTGGAAAGCGAGGCTCAGAAGAACTGGAGGTGGAGGAAGAAGTTTTTCTCTTTTTGGGTACAGGGCGGGAAGAACTTGTCCCATGAACATGAGTGCCAAGGGATAGGACTGATCGAAGAATTGCTTCTTCGAACTCATCCTTGATGTCCTTAACGGTGACATGGGCAATTTGTGCACCTTCAGGAATGATGGTGACACAAGAGGGAGGAGTGGGAGGGTGAAGGCAGGAGTTTGCATTAGAAGGATATGGTAGAGATGGTTCTGCAAATGAGGGACCTGAAGAGGAAGCTCCAGCTGAGGAGGATGCTAGAGGTGCCTCAGAAGGAGGAGGAAGAATGAAGGTGGAGGAAGCAGGTGATGAGGATGATTGAGAGGGAAAAGGTGTAGGTGAGGAAATGTTTCTAGGAATAGGTTGTTTGAAGGTAGTAGGAGCTGGTGGAGCTATGGAGGATGATGGTGGAGAAGGGGGTGCTGGAGTGGGAAGAGGAGATGAGCTAGGGGGCTCAAGAGCTACTGGCTCTTCTTCTACTCTGGACTGTGCAGCTTCGAAATACATTGGCCCGAGTGGCCCTGACACATCCTCTGCTGGCCCTGATGGCCCAGACAGCTCTACATTTTCTGACCTTGAGGCTGCCACATCTTCAACAATATTTGGCTCTGATGGCCCTGAATCTTCCACAATCTTTGCAGATTCTGCTTCAACTACCTGTGGCCCTGATGGCTCGGCAAGGGCTGCCTCTTCTTCAACAGAAGGCTCAGATTGCTGTGGGGGATGTTGAGCTTTCACAAGAGTTGATAACTCTGATATGGATGCCTTCATACTTCCAAATTCATTCTTCATTCATCTTAGCACATTCTTGTATATCCTTGATTCTTCTTTTACACCTTGGAGCTCAGTGGCCAAGGCTCCAACTTGATTGGCTCCAGAACTTTGGCTCACGAAAATGGAAGAAATGTCATGTTGGACTGAGCATAGGATCTCTCCATGAGCATCTAATCTGTCTATAACAGGCTTCAAATTTACCCTTAGCTTATTTTTCCTTGAGCTGTGATGTGCCCTACTGGTAAGGAGAGGAACTTCAGGGACCACATTTTTGCCTTTCTCAACTGATCTGGAATCTGGCTCAATAGATCCTTGATCTTCAGATTCAGAGGAACTGGCAGTGAGGCATTCTTGAAATGAGTCCACCTGGGGGTTGGTGGTTGTGCCTTCCCCCTGAGTTGGTGCTGCCTGCTCGACTACATGCTCCCCCTCAATAGGAGCAACAGTAATGGGAATTTCTTCTTCATGCTCCCCCTGAATAGAAGCAACTTGCATAACAGTTTCTTCATTGTGGCTGGATGCCACGACCTCTAGAACATTATCTTCAGCAACTATTTCTTGCTCCCCCTGACTGGGAGCCTCTTCCAACTGAGCATTCTTACTGTGGCCTGCTGCCACATCTTCACACACAATCTCTAGCTCATGCCCCCCTTGGGTGCTGGTTATGGAATCCAGCACATTCTTGAGAATTGAAGCCACAACTGAGGTGGGGTTTACATATTCTTCAACTGGATCCCCAACGAGCTCAATGTTCTATATAGGAATATCCTCAATCCTTCTTGAGCTACCCACTGGTGCCACAAAGCTGTCCTCTACTTCATTTTCCTGAAGATCTGGTGTAAGGCCCTCGAATTTTATTGCATTATTGTAATACATGTAAATCATTCATGTTGTATACGAACGTATGTATGTATCTACGCATGTATTAATTAGTATATTTATGTGTGTATGTGTACAATTTAAGTATAACTAATGTATGTATTGCTTGATGGTAGTGTGTGCACAATACCATATAGATATTACATGTATATATACAAGATGTGCATGGGTTTCTGCATGTTTTAGACTTCTGGCCGAAGGCCATATTGGCGTCAATATCATGACGTCGATGTGGTGTCAGCGTCAACCCCATGGACGCCAACACTAATCCCAGCGTCCAACCATGTGGACGCCAACTTCTCTGACCTGTATGCGTTGCAGAGCCCAGAATTCCGGGAGCAAGCTACCCCAACCATTGGGGAGCTGTCCCCAACGGTCTGAAAGGCCATCTTGTCACCCCTGCATGACAAGAGAACCCCTCTTCTATATTCAGACCCATTTCTACAGCCCTAGCACTTCTTTTGCCCCTTTGCAAGAGAGGAAGGAGAGAAAACTTATTTTCGGACTGTGAGGAACCCCGCTCTTTACAGCCCAAAATCCGAACTTCTGGAGCTTGATCTGGCCACCTGCTGCTTCAAGGAGTTTGCTGGATCGACGAGGAAGGCCTCCCCGACCTCGGAAGGCACTGGAGCTTGCTCAGGAACCCGGAGTAAAGCGTTTCTAAGAGCTTCTTGGGACAGCCCAAGGAGAGCTTCACCGAGCCCTAGATCCGTCTGGTGAATTTTCTAGAGGCAAGTACCCTACTCATAACGTCCCAGTATGTGTCTAGGTTGGTTTTACAATTTTTATGTATTTTCCCTCGTGTCCTAGACCCCCAAATTCACCCCATCTTTGGAGCTCGGGTCTGTGTTCTGCACAGACCTGACATTAACGGCAATACCCATTGCCGCTAAGATCATGCTTAGCGTCCATCGATGATGCCGCTAACATGAAATTAACGGCCATAGCTTGCCGCCAAGTTCATCTGAGCAGAACAGCAAGCTGTTCTACCCTTCTATACGACTATTTTCGATATGTTTCACGATGAGGATATACTGTAAATCATTTATAAGCTATGTATATTGTTGATGTGATGGATGTGGTGTGTGGATGGATTATCACGAATGATAGGACTTAATTATTTCATGAAGATACATATGTGATGAGTTTTAATCTTGTTAAACCATGTTTGCATGATTTAGGACAAGTCTAAATGCCCTAATTTTGAGGATTATGCATGTGAGGTTCAGTCCCTGTTCTAAATTTCTGAGATTATTCCCATGCTTGTAAAATTTGTTTAGGAAAAATAGAGATCATGCTAGGTCATGATAAATCTTCCATAAATTAATGGATTGTCCAATAAATTCGGGAATGAATTCCGTATTTCCATGCATGCTAGGGTTTAGACAGTAAGCTGCTAAGATGGTGATTTGTGTACAATCCCATGTTAAGTTGAATGGTAGATAGCATGAGAAATGGATGTTTGAATTTCTGAAATTTCGTTTTAGTTCAGAAAAATCTGAAAATTTGCATGAGGAATTCTAAACCCGAAATTAACATGTGGTTAAAGTTTCAGGACATTTGGACTAGTATTTAATGTAATATGAATTTTCCATGTAAATGTGAATTTATGCATGCCAATGTGAAACAATTCGATTTAGGTGTAATCCGACCTGGTCGGTGATATTTACCTGAATGTAGATTTTGAAATCTGTAGTGTCATGTTAGGAAAAATAGAGAAATGTGAATGTGAGAGAGAAAGTGAATAGAATGAGAGTGACATGTGTAAACCCATGTGTAAAATCGGTAAAAATGTGTAATGTGAAAATTGTGCCAAATGTGACACTGCTTCCGTAGAGGGCAGTGGAACCGTATCAGGGAAAAGTCCACCTGAGAAGGTTCAATGTGTAAGTGACCCTAAGGGCATTAGGGGGAAATCCTGGAGGTGGACAAGTACCACTGGTTAGGGTGGAGACTTGTTCTCCCAGTCTGCACAGTCCAAGAGTCGCCATTGTATTGCCTAGATGGCGTCTATGTGATGTGATGTGTTGTGTCCTTCTTTGGTGGTTTGGACTATGTGTCACGGCACTAAATGTGAAAGTGTAAATGTGAATGTGTAAATGTGCATGTGTTCATGTGTTAATGTGAAAGTGAACAATGTGTAATGTGTACGTGTAAAGTGCAATTTATGTGAATTGGAAATTTGTGTAAAGAAAATGTGAAACCAAAATGTGAGGATATGATATTGTAATCCATGTTGTGACAAATCTGAAACCATGTTAAATCAGTAGCTTCATTATGTCAGGATCATGTTTATATGTGTAAAGTGCCTAGAATCCATGCTAGGGACAATTAACAAGTATGTGCACAAAATTCCATGTTTGGTTGTTCACATGTTGTATTTTAAATAACATTGTAGCTCTCATGTGTAGGGTTATGGTTGCTAAATCATGTGAAAACCAGCAAGTTAAAGTATGTAAAATGTTCGTGTACATGCACAAGAATGTGTAGATTCCATGCTAGGTGTGTTTTGTTTCATGTACGTAGGATAATCATGCTAAGTGCTTTCATGTTTTAGTTAAAATGCAAGGTAGAATTTCATGAGTAGGAATGATTAGAGAACATGTGTTAGGAATTTATCTTGATAAGGAAATCTGAAAGCATGCATCATGTGTTTACTTATAGAAGTATCATGGTTGGTTATTCATTTCAAACGTTAAGCATGATACATGTTGAGTTTTTGCAATGGTGTGTGTAGAGCCTACTATGACATGTACGTGTATGGTATGAGTGGTGTTACTTGCTGAGTCTTTAGACTCACTACTTGCTTCGGTGTACAGGTGTAGTTGGTGATGTGGCACCGTTGGAGGAGACGGTGGAGACGGACTCCGAGCGCGGAGATTAGTCTTTGGAGTACTTTGTGACTTTTGCGTTTCATAGTATGTAAATTGAACGTTGTATTAGCGTTATCATGGAAAGAATGTATAATGGTGGACATCTATGTATTAAATTTTCAGCAATTTCAATTATGTGAGCTTTTAAGTTCTTTAATGTTATTGCAATTTCATGTATGTTTAAATGTGGATGATGAATGAATGAAGACAGTAGTTCTTTACTTCCGCTACTCTGTTATTATATTCACGTGTATCTCAGCTGAATGTATTGTTGGGTAAATGTCCCACTGTGATGACGCTCGCTATACCGACGTGGGTTGGTATAACCGTACCGGTATAATGAGGGCCGTCACAGAGATTGGTATCAAAGCAACCGGTTGAGATTGCACATGAATATACATGAGTCATCATCCCCATTGCATGTTAAGTATGTCCACATGTGTAGAATTGATTAATAAGGAATGTAAGATAGATAAGAAAATGGTTAGGAAACTTAGTAACCTAGCTCTAATGGTGGCTGAAATTTTATTACAGCCATGGCTTCGAGAGGTAGGTGTGGCGGAGCGCCGGCCCGTGAGGACGAGCCGCGACGTGACGAGCGGGCAGAGCAGCAGGCCCCGGCACCGCCAGGTCCTGTACTTCCCCCACCGCCACCTGTGGACTATGGAGTATTCATGCAAGGTCTGGTGCAAGCCATGCAGACGCAGGCTCATACCCAGGCAGCACTCCAGGCTCAGTTGGAGGCTCAGGTTAGACCAATAAAATGAACTATTATCTGTTTTATTTGAATGTGTGATATTATGTTGATTGTATATTGCTTGATGTGTGCTGTAGCAGGCTCAAGTACCAGCTCAGGACCATGGTGGACCTTCTACCATGGAGAGATTCAAGAGGATGCTACCACCCTCTTTTAAGGGGGAGAGCGATCCGTTGTTGGCTGAAAGCTGGATGAGGGAGATAGAAAAGATCTTCCGAGCCATCAGGTGTGCAGAGGAGGACAAGGTCACATTAGCCACCTACATGCTACAGATATGTGTTGATTTTGTATGATTGTATGTTTTGTTTAGTTAGACTGTTAGTCGGAGCTTACGAAGGTGCATTGCAGGAAAGAGCTGATGTATGGTGGGCTTCATTGCTGCGTACCCGATTTGAGGACGGAGCTATCGACGTTGCTTGGGACGAGTTCGTAAGGCTCTTTCGGGCCAAGTTCGTCCCCGAGCATGTGCAAGATCGGATGGAGCAAGAATTTCTATCTTTGGCTCAAGGCTCCATGACTGTGCTGGAATATGAGGCAAGATTTTCTGAACTCTCTAAATATGCATCTCATATCGTGGCAGACGAGCGCAAGAAGACAAAGAAGTTCGTGATGGGACTCAAGCCATCACTGCGGACGAGACTCATGGCGTTTAACCACCGCACATTGGACGAGGCCCTCAGTGCTGCCTGCAGGCAGGAGGGAGAGATGGAGGAATACCTGGAAGAAAAGAAAGCCTCACAAAAGAGGCCAGCGGCAACTTTCCAACGGCAAGACAAGAAGAAAACGGTGTACCAGACACCGCAGCGATCCGTGGCAGTCGGCAGTTCTCAGGTACCTTCTGTACGTTCCCTGGTGTGAAGAAAGAGTGTCCCCACTGTAGGAAGACACATGGTGGTACCGAGTGTTGGATGATTACGGGCAAGTGCTTGAAGTGCGGGAGCAGCAACCACAAGATCAAAGATTGCCCATGACTTCAGCAAGGAGTTCAGCGCGGAGCGCCAGCCCCAGCAGTAGCAGCAGCCACGCCAGCTACAGGAAGACCAAGAAGGCCTCGAGCCCCAGCTCGAGTGTTTGCTTTAGCTCGCGAGGACGCCGAGCAGGCGGAGCATGTCACCGAAGGTACGGTTTTGCTTTTAGGTGTGCACGCTCGGGTTTTGTTTGATACGGGTGCTACTCACTCGTTCATTTCCGAGCGGTTCGCTAGGCAGTTAGCCCTAGAGTTAGGTATAGAATCTGAGGATTTAGAGGTCCCTTTGTCTGTGCACACCCCGGCGGGTACGGTATCGACTAGGAAGTGCATTCCGTCGTTACCTGTGTGCATTGAGGATAGAGTCCTAGATGGGTGTTTCTTCTTGCTAAAGATGAAGGACTATGATGCTATTCTTGGTCTGGATTGGCTAGAGGAGCACTATGCGTTAGTGGATTGTCGTCGGAAGAGGATCGTTTTCCGCATTCCTGGTGAGGACGAGTTCTCTCACCCCTTGCCAAGGAACTGGGCGGGAAAGATGGTCATCTCTGCCATGAAGGCGATGCGCATGGTGAACAAGGGTTGTGACGCTTTTCTTGCCAGCGTGGTGTTAGTGCCAGAGGCTGATGAGTCACCTACTCTTGCAGAGATTGAGGTAGTGCAGGATTTTCCAGATGTCTTTCCTGATGACTTGTCTGGATTGCCACTGGATAGAGAGATAGAGTTTACCATAGAGTTGCTTCTGGGCACCTCTCCTATCTCGAAGGCTCCATATCGGATGGCACCTGCGGAGTTAGCCGAGTTGAGGAGGCAATTGCAAGAGTTTCTTGATAAGGGATTTATTCACCCTAGTGTTTCCCCTTGGGGCGCATCTGTATTGTTTGTCAAGAAGAAAGACGGGTCACTTCGGTTATGCATTGACTATAGGATGTTGAACCAAGTGACTGTGAAGAACAGGTATCCCTTACCTCGTATTGATGATTTGTTTGACCAGTTGCGAGAGGCATCAGTCTTTTCTAAGATTGATTTGCGATCTGGTTATCATCAGTTGAGGATTCGGAGTGAGGATGTGTCCAAGACGGCGTTTATAACCCGTTATGGACATTATGAGTTCTTGGTCCTTCCTTTCGGATTGACCAATGCCCCTGCAGCGTTTATGGATCTCATGAACAGGGTGTTTAGGCCTTATTTAGATAGCTTTGTCGTAGTGTTTATTGACGATGTGTTGGTCTACTCTCCGGATGAGGCCACCCACCGTCAGCATTTGAGGGTAGTGTTAGAGGTTCTTCCTGAGCACAAGCTGTATGCCAAGTTCAGCAAGTGCAATTTTTGGTTGCGCGAGGTTCATTTCCTCGGGCATGTTATCTCCAGCGCTGGTGTTGCAGTTGATCCAGCAAAGGTCCAGGCAGTTATGGATTGGGAGATTCCTAAGACCCCTTCGGAGATTCGTAGTTTTATTGGTTTAGCTGGTTACTATCGGCGATTTATTGAGGGTTTTCATCCATCGCCGCCCCTTTGACTCAGCTGACCAGGAAGGGTGAGAAGTTCGTATGGTCTGAGGCATGTGAGCGTAGCTTCCAGCTATTGAAGGCTAAGCTTACTTCTACTCCGGTATTGGTATTGCCTAGTGGTCCAGAGGGCTTTGCCATTTATATGGATGCGTCTCAGATTGGTTTGGGCTGTGTGCTAATGCAGCAAGAAAGGGTAGTGGCTTATGCTTCTCGTCAATTAAAGGAGTATGAGAAGAACTATCCGACTCATGACTTGGAGCTCGCAGCAGTGGTGCATGCACTAAAGATCTGGAGGCACTATCTTTATGGTGTCAGATTTGAGGTGTTTACCGACCACAAGAGCTTGATGTATCTTTTCTCCCAAAAGGAATTGAACTTGAGGCAGAGGAGATGGATCGAGTTCTTGAAGGACTATGACTTCGACCTTCAGTATCACCCTGGAAAGGCGAATGTTGTAGCGGATGCGCTGAGTAGAAAGAGGCCATCTCTCCAGCAGGACTGGAAGATGTTCGAGGATGCGGCTTGCGCGTTGACTGAGTTAGAGCCATCGCTATGTCAGGCTTTTGTAGCTCAGTTATCTCTTAGGTCCTCGGTTTTGGATGAGGTGATCGAGCGACAGGGAGCCGACCCTAGACTCTTAGAGTTAGTGGGCAAGGCAGGCATTGCTCGAGATGAGGACGGTGTGATTAGATTTCAGCACCGTGTTTGTGTCCCCGATCTAGCAGATGTCCGTGAGCATGTGTTAGCAGAGGCTCATAGATCGCGATTCTGTATTCATCTGGGTAACACTAAGATGTATCAAGACCTAAAGAGATCATTTTGGTGGTCCGGCATGAAGAAGGATGTTGCGGATTATGTGTCTAGATGTCTAGTGTGTCAGCAAGTGAAGGCCGAGCGACAGCGACTATCCGGCCTTATGCAGAGGATGGATATCCCAGTGTGGAAGTGGGAAGCTGTCACTATGGACTTCATTTCGGGTTTGCCTCGATCTAGAAGGGGCAATGACTCGATTTGGGTAGTTGTAGATAGATTCTCGAAGACTGCTCATTTCTTGCCTATGAAGAAGAAGCAGTCAGTAGAGAGTCTAGCTAGATTGTATGTTAGTAGTGTCATTAGATTGCATGGTGTGCCGAAGTCGATCATTTCGGATCGAGATCCGAGATTCACTTCGAGGCTGTGGAAGGGTCTTCAGGATGCGTTAGGTTCGGAACTGAAGCTCAGTTCGGCGTTTCATCCCCAGACCGATGGACAGTCCGAGAGGACTATCCAGACGCTCGAGGATATGTTGAGAGCGTGTGTTCTAGATTGGAAGGATGATTGGGAGCGTCATTTACCTCTTGTGGAGTTCGCATACAACAACAGCTTTCATGCGAGTATTGGTATGGCTCCATTCGAGGCATTGTATGGTAGGCCCTGCAGATCTCCTTTGTGTTGGGAGGAGACTGGTGATAGGCAGTTGATCGGACCGGAGTTAGTTCAGGAAACTTCGGATAAGATCCAGCTTATCAGAAAGCGGCTTGTTGCGGCACGGGATAGGCAGAAGAGTTATGCCGACAACAGGAGAAAGGATTTGGAGTTTGAGGTTGGCGATCATGTCTTCTTGAAGATATCGCCTACTCGTGGTGTCGTCAGATTTGGCCGGCATAGTAAGTTGAGCCCTAGGTTCATTGGCCCATATGAGATTCTCAGACGTTTGGGCAGCGTGGCATATGAGCTAGCATTACCCCCAGCTTTGGCTAGCGTTCACCCTGTATTCCACGTATCTATGCTCAGGAAGTATGTCCGAGATCCGTCTCATGTGATTAGTCATGAGCCAGTAGAGATTCAGCCAGATCTGTCGTATGTCGAGCAACCAGTAGCTATTCTTGACCGGAAGGTTCAGCATCTCTGGAACTAGAGTATTGCGTCGGTGAAAGTTCTATGGCGGAACTTCTCACGAGAGGAGGCTACTTGGGAGCTTGAGGATGTGATGAAGAAGAAGTATCCCCTTTTGTTTGAGTAGCGTCGTTCTAACTTCGAGGACAAAGTTTCTTTTAAGGGGGAGAGGGTGTAAGGCCCTCGAATTTTATTGCATTATTGTAATACATGTAAATCATTCATGTTGTATACGAACGTATGTATGTATCTACGCATGTATTAATTAGTATACTTATGTGTGTATGTGTACAATTTAAGTATAACTAATGTATGTATTGCTTGATGGTAGTGTGTGCACGATACCATATAGATATTACATGTATATATACAAGATGTGCATGGGTTTCTACATGTTTTAGACTTCTGGCCGAAGGCCATATTGGCGTCAATATCATGACGTCGATGTGGTGTCAGCGTCAACCCCATGGACGCCAACACTAATCCCAGCGTCCAACCATGTGGACGCCAACTTCTCTGACCTGCATGCGTTGCAGAGCCCAGAATTCCGGGAGCAAGCTACCCCAACCATTGGGGAGCTGTCCCCAACGGTCTGAAAGGCCATCTTGTCACCCCTGCGTGACAAGAGAACCCCTCTTCTATATTCAGACCCATTTCTACAGCCCTAGCACTTCTTTTGCCCCTTTGCAAGAGAGGAAGGAGAGAAAACTTATTTTCGGACTGTGAGGAACCCCACTCTTTACAGCCCAAAATCCGAACTTCTGGAGCTTGATCTGGCCACCTGCTGCTTCAAGGAGTTTGCTGGATCGACGAGGAAGGCCTCCCCGACCTCGGAAGGCACTGGAGCTTGCTCAGGAACCCAGAGTAAAGCGTTTCTAAGAGCTTCTTGGGACAGCCCAAGGAGAGCTTCACCGAGCCGTAGATCCGTCTGGTGAATTTTCTAGAGGCAAGTACCCTACTCATAACGTCCCAGTATGTGTCTAGGTTGGTTTTACAATTTTTATGTATTTTCCCTCGTGTCCTAGACCCCCAAATTCACCCCTTCTTTGGAGCTCGGGTCTGTGTTCTGCACAGACCTGACATTAACGGCAATACCCATTGCCGCTAAGATCATGCTTAGCGTCCATCGATGATGCCGCTAACATGAAATTAACGGCCATAGCTTGCCGCCAAGTTCATCTGATCAGAACAGCAAGCTGTTCTGCCCTTCTATACGACTATTTTCGATATGTTTCACGATGAGGATATACTGTAAATCATTATATGCTATGTATATTGTTGATGTGATGGATGTGGTGTGTGGATGGATTATCACGAATGATAAGACTTAATTATTTCATGAAGATACATGTGTGATGAGTTTTAATCTTGTTAAACCATGTTTGCATGATTTAGGACAAGTCTAAATGCCCTAATTTGTGAGGATTATGCATGTGAGGTTCAGTCCCTGTTCTATATTTCTGAGATTATTCACATGCTTGTGTGAATTATTGCAAATTTTGTTTAGGAAAAATAGAGATCATGATAGGTCATGATAAATCTTCCATAAATTAATGGATTGTCCAATAAATTTGGAAATGAATTCCGTATTTCCATGCATGCTAGGGTTTAGACAGTAAGCTGCTAAGATGGTGATTTGTGTACAATTCCATGTTAAGTTGAATGGTAGATAGCATGAGAAATGGATGTTTGAATTTCTGAAATTTTGTTTTAGTTCAGAAAAATCTAAAAATTTGCATGAGGAATCCTAAACCCGAAATTAACATGTGGTTAAAGTTTCAGGTCATTTGGACCAGTATTTAATGTAATATGAATTTTCCATGTAAATGTGAATTTATGCATGCCAATGTGAAACAATTCGATTTAGGTGTAATCCGACCAGATCGGTGATATTTACCTGGATGTAGATTTTGAAATCTGTAGTGTCATGTTAGGAAAAATAGAGAAATGTGAATGTGAGAGAGAAAGTGAATAGAATGAGAGTGACATGTGTAAACCCATGTGTAAAATCGGTAAAAATGTGTAATGTGGAAATTGTGCCAAATGTGACACTGCTTCCGTAGAGGGCAGTGGAACTGTATCAGGGAAAAGTCCCCCTGAGAAGGTTCAATGTGTAAGTGACCCTAAGGGCATTAGGGGGAAATCCTAGAGGTGGACAAGTACCACTGGTTAGGGTGGAGACTTGTTCTCCCGGTCTGCGCAGTCCAAGAGTCGCCATTGTATTGCCTAGATGGCGTCTATGTGATGTGATGTGTTGTGTCCTTCTTTGGTGGTTTGGACTATGTGTCACGGCACTAAATGTTAAAGTGTAAATGTGAATGTGTAAATGTGCATGTGTTCATGTGTTAATGTGAAAGTGAACAATGTGTAATGTGTACGTGTAAAGTGCAATTTATGTGAATTGGAAATTTATGTAAAGAAAATGTGAAACCAAAATGTGAGGATATGATATTGTAATCCATGTTGTGACAAATCTGAAACCATGTTAAATCAGTAGCTTCATTATGTCAGGATCATGTTTATATGTGTAAAGTGCCTAGAATCCATGCTAGGGACAAGTAACAAGTATGTGCACAAAATTCCATGTTTGGTTGTTCACATGTTGTATTTTAAATAACATTGTAGCTCTCATGTGTAGGGTTATGGTTGCTAAATCATGTGAAAACCAGCAAGTTAAAGTATGTAAATGTTCGTGTACATGCACAAGAATGTGTAGATTCCATGCTAGGTGTGTTTTGTTTCATGTACGTAGGATAATCATGCTAAGTGCTTTCATGTTTTAGTTAAAATGCAAGGTAGAATTTCATGAGTAGGAATGATTAGAGAACACGTGTTAGGAATTTATCTTGATAAGGAAATCTGAAAGCATGCATCATGTGTTTACTTATAGAAGTATCATGGTTGCTTATTCATTTCAAACGTTAAGCATGATACATGTTGAGTTTTTGCAATGGTGTGTGTAGAGCCTACTATGACATGTACGTGTATGGTATGAGTGGTGTTACTTGATGAGTCTTTAGACTCACTACTTGCTTCGGTGTACAGGTGTAGTTGGTGATGTGGCACCGTTGGAGGAGACGGTGGAGACGGACTCCGAGCGCGGAGATTAGTCTTTGGAGTACTTTGTGACTTTTGCGTTTCATAGTATGTAAATTGAACGTTGTATTAGCGTTATCATGGGAAGAATGTATAATGGTGGACATCTATGTATTAAATTTTCAGCAATTTCAATTATGTGAGCTTTTAAGTTCTTTAATGTTATTGCAATTTCATGTATGTTTAAATGTGGATGATGAATGATGAAGACAGTAGTTCTTTACTTCCGCTACTCTGTTCTTATATTCACGTGTATCTCAGCTGAATGTATTGTTGGGTAAATGTCCCACTGTGATGACGCTCGCTATACCGACGTGGGTTGGTATAACCGTACCGATATAATGAGGGCCGTCACATCTGCTGCTTGTTCTTTGTGTACAGATGAAATCTCTGCCCTGACTTCCCCTTGCATGGCTGGAGCTACTGCAAAGTGCTCTTCTTGAACTACTGACGTCTCTTCTCTTATAACGTCCTATTGAGCTGCTAGTTCTGCTGCTACTGCCTCTGCCTGAGCTGCCTCTTCTTGAATCACTGAAACTCTAGGGGCTTCAACTGTTACAACCACTTCTGCTTCTACAATTTGAGCTTCTTGGGCTTCACCAATAATGGCTTCACCCTCAGCTACTGAGGTTTTGGTCCATACCCCAGCTACCAATGAAAACCCACTCTTCTTCAAATTTCTGCTTCAAATTGCTTTGCCCATTTTCTCATAAACTGCTCTAACCACACTGATCCCATAATGCTGGAAAATTGTGGTTAGCAAATGGGCATATGGTAGAGACACATTTAGCTTCTCTTCTTATCCCAAATCTGAGCGGATGCAAACTTCATCCTTTCCAGAATCACCTCTGCCATGTTTATACTCTGGTTCTGGATAGCCCAGAACATCATATCAGAGTCCAGCTTGGTGCATGTAGAGAAGGTGGCACTCCTTGAGACCAATATCTGACAAACTATGAAATGCAAAATACGATTGAATGCATTCAACTGATTAATATCTATCTTCCCATCTTCCATCTTGAACTCGGAACCAACAATCCCTAAACCCTTTGCCTGAATATCGACGGTGTGTACTCCACTGTGACCGGAGGTAGACACACCAAACAACGATTCCAACAGATCATAAGTGATCCTAATCTAGGTTCCCTTGACCATGGAAGTCAAGGACCCGTCTTCCTCAGTCTTCAAGCAAACATAAAATGCCTTGACAAGGTCTGGATAACTCACCTCTGATAGAGTAGCTATCTTTGTCCATTTCATTCTTTCCATTGTTGCCACGATGTTGTGCATCCCGTTCTTTTCAAAATCAGCCACATCCACTGCCTTGTGTCCGCATAGCTTGGTCTTCATAGTTGTAAACATTTCCTGTTGCTCGGCGGTGAGGAACACAGCCCCATAGCCCCCGACGGTGCTAGAAACTCATAAATGGCCATGGTTTTGAGAGGGAAAAGGTTCTAGATGGTTGGAAGGAAGATTGGAGCAGAAGCCCTTAAGAAATTTCTCACGGGAAGAGGTGGAAGATTTGAAATGGCAAGGAATCGATGCCAGAGTCGATAGGGTTATCGTCTCACGCAAGTTGAAAGAGATGAAGTATAGGAGATGAATCGTTGCAACACAGACTTCGAGATATATATATAGAGTAAAGATAAAGTGACTTCTGAGATGCTGACCCCATAAAGGCAGAAAACGACAAACAGAAATGATTTCGAGATGAATAAATGCTTTAAAATAAACAACCCATCGCAGATAAGTATGAAGCAAATAAATTTTTAAAGAAATTTTGCTTAATTTTAGGGGAGAGGATTATTGATATTCTGAAATAATCAGTATTTTAGTTATATGTAGATAAATCATTCACAATTTGCACATGCCTAGTTCCCTTCTAAGAGATGTGAACCTCTCTTTCGGTAGGGCCTTTGTGAAGATGACTGCTAATTGATTTTGTGTATCAATAAAAGAAATGTCTATATTACTATTAGCTACATGATCATGAATAAAATGATACCTAACCTCTATATACTTTGTTCTTGAGTGCTGAACTGGATTCTTGGTTAGATTTATAGCACTGGTGTTGTCGCACAGCAAGGGAATTGTCTTGATTTGAAGTCCATAATCCTCAAGTTGTTGTTTAATCCATAAGAGTTGTGTACAACAGCTTCCAGCAGCCACGTACTCAGCTTCAGCTGTTGACAGTGCTACTGAATTTTGTTTCTTTGAAAACCATGAAATTAGACACCCTGTAAGAAATTGACAACAACCACTGGTGCTTTTTCTATCTATCTTGCATCCAGCGTAGTCAGCATCAGAATATCCTACTAAATTAATTTCACATGAATTTGGATACCATAATCCTAGATCATGAGTTTTAGCTAAGTATCCGATTGACACTAATTAAATGAGACTCTCTAGGATCTGCCTGATACCTAGCACACATGTATACACTAAACAATATATCAGGTCTACTTGTTGTTAAATAAAGTAATGAACCTATCATACCTCTATAAAGCTTATGATCTACTTTCTTACCATCTTTATCACTATCTAGCCTTGTTGATGTGCTCATTGGTGTTGACAGTGACTTGGCATTTTCAAATCCAAACTTCTTTAGTAGTTCTTCGGTGTATTTAGCTTGACAGATATGTGATCCTTCTTTTCCTTGCTTGATTTGCAGTTCGAGGAAGTAATTGAGCTCCCCCATCATGCTCATTTCAAATTCTCCCTGCATAAGCTTTTCAAAATACTTGCAAAGAGATTCATCAGTAGAACCAAAGATTATATCATCAACATATATTTGCACAATCAGTATATTTTTGACTTTGGACTTAATAAATAAAGTACTATCTACTTGACCTCTAATGAAACAAGGTTCTAACAAAAATGCACTGAGTCTTTCATACCAAGCTCTTGGTGCTTGCTTTAATCCATACAAAGCTTTACGTAATTTAAATACACGATTGGGAAAAACCATATCGTCAAAACCAGGAGGTTGTTCTACTAAACTTCCTCCTTTATATACCATTTACAAAAGCAGATTTTACATCCATTTGGAAGAGTTTTACATTTAAAGCAGAAGCATATGCAAGTAAAATCCTAATTGCCTCAAGTCTAGCCACTGATGCATAGGTTTCATCAAAATCTGTGCCTTCCTCTTGAGAATAGCCTTGAGCTACCAGTCTGGCCTTGTTTCTTAAGATCACACCAGCTTCATTCAATTTGTTCCTGAACACCCATTTGGTGCTAATCAAATGATGATCTGATGGTCTCTGAACAAGTGACCATACTTGGTTTCTCTTGAACTGGCTAAGTTCTTCTTGCATGGCTAATATCCAAGATTCATCAGACAGTGCTTCATTGACTGTCTTAGGCTCTATTTATGATACAAAGGCTAAATAATCACAAGGGATTACATTACCTCTTGTTCTTACCCCAACAGATGGATCTCCAATTATGTTGTCTAGAGCGTGATCCCTTTTGTACCTCCATTCCTTTGGAAGATTGCTATGTGATGTGTCTTTTTGTTGTAGATCTTCCAAGGGTGGATCTTCCTTGTCCTCAATGGATGTGTTCTTTAGCTTCTTGGACAATTCATCTGTATCATCATCATCACCATCGACTTCCTTTCTCAAGGAAGGGTTAGTTTCATCAAAATAACATGCACTGATTGTTCAATCAATAAAGTACGCTTATTAAGTACTCTATATCCTTTGGGTTTAGAAGCATACCCCATGAATATACCTTCGTCTGATTTTGAATCTAACTTACCAATGTCCCTTTTTCCGTTGTTGTGGATGAAGCATGGACACCCGAAGATTTTGAAGTGACTGATTTTTGGCTTCTTCTGTTTGAATAATTCATATGCAGTCTTCTTCAGGATTGGCCTGATCATCACTCTGTTGATTATGTAGCATGTTGTGTTGATGGCTTCAGCCAAAAAGTATCTTGGTAATTCATACTCTGACAGTATTGTTCTAGCCATGTCCAATAAGGTTTGATTCTTTCTCTCAGCAACTCCATTTTGTTGTGGTGTCCTTGGTGCTAAGAAGTTGTGCTCTATCCCTTGGTCATCACAGAACTTGGCGAATATTTCATTTTGGAACTCTCCTCCATGATCTGATCGGATGTTGATGATGTTGTACTTCCTGTCTTTCTGAACCTTCTTACCGAAGCTTACAAAACTGTCAAACGTGTCATCCTTATGCTCCAAAAAGGATACCTAAGTGAATCTGGAGTAGTCATCCACTATGACAAATCCAAAGTTCTTTCCTCCAAGACCTGTGGTCCTTATTAGTCCAAACAGATCCATGTGCAATAGCTCTAAAGGCTTTGAAGTTGTTACTACTATCATTGACTTGAAGGATGACTTTGTGTGCTTACCTTTTATGCACAGCCTAAAAACACTATCCATTCTTATGCTTACTTTGGGTAGGCCTTCCACCAGGTTTCTCTTGATTAACTTTCTTATGCCATCCAAGCTACAGTGACCCAATCTTTGGTGCCAAAGTTCAGTTAACTGCTCTTTGTTTGCTGCCAAACAGACATCTTGATCTTTCAAGTCTTCTAGATGAAGTACATACAAGTTCTTTTCCCTGCTGGCTTCAAACACGACTGCACCATCCTTCATGATACTGCACTTTGATTGTTGAAACTTTATTTGATGTCCTTTGTCACACAGCTGGCTGATGATGATAAGATTCTGCTCGAGTCCTTTTATGCAAAGTACATCTTCAATGAGTATTTTTCCTTTACTGTCAACCGATCCGCAACCTATGACTGTCCCTTTTCCATTATCTTCATATGTTATTGTTCCTTCTTCAGCTCCAAGGTTAGAGAACAGCTTCCTGTTACCAGACATATGCCTTGAGCATCCACTATCCAGGTATCATTTAGATGCTCGAAGGCTTGCCTGCAATGAAAACACTAAGCTTTAGGTACCCAAGTTCTTTTGGGTCCTAATTGGTTAGTATCACCAGTTTTCCTTTTAATTATCCATCTTTTATGTTTAGTTGGGCATGTTACTTTAATATGTCCTAGTTTGTTGCAGTGGCTACAGCATGACATTTTATTTACTTTTTCAGTTGGAATATATTTAAAGTTTGACTTGTATGCAGTATCTTGTTCAGCTATGAACTTAGGCGTTGGATATATTTTAAGATGTATAATGTCTTCTTCATTATCTGGAGGGGTGTATCCTAGACCATGTTTCATCTTCCCTGATCTTCTAGCACCTTTTAGTATTAATGTTGTTTTACCATTTGTAAATTTGTCTAATGTGCTAGATAACTTTTCATTTTCTTCTGTTAGTGTTTTAACTTCTTAATTTAATTTACTTACAGTTTCTTGATCTTCTAGATTGGCTATCTGAACATTTTTATTTTTCAAATCTTCACATAATAATTTGTTTCTTCTTTTAAGCTTAGTAATTTATTTTTCAAGTTGCTCATTTTCAGATTTTAAATTTGAGTTTGTGTTTTCCAAGCAAGCATGATTTTTCTTACTAGTTTTTAATAATTTACACACATCTTTGTATTTACTATAAAGTTCATTAAAAGCATCCTCAAGATTATTGGAGTCAGATTCATTACACGAAGAAAAAGATGATTCAGATGTTACCTTATCATCGATGTTAGCCATGAAGGCCAAGTTGGCCTTTTCTTCTTCTTCACTTGAGCTCGACTCACTGTCAGAGTCGCTGTTGTTATCCCATGCTGCTTCCATGGCTTTCTTCTTGTATCTTCTGAATTTCTTGGAACCATCCTTCTTTCTGAACTCGGTTTTCTTCAGTTTCGGACATTCAGCTTTGATATGTCCGAGCTTCTTGCATTCATAGCAGATTGGTTCAGCTCTCTTGGAGTCCTTTCTTTCTGGCTTCTTAGACTCTTTGTTTTTCTTGAAATGTCTTCTTCTGAACTGATACTTCATTCTAGCTAATATCCTTTGTAGTCTTCTAGAGAGGAGAGCTTCCTCATCTTCACTGCTTCTTATGCTTTCGTTACCATCTGAACATTCTTCTGATGGGTCTTCTTCTGCCTTGAGAGCATTTCATTGTTTTCTTCTACTTGACGACTCTCCCAGCCTTTCCATGTTGATCTCATGGGCCATTAGGGACCCAATGAGTTTCTCCAATGACATTCTCTTCAAGTCATTTGCCTATTCCATCGTTGACACTTTGGGAGTCCATGAGGCTGGCAGGGACCTTAAGATTTTTCTGACCATATCTCCCATTTCATACGTCTTACCAAGGCCAACCAATCCATTTGTGATGTCGGTGAACCTGTTGTACATCTGTGTAATTGTTTCTCCTGGCTGCATCTGGAATCTCTCATACTGTGTCACCAGAATATTGATTCTGGTTTCCTTCACTTTGTCAGTACCTTCGTATGTGATCCTCAACTTCTCCCACATTTCCATAGCGGATTTGCAGGCAGATATCCTGTTGAACTCCTTCTTGCTAAGAGCACAACAAAGTATACTCTTGGCCTTGCAGTTGAGAGAATTTTTCTTCTTGTCATCTTCTGTCCATTTGTCTTTATCATTTGTTACTAGAAGATCTCCTTCTTCTATAATAAACCAAATCTGATAGTCGAGCCCTTGAAGGAAAAATTCCATCTTTGTTTTCCAGTATGCGTAGTCTTCACCATCTAACAGCGGCGGTCTGTTGACTGATTGACCTTTGAAATGACCTTGGGCTGCCATTGATCTTTTCTCTTCAGATCATTAGACCTTCTTTGTCGAAGAGACTCGCTTTGATACCACTTGTTGCCTAGCTAGCAAGCCAAGAGGGGGGGGTGAATGGGATTCTTTAAAATTTGATTATCTAAAACCTGTAATCAAAAACGTTCAACACAGGGCACTACGTTCAATTGTTAGTGTTAGTAATAAACAAAGTAGAACACAAATAAGCATTCACACAACACGAGAATTTATCCTGGTTCGGACCTCCTTTCCAAGGAGTCCTACGTCTAGTCCCTGAGCAACACCTTAGGATATCACTACTCAAGGGTACAGTCCCCCTTATGGACACTTACACATCCAATCCACAGCTGGCCTTCTCTTCACAACCTGAAGAGGTACATCCAAACCCTGATTCACATGTCTTCCTTCTACATGAAGGGAATACAGCCACCTGTTACCAACAGGTCTTTTCTTCACACAAGAAAAGGAACTACTCAACAAAGATGAGTAAAAGAAAGGATGCCCCTAGATCAAGCTAATGGAACGATGCTCAATCTGAAGCAAAGACTGAGAGAGAAAAGATCTACAATGAAGAATTCTCTCAGTACGCTGCAGCTCTCTCAAAGCTAAGCACTAAAATGCAGAGAGCTAAGAGCTAAAGCTAAAGGAATGGAGTGAAGCTTGGCTCTTCTGGATGCTTGTAGATCGTGAAGATTAAGCTTGTAAAAGTTGTTTTTTCTGGAGTCATCAGTCTTCAATATATATATCTACTTTTGAAAAGTAGTCGTTGAAGTATCGTTGTCTCTTAGTTGGATGCACGTTAGACTGCATGGTACTGTAGTGCTTCCAGTCATTTAAAGCTTTCTGATCCATGCACGCAAGAGAAGGATCTTCCAGATATTCTGCAGTTTCTTCTTTGTCCAACGTTGTAGTGGTACTGTCAAGAACCTGCATACATTAAATACCAAACAGATGGACAGCTAGACTGTCTCTTGGCTTGTCAGTTTACGTTAGAAACCAAGCAGAAGGAATATACACCAAAATGGAAATACCTTTCTGCTATCTAAAAAGATATTTTCTACAGAAGCATAAGAATGGACGATATCAAATATGTATCGTGCAGAGAGATGTTCAGACACATTAAATGCACAGATATTGAGAAGCACGTGAGAAGACTTTGACTTCCATTAGATTTGAATCTCAAATCGATGAAATCCATGAAGTACTGTTCCACTTATGTAATCATTACAGGAACAGGCAAATCATTATAACTGAATCATTATGATCGAGTCGTTATAAGTGAATTGTTATGATCAAATCATTGTGAATGAATCGTTGTAAGCAAATCGATGTGAATGAATCGTTATGAGTAAATCGATGAGCAAATCGAAGTGAATGAATCGTTATGAGAAAATCGATGAGCAAATCGATGTGAATGAATCGTTATGAGCAAATCGATGTGAATGAATCGTTATGACGATCAAGTCGTTTTTGTAACTTATCAAATTGTTACAGCGACCAAGTCGTTGTGTGACTCAATGAATCGTTATAACGTTCGAATCGTTCTGAGATCAAAATTGATGCAATCACTTAGCGAATCATTCTGAGATCGAAATCGATATGACACTTATAAAACCGTTATACTCACTTATCGAATCGTTATGAGAGCAAATTGTTATGCTCACTTAACAAGTCGTTGTGAGTGCAAATCGTTATACTAACTTATCGAATCGTTATGAGAGAAAATCGTTATGCTCACTTACGAAGTCATTGTGAGATTGAAATCGTTAAACTCACTTATCGAATCGTTATGAGAGCAAATCGTTATGCTCACTTACGAAGTCGTCGTAGATTGAAATCGTTATACTCACTTATCGAATCGTTATGAGAGCAAATAATTATGCTCACTTACGAAGTCATTGTGAGATTGAAATCGTTATACTTCAAGGTGAGTCAATGTGTACTTAGAAAAATT
The DNA here is from genome assembly GCA_014218235.1 of Colocasia esculenta. Lineage (NCBI taxonomy): Eukaryota > Viridiplantae > Streptophyta > Magnoliopsida > Alismatales > Araceae > Colocasia > Colocasia esculenta. The sequence goes on from CM024764.1 coordinate 26,640,668, forward strand.
TCACGCTCTGAACTTCAAATGCAATAGTGAAGAGATTTACTTACAAATTTTGCTTGATTTTGCCTGGTTTATTTCCTGTGACTAAGCTTCATAAAACTTGTTAGACACTAATTGTTAGGATATTGTTAATCACCAAAATTAAATAAAATTATATGGGGATGGACTGATCATCATCTGCGAAACCACATGGTGTTACGATGATGAACCTCCTGAGGTCATGTTCGTACGCCATTTACCTACACCTCCCACACTGCCATCCATTACCATTAAACCCTCCATTATTAAGACTCCACCCACCATTACACCAATCATTACACCTCCCATTTCGCCAACACCATTGGCAACTGAACCTGAGCAAATCTTCCCCTTCATAACCATCGCGCCTCCACAGGCCATACAACCTCCCATTACGCCCACCATATCCACCCCCATCCAACGGAGCGGGTGCAAACATTTGAGGAGTTGCAAGCATCAGTAAGAGAAGGAAGCCCCGGGACCGGGCATGCTTTTTAAAATCCAGGACTATATTCCTCGCATGCCGGTCATTGTCAAAATACCAGGTACATTTACCGAGCGGAAGTCCTCCCCTCCAATCATGGCCGTCAAGAGGCCTTCTAAATTAATGCCAATCATTCTCGTTGCCAGCCAACGTCATTTCAAAATACTCATAGGGAATCTCCCTCTTTAAGCTCTCATGACCCCTCACACCATTGTTGTGAACCTTCCCACTCCAGTGAAGGGGTTAACCATTCAGATTGTGCTTACACATTCCAAGGCCAAATCCTTGGCACAATCAATTGCTCAAAGGGTCGTGCCCCCTTCCATAGTCAACACTATACAATCTTTGGGCACAGTCCCCTCTTTGTTGCTTCCAACTCTATCAGTGGAACTCCCTACTCCTTCATCGCACTACATTCCTAGGGAGCTACTACTATTTGTTGAAACTCCAATGGAAGTCAACAATTCAATTATTGGGAGCCGCTCAACCACTGTGAGAAGAGCAAGACCATCTGCCCACTGGGCCCAATTTGTGAGGAAGTACCTGAGGGTCAAAACGCTAATCCCCAAGCGGAAGCCTAAACGCCAGGCAAGGCAAAAGACCAAGGGGCCTCCGCCACCTTCTCCTTTTTTATTCCAATCATCTTTTGTGCTCCTTAGCACCTTCCCGTAGATTCTCCACATTCCCTCCCCACGGAGGCATTTTATTTTCATCTCTTTTACAATTCGTTTTCTTGCACCAGGCATCGCGCCCCTTTGTATATTCCTTACTCTCCTTTGTGTGCCCCACGCAGCACAACTTCTTCCAGTGCCCCGCGCAGAACGACTCCCTCTAGTTCCCCACGCGGCACATCTCCACTCAGTGCCCTACGTGGCACAACTCCTTCATGTGCCCCATGAGGCACACCTCCTTTCTGTGCCCCACGAGGCACATCTCCACTCCGTGCCCCACATGGCACATCTCCTTCATGTGCCCCACTCGGCACCTCTCCATTTTGCGCCCCACGCTGCGCACCCTCCTTTCTGGCCCCTCGCGGCCCGCTTTTTCCTTTCTCTCGTCTGGCCCCCCTGGATTCTTTTCCTCTCACAGGGCATCGCGCCCTCTTTCTTCTTCAAGTCCCTCCGGCCCCTCTCGAGTATCCAAATTCTTCCCGTAATTCTCTCCTCTCCATTTTCAATCAGGTCATCTGACCTTTCTCTTCACTGTTTTCGGGGCTTTAGTCCCCATGTGTTTTTATAATTTCCAAAAATAAAATTGTAAATTCTTCTAGACCTCTGAGTCTCACCCCGACGCAGGGCATTCGTCATTTCCTCACCCTCTTTCGGGGATTTAGCCCCCACTTGTCCTTTTAATTTCTAAATAAAAATGTAAATTCTTGTAGGCCTCAGAGTCTCGCCCTGATGCAGGGCATTCGTCCTCCTTTTACCTTCCAAACTCTTATGTTGAAAATCCAAAAAAATGAATATTCGGCATTGCCATGCCATCGCAGCATTTCTGTTATGAGAATTCTGCACCAGGAGTCCAAAATTCCCCCCCCCCCCCGGGTCATTAAGGTTTGCCCTTAGCATGAGCAGCTTCACACACTTCACGGCGCCCTAAGTTGATTGCTCCGAGTAAACACCGTCACTGTCACAGCCATGCCTGAAAGGCACAAGATGTCTGTTTCTCCTCCTATTCAGCCAAAGTATGGGTATTAGAGGTAGTCTCGGCAAGGTAACCAACCAAAGCACTCCGTCATGAGAGGATGTCTCCAAATGGGCAAATCAAATGACCAATAAAAACCAAAGTCAAAATACATGTCAAGAGCAGTAAAGTCCCCGCAGGGATCCAAATGGACCTGGACGTATGCATGCAAAAATCAAAAACCAATCAATTATAATAGGGCATGGCAAAGAGCGGCAAAGTCCCCGCGGAGATCCAAACGGACCCGGTCGTACGCATGTCCTTACAAATGAATGGTCATAAATCAATTCTAAAAGCCATAGTGCTTAAATAGGACTAAATCTTCTAACGGCTGTGCCAAGGAAGGAAGTCAAACCTAACTGTTCAAGCATCCATACAAAGCTTATCTCCAAATTCTCTTCCCTTCTCCCTGCCGGACTTAGTCGCCTTTTCAGGCGTGGCTTTGATAGTGCACCATCAACCAAGTGCAATTAGCCCGTGGGCACGACGTTAAAACACACGCTCTACTCGGGGCATTCCTTAATGAAACGGGAGGTAACAAAGACCCCTCACTAGTCAATTTTTATAACTCTAATGCCCCCATGGCATGGCAATGTTCCAAAATCACAAAAAAAAAATCAAATATTTTCAAAAATTCCAAAAAAAATCGAATATTCCCAAAATCCACAAAAAATCAAATACTTTCAAAATCCAAAAAATTCAAATACTTTCAAAAACCAACAAAAAAATCCAAATAGTTTCAAAATCCCACAAAAAATTCAAATATTCCAAAAATCTAACAAAAATTCAAGTATCTCCAAAATCCATAAAAGTTAAATACTTTCAAAAACTCAAAAAAAATCATGATGGTAGTGCACATGGCAAGCACATTGCCTCTTGTCTGCATCAGATCAATGCAATTCTTCCCCTTCATGCGTTCCTCCCATCTTGAACTCCCAACTCCTTGGCCAAAAGGACACTTATCCTCATGATTTAACAAAACAAAATTGTTTGAGCTACATCTGTTGTTGACTACTTTATGTATGCTCCATGCGTTTCAAATCAGAGATGCGTCGGACCTAGCCGACGCGATTAGGCCTTAGGCCCCAAAAGTCGTCGCACTCGAGCACCCGTACCTCGGAATCACGCGAAATCTCTTAATCGTGTCCACCTGTCCCAACACGATTAGGTCTTGTAACGTACCCCTAGAACCCCAGAAGTCGTCGCATTTATGGCCCACGTGCCCAAAATGAAGTCGCGGAGGGGTAGGCCGACGCGTTTCAATAACGCGGCAGTCATCCCCGACGCGATTCTAAAGGCGGTGGCAGACCGTGATCATTGCGCTTTATGTCAAATCAAGGCCTTCTGAATCGCAGTGTGCTGCCCGGACGCAAGTCAACCTCGTAGTCGCGTCCCCTGTAGCCAACACGATTCAAGAATTTCACCCCTATAAATAGACCCCCGAGGGTCATTTGTAAGGGGGGTCCACTCACTGCGGCGAAGCCCTGCCGGATTCCCACCTCGACTCTCAAGCCAAGGAGGAGCATCTACCATTCCACGCCGACCTACGGCCTCCTTCATCAGCGTTCGAAGCAGTGTCGTCCTCCACACACTTTGGAGCGAAGCGGGAGCGTCTTCCTCCCCTCCCTCCTCCGTCCATTCCGACAGCGCCGACGTGCCATCTACCATTTGGGGAAGCACCCCTTCCCCTTTCTTTATTTTTATTATTTCCTCCGGGCCCCACGTGGCTCCCATACTCTTTTTACACATAGACACATGCATGCATACACACACACACCTACGATTTAGGAGTTTAGAAGCCACCATATGGTGAGTCGTTCCCCATGCTATTCATTCATTTCATTCTTTTGGATTCGGTACTACACATTATTTGGCTAATCCCATTTTTCTTTCTTTGTCTTTTTCTTTCTCAGGGTAATCATTAACATAAAACGCCATCTACCACGGCCGGTCGTGCTCGTAGAGGAAGAAAGAACCCACATCCTCCGCACAACCTCCCCACGCTCCAACAGGTATTCCCCATGATCACTTCTTCCACCTGCACCCCTCGTCGTGCACCTCCATTTGGCACCCTCGCGTACCTGGCGGTCACGATCTTTTTACTTTCCCCCCTTTTTTATCATTCATATCCCCCTCCCCAATATCCCCCTCTTTGTGGGCCTCTCTTTCTCTCTTTTCGGGGTCCCGAAGGAACCTCGGACAGAAGGAATGGAAAACGGTATCCACAACTGCTTTCTGGATACATAAGATGTGTCGACACACAACCAACTTGTGTCGACACCACTGGCACTTTCATACTTCACTATTTACTGGATGCATGGGATGTGCCGACACCACTGAACTTGTGTCGACACAACTAGCATGCTTTCATGATTATTTGCTCTGGGATTGAGTCATGTGTTGACACACTATCTGAATTGTGTCGACACCACTGTCATCATATGAACATTTCTGTGAGCTACACATGGAAAATAATGTTAGATATAATTGAAGCATGATTTCCACATTTGTATGGATCATAGTTAAACATCATCAAAACAAGAGATCCAACACATGGATCTTATGAACAGGGTGTTTAGACCATATTTGGATAGCTTTGTTGTGGTGTTCATAGACGATGTGTTAGTCTATTCTCCTAATGAGGCTACCACCGTGAGCATCTGAGGATTGTTCTGGAGGTTCTCCGAGAGCACAAACTGTAAGCTAAGTTCAGCAAGTACGACTTTAGGATGCGCGAGGTTCATTTCCTTGGGCATGTTATCTCAGGAGCTGGAGTTGCTGTTGATCCGGCGAAGGTTCAGGCGGTGTTAGAGTGGGAGACTCCAAGGACACCATCAAAGAATATAAGTTTTCTTGGTTTAGCAAGCTATTACAGGCAATTTATTGAAGTCTTTGCCTCTATTGCAGCGCCTTTGACTAAGCTAACTAGGAAGAGTGTGAAGTATGTGTGGTCTGAGGACTACGAGAGTAGTTTCCAGTTGCTGAAGACAAGGCTTACATCTGCACCTGTGTTGATCTTGCCTAGTGGTGCAGAGGGTTTTCCTATCTACTCTGATGCTTCTTAGATAGGCCTTGGTTGTGTGTTGATGCAGCATGGTAAGGTAGTTGCCTATGCTTCTCACCAGTTAAAGGAGCATGAGCGTAACTATCCGGCCCATGATTTGGAGTTAGTAGCTGTGGTTCATGCACTAAAGATCTGGAGACACTATCATTATGGTGTCATGTTCGAGGTGTTCACTGACCACAAGAGTCTGACGTATCTTTTCTCTCAGAAGGAGTTGTACCTGTGACAGAGAAGGTAGATTGAATTTCTCAAGGACTACGACTTTGAGCTTCATGAGTGCCATCCAAGGAAGGCGAATGTTGTGGCGGATGCACTCAATAGGAAGGGGTCACTACTTCGGTAGGATTGGAAGATGCTTGAGGATACAGCATGTGCGATGACCGAGTTAGAGCCACAGTTGTGTCAGGCTTTCGTGGCTCAATTGTCTATCCGATCTATGGTTCTGGATGAGGTGATTGAGCAGCAGAGAGCTAATCCTAGGCTTCAGGAGATGGTGGGCAAGGCAAGCATTGCTCAAGATGAGGATGGTGTCATTAGATTCCAGCATCGAGTTTGTGTCCCTGATATTGTAGATGTTCGTGAGCGAGTACTTGCAGAAGCTCACAGGTCGAGGTTCTCCATTCATTCAGGCAACACCAAGATGTACCAGGATTTGAAGAGATCTTTCAGGTGGTTTGACATGAAGAAAGATGTGGCCGAGTTTGTGTTCAGGTGTTTAGTGTGCCAGCAGGTAAAAGCCGAGCGCTAGAGACCATCGGGCCTTATGCAGAAGATGGAGATACCTGTATGGAAGTGGGAAGTAATCACCATGGATTTTGTGATGGGTTTGCCCAGATCAGCCAAGGGCAATGACTCGATTTGGGTGATTATAGATCGTTTCTCCAAGACTGCTCATTTCTTACCCATGATGAAGAAACAGTCGGTGGAGAGTTTGGCTAGGCTATATGTTAGCAGCATTGTGAGGTTGCATGGTGTGCCGAAGTCTATTATCTCGGATAGAGACTCGCGGTTTACATCGAGACTGTGGAAGAGTCTTCAGGAGCCTTTGGGTTCTTAGTTGATGCTTAGTTCAGCATTCCACCCTCAGACAGATGGCTAGTCCGAGAGGACGATCTAGACGCTCAAGGACATGTTGAGAGCGTTCGTGCTTGATTGGAAGGGTGATTGGGATCATCATCTACCTCTTGTGGAGTTCGCCTACAACAACAGTTTTCATGCGAGCATCGGCATGGCTCCATTCGAGGCTCTGTACGGGCAACCCTGTAGATCTCCTTTATGCTAGGTGGAGACAAGTCATAGTTAGTTAGTTGGTCCGGAGTTGGTGCAAGAGACTTCGGATAAGATCCAGCTTATCAGGCAGAGGTTGGTTGCGGCACAGGATAGGCAGAAGAGCTACGCCGACAACAGGAGGAAAGATTTGGAGTTTGAGGTTGGCGAGCATGTATTTCTCAAGGTTTTGCCTACCCAAGGCATGGTCAGGTTTGGCAGGCATAGCAAGTTGGGTCCGAGATTCATTGGCCCATTTGAAATTCTCAGGCGGATGGGCAGCGTGGCATATGAGCTAGCTTTACCCCCAGTGCTAGCTAGTGTTCACCTAGTCTTCCACGTGTCTATGCTTAGGAGATATGTGAGAGATCCGTCGCATGTTATTAGTCATGAGCCAGTGGAGATTCAGCCAGACTTTTCGTATGTAGAACAACCAGTAGCTATCCTGGATCAGAAGGTTCAGCACCTCAGGAATAAGAGTATTGCATCCGTGAAGGTGTTATGGAGGAATTTCTCACGGGAGGAGGCTACATGGGAGCTTGAGGACGCCATGAAGAAGCAATATCCCCATTTGTTTGGTTAGTATTTACATTCTAACTTTGAGGATGAAGTTTTCTTTTAAGGGGAGAGGGTGTAAAGCCCTCAAATTTTGTTCATATTATGTTTACTTAATTGTGTGCATATATTTACTTATTTTCTGTATATAGTATGTTTATTTATTTCTGTGCATGTATGCTTGTTGATGTTTTTAAGTTCTGCCCGAAATCCCTATTTAACGTCAACATCCATTGACGTTAAGAGCAGGTTGACGGCAACTTGTGTGTCGTTGACTGCATGGCTAGAGGATATAGACGTCCAGATCGATTGACGTCTACTTTCTATTAACGGCAGCAAAGTGGCTGTTTACTTCTCTGGCTATGTTTGGGATTCCAGATCTGAAATGGCTGCATTTTCTCCGGAATCTAATTAGGAAACCCAATCCCCAATGGTCAGAGGAAAACCTAGGGTTTGTTTGAGAGAAAAACAGAACATTGTGAGGCTTGATCCGGCATTTGGGCGGCTATTCCGGCGATCTTCTTCGACTGGAGGGTGCTCCTGGTGGTGAAGAAGCTTCCCCGACTCCGGAGGACCTTCTGTGCAGGCGTGAAGATTGGATTTGGGGTTGGAAAAGACACCTTCTTGGCTTGGACGAGGAGGGCTTCATCGCCAAATTGAATCTTCAGAGATTTTATGTAACGACCCACTTCCACTCGGTATGGTTACACCAACCCACATCGGATGAGAGCAAGCCGCTACAGGGGAGAAAATTCCAACGATATTCATATGAGCTGAGATATACACGAATAGAAAGGAATATTGCAACGGAATTTAAATAAATCTTATTCCATCAACATTTTAATCCACATACCATAGTCTATATAGTCTAAGAAGAAATAACATAATCACAATGTCCACTAAACATATAGCCAATTCCAAGTACATATACCAATGTTCAAATTACAATGTATTACATACTAGGAAATAAATTACAAGTCTTCAATTCACTCTTCCAACTCCACTTCGGATCTTGCTAGCTCCTCGGCTTCTAAATCTCCTGAAATGTTTAGCAAAGGTGAGTCTACATAATAGACTCAGCAAGTAACTTCAACTTCAAACCATATACTTATCACACATGCTTTCTAACAATTTAAATCAACACATGATCATTCTAAAACATGGATAATAGACATTGAATCAATTAAGCAAAACTATACTAACACATGCAAAATAATAATTCTAAACATGGATTCACTAACATGGAAACATTCATAAACTTACATGCTTTAATTTCACATGACATTAACACATGACTTATACTCCAATTATAACAAGATACCAAACATATACTCATCATGTAATCACTAATTTATGGACATAATAACATATACATTCCAATGATAACAAGATACCAAACATATACCTACAGATGGTACTAAATATAATATCACAATTAGCAAAACTCATATTAACACATGCATCTCATGACATGCACACATGCACTTTTATCTTGACTTTCACATAGACCTACTTTCACATTACATTCACTTTCACTTACATACGATTTCACATGGTTTACACTTTCACATTCACGTATTACGAGTCACTTCACTTGCACTATCACGTGCCACGTTCATATGTCACTTTACACGATATACACATGTTAATTTTTCACGTTGCCAAAACACAGCCCAAACCACCACTAGAAAGATCATTTAACACATACATGTACACTTACATGTACTCAATCACTAGGCAAAGTGATCAAATCTTGGTCATTGTAGAACCGAGGGAAGCCCTCCCCACCATTACCAGTGGAACTTGTCCACCTCTAGGATTTTACAAGACCCTTGCCTCGGGTATCACGTAACACGTTTGAGCTTTCCCGTAGGGGCACTACTACAATATAGCTCCAAACAAGCAATCTAGGGTGGCAGTGTCTTATTGGCACAATTTATTTATCTTGTCTCGATACACATTTCACTCACATACCACTTATTCTCTCACTTCCATGCACATGCACACACATATATCATGGAACATAACTTATCACATTCAGATTCTCAATTCAACCATAAACAGTTATTGACAGAACTTGATCATGATGTTAATTACATTTTCATTCATAAATGCAATCTATTCTTAAAACATGGTACAGAAACTTCAGAAATTAATAGCAATTTGTACAGTACTCAGAATCATACAAAATTTTAACCACGGTTTACATATAGCACAGGGAACATATCTGTAAATTTTCACAATTTTCGGAGTAGTAACACTATTTTTAATAATTAACATAGATTACATGTAATTTAACAAGATTATTCATTTAAGCATGGTAGACAGTAAGCAGTCGATCCTAACAGGTCCAAACCATGAGAACAGCCATTCTAAGATCATGATAATTTTCTTAATCCATAACATGCAACAAAACTATTTAATCAGAATTAACTACAGTCAAAACATACTTATTCACTAATAACAGAAATTATTCTAATTAATATCATGCTCAGAAATTTGGTAGATCCTCATGATATGACCTACAGACCACACTTGTCAAACCCTGAATTTTACAATATGTACAGACTTCCATACATTCGCAAATCATAGTACGGGGATTAAACATGTATTTCTGCATAAGACAGATGATCTTGACGGCAAGGTTATTGCCGTCAGAATGAGTTAACGGTAGGATCGTCTGCCATCAACACAAGAACTTGGCGGCAACAAGGTGGCCGTCTACCTCCTGTCTGTACACAGTGCAGACCGATCACAAAAAATAGGTGAATTGAGGGGTCCAAGACACGATTTTAAAATCCGTAAAAATGTGAAAACCCTAGAGGACAAGTCTATGGAGTGAACCAGTAAGTCACTTGCCTATGAAAATTTGTATAATGGGAATATTTTTTCGGAGAAGATCTCCTTAGCAAAGCCAAGAAGATGCCCAAAAACCACCCCGATCCAGTCCTCCTGTCGATGTAGGCCGCACACCGGAGTCGGGGATGATTCCTCTATCCAAGGTGCAACTCCCAGTCGAAGAAGATCGCCGGTAGGAACTCCCAATCACCAGATCAAAGCTCGCCAAAGTTGGGTTTTATCACAGAAGGTCTTAGGGTTTCTCAAAAGCCAAAAAGACCTAATCTGAATGAAAGCTGGGTATTTTATAGGCTAAGGGGGTCGGTTACGCATTAGGTTAAGTCATCCTCCCGTTAGACAGGTTTCCTAATCAAGAACCCAGAAGAAACGCCAATGTTTTTAGATCTGAAATCCATAATGCATCTAGAGAAGTAAACGGCCAACATATTGTCGTTGACCAATAGTCAACGTCCATCGATGTTGACGCTAGGAAGTAGTAAACGACACAACTGTGGCTGTCTACTCACTCTTAACGTCAAGAGATATTGACGTTAAAAAGAGTTTCAGCCAGAACACAGAAATGATTAAATAAACACTCCTACACAATATAAATGCATATTATATGCATTACATTATTTAAATACACTATGCACAGAAATAAATAAATATAATATACACACAAGAATGGCATATATTTATACACATGCACATAAGTAAATAAATACTTATAATATGCACCAAATAAACAGTATTAAATGCACAAAATTCGGGGGCCTCACATTTTATTCCAGGCAAGTAGCTTAAGGGTATCATCCCTAGACATGTACCCTATTGCCTAAACATTTTTACGGATTTTTCTTTCGTGTCCTGAACCCCCCAAATTCTCTCTTTTATGGAGTTTGGTCTACACTTTCTGCAGACAAGAGGTTGACGGCAACCTTGTTGCTGCCAAGTTCCTGAGTTGATGGCAACAGACTGTGTCGTTAACCCATCTTTACGGCCAGACCCTTGCCGCCAACTTCTTTTGTTTTTATAGAACTGTGACTTCCATCTCTGTGTGATAATTTCTGGATTTTTGGATGTCTAATCATGCTGTAAAAATCAAGAATGTTCAGGTACTGTCTTAGGGTCAACCCATGATTTTCTGTCGAATTTTTGTTCATATTGCCATTTAGTATAATTTCTGTTATGATGAATTATGCATGGTTTGATAGGAATTAATTCTGAATAAATGGTTTTACTACATGTTATTGTTATAGAGAATTATCATGAACATAGGGTTATTGTCTTCATGTTTTAAACCTATGAGAACTAACTGTTTTTCTGTCTATCATGTTAAAGGAAATATCTTGTTAAAATTGCATGAAATATGTATTAAATGTTAAAAATAGTTTTACTATTGAAAAATTTCTGAAAAATTAGTCATATGACAAATTTCCTATGTAGGGTTTGTAATTAAAATTTGGTATTATTTTGATATCCATAGGTACTATTTACATTTTAAAAGGATAATTAAGCCATGTTAAGCATGTTTGATTTAGATATTGTAAATTTCAATGATTAGCAACATGTTTAGGTACTGTTATGATTTATTTGTCACTGTGAAATAGTAATGTTAAATTTTGTAAACTTAAATTTATATGTTTGAAAGATGTGCATATGAATGGATCAAATGGTGCATGTAAATAATGTAAATCATGTGGTTAAGTAAGAAAATGTGTTTTAAGTGATTTAGTGACGAAATTGACACTGCTACCATAGAAGGCTGTGAAGTCGTACTGTAGAAAAGTCCCTATGGGAAGGCTCATTGTGTATGTGATATCCTGTGGGCATCAGGATGAAATCCTGGAGGTGGACAAGTACCACTGGTTATGGTAGAGAGGGCTTCTCCTGGTTCTGCGCAGTTACCAAGATTCGTCACTGTATTGTCTAGGTGACGGGTATGTGTTATGTGAATGTGTGTCCTTCTTTATGGTGGTTCGGACTATGTGTCATGGCAATTAAAGTGTAAAAGTGTGAAAAGTGTGCATATGTGCAATGTGATCATGTGATAGTGTTGTGTTAAAGTGCTACCATGTGAAAAGATGTGAAACCATATGATTGTGTTTTATTTATGTTAAAACAGCAAGTAAAAGATGTGATTATGTGTTATAAAAGCATGTGAAAAATGTTAGACATCATGCTAGGATTGTTTGTTACCCTGTGCTTAATTCCATGATCTAATTGTGTAGCATTATGATGTGATATGAATTGGAGTTGACTCAATGGATCAAGTTAATTATCATGTGTAGAAAGCATGTATAGGTTATTCATGTATATTTGTTTAATTGACATGAAGCATGTACCATACTTCTCTTATTGTTTAAAAGAATAGCATGTATGTGATGTGTGTAAGGATGTGCCTTTAGGTTGCTTGTTGGGTCCTTTTGGAAGACTCATACTTGCTTTAACATACAGGTGAGACAGGTGTCTCCGTGCTAGAGGAGGACATAGTGAGGAGCGACTCCGAGCACGAGGAGTAGCTGTACCTGAGGAGATCATTTGTTTAGTCTACTTTTCATTTACTAGTATGTGGACATTGTTATTATGGAATTGTATAATTGTCGACATTTGTTATTTACATTTGCTGCTATATAGACTGTGGAATGTGTGAATGATGATGGAATAAGATTTATCTTCTATTTTCGTTGTACTCTCTTTTGTTATTTATGTACATCTCTACCTACTTTATTGTGTTAGGTACATGTCCCAATGTGACGGTGCCCTTCATATCGATGTGGATTGGTATAATTGTACCAATATAAAGAGGGTCGTTACAGATGTAATACCCCAGAAATTTCATTAATTAAAAAATATATATATTATAGATAAATGAAAATTTTGCCCATTAATAAAAATCAAACTAGTTAAAAGATACACATCATTATTGCATGAGTAGAAACTCATATAAAAATTCTATGAAAATAATAGTTATACCTTAAAAATTATTATCTAATGACCCATTAAGAAATTTGGGCATAGAAAAATAATTCGGACCATGATTTAGAATTTATGTGACTTATTATTGTAACTAAGGAATAAATTGGAAAATCCATTATTACATGAGCCAAGCGGATTAACAATTGAAATAAAAATTATGGGTAGATTCCAAACAATATGTGGGGATAGTCCATAAAAGGAATTGGATCAATGGACAACTTATGACCCATGAACAAATTCAAGTATGAAAATAGTAAATAAATAACTTACATATTATCGAAATGATAGAACTTACGTACCACTATCGTACGTGAGAAAACACATTAGAAAATTCCGTAAAAATTATAAATCAACCTCAAACATTATTCTTAAGAGTTTCATGAAGAGATTCGAGCAACAAAAAATCCGATTGGCCAAGTGTACGTTACACGTGACCAAGTTAACCGAATTAGGGAACTAAGTCGGAAAATTGTTAACACGGAAAAATAACCCAACCATAAATTAAATAAATAGGTTGGAGAGACTTATAACATTATGTATTAGTGACCCATTAATGAAAATGGGCCAATGGATCACTTTTAGCCTAATAATAAAATTGGAACATAAAAATACTTAGAAATTCGCACCTGTAAATATGCAATAATTGTGAAGGGCACATTAGGGTTTAAATTAGGGTAATTAGTCATACAAGGTAAGTCAAAACCGGACCCAACTCTAAGAGGTGGTTTCCTAAACCTTTGCTACCTCCTTTGGGTGAGAGAATCTCAGATTTTGGAAACTAGAATGCAGAAATTCGCAGCCCTCTTTCCTAGTCTCATTAGGACATGAAGTAGCACCCTAAAACTATAAGAACTCTTCACAAAACGTTTGGGGAAGGTTTAGCATCAAGTTGGGGTCGTGTGCAGCAAGTTTGGGGCGCTGGAGGAGAGGAGAAGGCTAGGGAAAAATGTGGTCTTCTTCCACCTCGCCCTGTAGCGAACCAAGAACCTGCAGGGAGTTCTTTGCATTCAAAGGTAGGTATTCTCGGGTCAAGATTAAAGAAAAATAATAGAATCTTGTAGAGCTTCGAGTCTAGATTCATTTGCTTCTGATTTTACTAATTTTCATCAAGTATACTTTGTGTATTAATCGTTTTCCCTAAGTCGCGCACAGTTAAGGCTTTTACCGTTCTTCTTATTATACATACGATTCTAGACTGAATTAGACTAAATCATCAACATCAAAGTTCTTATACTTGTAGTCACAATCATCTTTCATGTATAAATTTTTGCCTAAAAGTCTTTAGATAGAGAGTTATAAGCGTGTTAATCGAGTCGCTGCATGATACTGCAATGTCGAGATGCAGTTAACTTTAAGTTCTTCCTGTTTTGCACAAGATTAAAGGCCGAAGTAGGTCAAGCCTCCAACATAAAAGTTCTTTAACTAGTTGTTATGGTCATATTTCATGTTAAGTGTTTTGTTTAAATATCATTAATTAGAGAGTTATAAACTTCGTAATAGAGTCATGCAGGATACTGCGTTTTCAGGTTGCATTTAACTTTCACTTCTTCATGTTTTTCACAAGGTTCAAGACCGAATTAGGTTAAAACCCAACAACAAAGTTCTTATACTAGTTGTCCTTGTCATCTTTTATGTTAGACATTTTTGTCCAAATGTCAGTAGATCTCATGTTACAAGTCTAACGTGTAAGTCGCAACGAAGTCATGCATGTTTAGGGCTTTTCCACGTTCTTCCTGTATTTCATGCAAGTAGAGACCGATTCAAACCCAGCCCACAACACAAAAGTTCTTCCAATAGATGTCCTCGACATTTTCTATGTTGTGAGTTTTGTCTAAAGGTCAGCATATAGAGAGATATAGGTGTTTCATGAATATCACCCTGTGTCAAATCATGGTAGTCTGAACCAAGAGCATGTCAGATCCCTGTCGGACTCAGGCGCAGACCCTATTAACGCGACGGCCCAATATGTCGCATTCTGAGGTCGGGTCTCTGTCGTGTTCTGGTCGTGACAGTACCCATGTCGCATTCTGTCTGCCTGATCTGACGACCCCGTCGCGATCCTTGCAAGTCCACGTCACGATCTCAATTTTTGGGCCTGAAAACTAGTCTTTTGCAAGTCTTGTTGTACCACCATAATTCACATATCATGTTAACGGTCTTAATTATAGAAAAATGAAGTTGCAAGTATTGGTTGTATTTTAATCTAATAAAAGTCAATCACTTGACCTTTCATATCCTTGATTTCATGACACATACACACACGTTGAACCATCCAACCATGGCTTAATTTGTATGAATATGATACATAACATATCTGGTAATTATTGCAATTAATTACCTTACTTTAACAAGTACTCGTTTACGATTCGTGCGATGTTTTAGAACACCGATCTCGACGCTCCACTGTTCTAGAATTCCTCTAGAACGTCGAGCACTTGTTTCTATATTTACACACTTTCTTGACTTGGACGAACTCTCCATCGGATATTCCTTCCGCCGGACTAGTGAATCCTTGTGCAAGGCCTCCGTAAGTCTCCTCTGATCATGCATTCCCACATGGTCGACGAACCGGTTGTACCCTAACACCCATTACCCCTTTAGGGATCGATATGATCCAAACGGCTATTAGAAGTTCGCTCTTACCTTGAATCACGTCGGACCTCTGGACTTGTGCATAACATGGCCAGTGGGAAGATCGTGAATTCCATCTGACTACCAATACGACGTGCGCGTGTTGTGCAACTGTTACTATCGCTTGTTTACTCGTTGTCCACTAGCTCTCATCTTTACTCTACTCGCTCACCTATTCACGTTCACTCTACTATCTCGTCTATTCATCTAGTGCTCTTATCTATTTCTTGGTACTCTCAAATTGGCCATTAATTGATTGTCTAAAGATAAACAATATAACCAATGCCTGCGTAATAGGGCCCGATCAGGTCCTGGGGGGAGCGCCCGAAAGTGCCATTTACCCGCGGGAGTTAAATGATCAGGATGTCGGCATTACATCCAAGTGCCATACTATCAAGATTAATCTAAGACAATCAATACAAAGTGCTATATTCTCTCGTTGTCTTTTGACAAACAAGTTCCATACTCTCTCTCGGCTATCTTCGGATAACCAAAGTGCAATTTCTATCTCGATTGACAAGAAAGTTAGTCAAAAGTGCTATACTATTTTGATTGATAAGAAAATCAATCAAGGTGCAATTTACTCTCTATATGGCCAATTAATTTCTCTCTCCTTGCTATACATGTTGCTTGCTATTGCTTGATGTTGACGTTATTTGCCATCGTGTTGTTGTGTTGCTTTATATCGTGACTCGATCTTATTCATTGTACTAGATTCATCTACTATTTGAACCATGTTACTTGTGCTCTTACATTCTCAACTTTACATGACTCGTTCTATCTTTAGTTACTCTGCCATTTAATGCACTAATTATTTAAAGCATGCTTGACCCTGAGATTTAAGTCCTACTGGGTGTTATCGCTCACCCTTCGTTATTTGTTATTGTGTCTCAGGTAAGTCGGACTCTGACATCACACGCACCAATAGGACAAGACTAGAGTGATGAGCGACCCGAAGTCAACTCATGAAGTTACCTTAGTACCATGAGTCTAGTAGTTATTGCTTTAGTTTTCTTTTCAGTGTAATGACGTCATTGAGCCTTGTGCTTGGCTCCGAATTAGTGGTTGTAATAGTCTTAGTAATTTTATAATGAAATCAAGAGTTATTTCAATTATTGTTCATTAGATGCTCTGATGTTTGCGAAAATATGCGCAGTTGTCGTTACCATACTCGTTGTTCGCGTCTCCCTCCGATTTGTTCCGCTGCTAAATTGGAGGGGCGTGACAGTTGGTATCAGAGCCTAGGATGTCCTTACTAGGATATTGTAGGTCCTAGGATGTTCTAGGTGGACTGCCATGACACGTGTCTAAGTCAACCACCATACCTATGTGAGAGATTGGGTAAAGCTTGGGGTTATGCTAGGAGTTTAACTATATGTACAAACACCCTAAGTTTAAGAAGAACTTAATAGATTATTATTGCTCGCAGAAGACTAGAGGAGATGGCTGGCGAGCGTGAGCCAATGGTTGAATTACAATGGACCGTACAAGGATTGACTCAAGCCCTTAACAACGTGATTCAAGCCAGAACAAGAAATGGGTCCGGAGACTTATATGCAAATTTTCAACGAATAAATCCTCCTAAGTTTAATGGAACTCCGGATCCCGAAGAAGCCGAAAATTGGGTAAAGACGATGGAACAAATTTTTAGAGTCATGCAATGTTCAGAGTAGGAGAAAGTCCTTCTGGCAACCTTCCAGTTGGACCGCGATGCTAGAGCTTGGTGGAAAGCTTCCAGTCGTCAATTACCCAACATCAACATAGAGTGGGGAGAATTTTTAGAACTCTTCACCACCAAATACTTTTCCGACAAGATTCGTGAGAAGAAGGAACTCTTAATGGACGCCGACATGAGACCAACTCAAAGGCTAGTTCTGGCATGTCAGCAAGCCGCTCAACTGCTAGAAAGAGCTCTGGAAGCAACTAAGGAGATTAAAAAGGAGACCAATCAGAATGGCAAGAGAAGATATAACCATGACAAGAAGGCCAACCAGCAAGTGAATCGTAACGATGTGATTATCTGCCTTCATTGTCACAAGCCAGGTCATGTGGCCAAGGAGTGTTGGCGAAGAATTGGTGCATGTCTACGTTGTGGCAACTCGAGACATCAGCTGCGAGACTGTCCACTCTTAGAAGAATCAGCTACTAGTGTGAAAGATCTCAACTCTATGACAAAGAGGAAGCGACTAAACAATGGTAAGAGTAAACAGAACAATAAAAATGATAGGCATTTAAATCTCAATCACGAAGGTCGATGCAAGAATTGTTATAAGGCGAGCCACATATCGAAAGATTGCTGGAAGAATCAAGGGAAGTGTCTCCGATGTGGAAGCTCAGACCACAAGATTAGGAATTGCCCGAGAAAGACAAACGTTACGGAGAATCAACACATAAGGATATACTCGAAGCTTCGACAACACCTAGTCCAAATGACGAAGTACGAACCATGGAAGGTAAACCTAAACTCGTCTCGATTAATACTCTTAGTATAGTATGATGATTCATATTTAATTGAAGGAGTCATGGAATTTGGGGACCAAATTCTCTTTAAGTGGGGGAGGATGTAATACCCCAGAAATTTCATTAATTAAAAAAAATATATTATAGATAAATGAAAATTTTGCCCATTAATAAAAATCAAACTAGTTAAAAGATACACATCATTATTGCATGAGTAGAAACTCATATAAAAATTCTATGAAAATAATAGTTATACCTTAAAAATTATTATCTAATGACCCATTAAGAAATTTGGGCATAGAAAAATAATTTGGACCATGATTTTGAATTTATGTGACTTATTATTGTAACTAAGGAATAAATTGGAAAATCCATTATTACATGAGCCAAGTGGATTAACAATTGAAATAAAAATTATGGGTAGATTCCAAACAATATGTGGGGATAGTCCATAAAAGGAATGGATCAATGGACAACTTATGACCCATGAACAAATTCAAGTATGAAAATAGTAAATAAATAACTTACGTATTATCGAAATGATAGAACTTACGTACCACTATCGTACGTGAGAAAACACATTAGAAAATTCCATAAAAATTATAAATCAACCTCAAACATTATTCTTAAGAGTTTCATGGAGAGATTCGAGCAACGAAAATCCGATTGGCCAAGTGTACGTTACACGTGACCAGGTTAACCGAATTAGGGAACTAAGTCGGAAAATTGTTAACACGGAAAAATAACCCAACCATAAATTAAATAAATAGGTTGGAGAGACTTAGAACATTATGTATTAGTGACCCATTAATGAAAATGGGCCAATGGATCACTTTTAGCCTAATAATAAAATTGGAACATAAAAAGACTCAGAAATTCGCACCTATAAATATGCAATAATTGTGAAGGGCACATTAGGGTTTAAATTAGGGTAATTAGTCATACAAGGTAAGTCAAAACCGGACCCAACTCTAAGAGGTGGTTTCCTAAACCTTTGCTACCTCCTTTGGGTGAGAGAATCTCAAATTTTGGAAACTAGAATGCAGAAATTCGCAGCCCTCTTTCCTAGTCCCATTAGGACATGAAGTAGCACCCTAAAACTATAAGAACTCTTCACAAAACGTTTGGGGAAGGTTTAGCATCAAGTTGGGGTCGTGTGCAGCAAGTTTGGGGCGCTGGAGGAGAGGAGAAGGCTGGGGAAAAACGTGGTCTTCTTCCACCTCGCCCTGTAGCAAACCAGGAACCTGCAGGGAGTTCTTTGCATTCAAAGGTAAGCATTCTCAGGTCAAGATTAAATAAAAATAATACCATCTTGTAGAGCTTTGAGTCTAGATTCATTTGTTTCTGATTTTACTAATTTTCATCAAGTATACTTTGTGTATTAATCGTTTTCCCTAAGTCGCGCACAGTTAGGGCTTTTACCGTTCTTCTTATTATACATACGATTCTAGACCGAATTAGACTAAATCATCAACATAAAAGTTCTTCTAATTGTAGTCACAATCATCTTTCATGTAGAAAGTTTTTCCTAAAAGTCTTTATATAGATAGTTATAAGCGTGTTAATCGAGTTGCTGCATGATACTGCAATGTCGAGATGCAGTTAACTTTAAGTTCTTCCTGTTTTGTACACGATTAAAGGCCGAAGTAGGTCAAGCCTCCAACATAAAAGTTCTTTAAATAGTTGTTATTGTCATCTTTCATGTTAAGTGTTTTGTTTAAATATCATTAATTAGAGAGTTATAAACTTTGTAATAGAGTCATGCAGGATACTGCGTTTTCAGGTTGCATTTAACTTTCACTTCTTCATGTTTTTCACAAGGTTCAAGACCGAATTAGGTTAAAACCCCAACAAAAACGTTCTTATACTAGTTGTCCTTGTCATCTTTTATGTTAGACATTTTGTCCAAATGTCAGTAGATCGCATGTTACAAGTCTAACATGTAAGTCGCAACGAAGTCATGCATGTTTAGGGCTTTTCCACGTTCTTCCTATATTTCATGCAATTAGAGACCGATTCAGACCCAGCCCACAACACAAAAGTACTTCCAATAGATGTCCTCGACATTTTCTATGTTGTGAGTTTTGTCTAAAGGTCAGCATATAGAGAGATATAGGTATTTCATGAATATCACCATGTGTCAAATCATGGTAGTCTGAACCAAGAGCATGTCAGATCCCTGTCGAACTCAGGCGCAGACCCTATTAACGCGACGGCCCGATATGTCGCATTCTGAGGTCGGGTCGCGACAGTACCTCTGTCGCGTTCTGGTCGCGATAGTACCCATGTCGCATTCTGTCTGCCTGATCTGACGACCCCGTCGCGATCCTTGCAAGACCACGTCGCGATCTCAATTTTTGGGCCTGAAAACTAGTCTTTTGCAAGTCTTGTTGTACCACCATAATTCACATATCATGTTAACGGTCTTAATTACAGAAAAATGAAGTTGTAAGTATTGGTTGTATTTTAATCTAATAAAAGTCAATCACTTGACCTTTCATATCCTTGATTTCATGACACATACACACACGTTGAACCATCCAACCATGGCTTAATTTGTATGAATATGATACATAACATATCTGGTAATTATTGCAATTAATTACCTTACTTTAACAAGTACTCGTTTACGAATCGTGCGATGTTTTAGAACACCGATCTCGACGCTCCACTGTTCTAGAATTCCTCTAGAACGTCGAGCACTTGTTTCTATATTTACACACTTTCTTGACTTGGACGAACTCTCCATCGGATACTCCTTCCGCCGGACTAGTGAATCATTGTGCAAGGCCTCCGTAAGTCTCCTCTGATCATGGATTCCCACATGGTCGACGAGCCGGTTGTACCCTAACACCCATTACCCCTTTAGGGATCGATATGATCCAAACGGCTATTAGAAGTTCGCTCTTACCTTGAATCACGTCGGACCTCTGGACTTGTGCATAACATGGCCAGCGGGAAGATCGTGAATTCCATCTGACTACCAATACGATGTGCGCGTGTTGTGCAACTGTTACTATCGCTTGTTTACTCGTTGTCCACTAGCTCTCATCTTTACTCAACTCGCTCACCTATTCACGTTCACTCTACTATCTCGTCTATTCATCTAGTGCTCTTATCTATTTCTTGGTACTCTCAAATCGGCCATTAATTGATTGTCTAAAGATAAACAATATAACCAATGTCAACACAATAGGGCCCGATCAGGTCCTGGGGGGAGCGCCCGAAAGTGCCATTTGCCCGCGGGAGTTAAATGATCAGGATGTCGGCATTACATCCAAGTGCCATACTATCAAGATTAATCTAAGACAATCAACACAAAGTGTTATATTCTCTCGTTGTCTTTTGACAAACAAGTTCCATACTCTCTCTCGGCTATCTTCGGATAACCAAAGTGCAATTTCTATCTCGATTGACAAGAAAGTTAGTCAAAAGTGCTATACTATTTCGATTGATAAGAAAATCAATCAAGGTGCAATTTACTCTCTATATGGCCAACTACTTTCTCTCTCCTTGCTATACATGTTGCTTGCTATTGCTTGATGTTGACGTTATTTGCCATCGTGTTGTTGTGTTGCTTTATATCGTGACTCGATCTTATTCATTGTACTATACTTGATTCATCTACTATTTGAACCATGTTACTTGTGCTCTTACTTTCTCGACTTTACATGACTCGTTCTATCTTTAGTTACTCTGCCATTTAATGCACTAATTATTTAAAGCATGCTTGACCCTGAGATTTAAGTCCTACTGGGTGTTATCGCTCACCCTTCGTTATTTGTTATTGTGTCTCAGGTAAGTCGGACTTTGACGTCACACACACCAATGGGACAAGACTAGAGTGATGAGCGACCCGAAGTCAACTCATGAAGTTACCTTAGTACCATGAGTCTAGTAGTTATTGCTTTAGTTTTCTTTTCAGTGTAATGACGTCATTGAGCCTTGTGTTTGGCTTCGAATTAGTGGTTGTAATAGTCTTAGTAATTTTATAATGAAATCAAGAGTTATTTCAATTATTGTTCATTAGATGCTCTGATGTTTGCGAAAATATGCGCAGTTGTCGTTACCATACTCGTTGTTCACGTCTCCCTCCGATTTGTTCCGCTGCTAAATTGGAGGGGCGTGACAACAGAGATGGCCTAAAGCATGATAGATTTTGACTATCTGTCCTTCTTGCAGACCAAGTCAATGTTAGGTATGGCAGGATATGGTTTGGGTATGGCCTATGTATGGCCAGATTGGACTTTCTGTCCTCTTTTGTCCCATCTGTAGGAATAAAGAAAGGGTCCTAAATGAGACCAAAGACCCCTTAAATAAGCTACACAACCCTTCTTGGCCAAACTTTATGCCTTCTTCTTGTCCTAAAGGCTGTCTAGAGCCTTTCTTCCTCTGCACCCACTGCCTTGACCAGAGAAGAACCCAAGGTGATCTTAGAATTTGAAGAGCTTGAGGGATGATCATGTAGTTTGGAGCTTGAAGCTTGGAAAGCTTGGAGCCCTTCATCCCTGGACCACTGCCTCGACCTGTAGAAGCTGGAGGTTAAGAAGATTTTCTTGGCCTCTTCTACAACCATAGGAGTTTGGATCTGATGAGCAACCTAAAAAGGTAGGTTTTCTTAGGCACAAATTAAAATGCTTGTTCTTGTTCAAAGTACTCCTGGATATGTTTATGTTAAGAACCTTGTGGAACACCTTTGATTTGCCTAAATGTCTGATCAGTAGAGTGTTAGGATTTCCTAAACCTCACACCCTCGCCAGATTCACCTTGCTTCGACCTATTCCTAAGAAACCTGACCTTTGTTCCTAGGAACATGGCCAGTTTCCCTTGACCATCCGAGATAGGAACACATATGATTTGTCCATGTCACCATGCATTTCTAGAACCATTAAACTAGACATGCACACTCCAAAATTGATCATATGCTGGTTCCATCAACCTCCTTGTTGGAATCCTTATCTAAGTCTCTTGACAACATTGACTATTCTTTCTTATTAAGCTTCGAATGGCCCTTTTGACCACCTCGACTGTTCTCTTTTGACAAACTTTGACTTGTCTTGTGGCACTCTTGATCTGCACCTTTGACTGGCCCTCATGGCAACTCCAACAGTCCACTTCAACTGTCAACTTCGACTGGCCACTTCGACTGTCAACTTCCACTAGCCACTTTGACTATTCTTTTTGACAAATTATGACTGGCCCTTGAGACAATTATGACTGGCCCTTTATGGCAACTCCGATTGGCCCTTCTGACCACCTCGACTGTTCCTTCTTGTACATTTTGACTGTCAATTTAATTGGCCCTTCCGGCCACCATGATCTGTCCTATAGAAGAGCAACCAACATGATAGCAACCTTAGTATCTTATACATGTTAAAAGTGGTAAGAAGGTGAAGATTATTCTAATGACTCTTAAATCATCTTGATTTCTATCTCCTCTGTAATTCAACTGAAATCCCACTTTGAATTTGTTTATCTTGAATCTGAAACCAAAGGAAATGTATAGGGAACCCCTTTGAGTTTGCTTGCATGACTTGATCCATTATGATAGCTTGAATCCTTGCCAATTTATACTCTTGAAGTTCCTTTATCTGAGCTTATGTTATTGGCCTCTTTGATATCTTACACTTCTATCCTTCTTGACTCTAAATGGCCATAATGATTTGAACTCGGCACTACTGTTGGGATGATATCCCTGACCAAATATCTGTGAAATAGGGCCCTGATCTGGTCCTGGGGAGGAGCACCCCGACGTACTAGTATAGATCAACCAAATTTGAGTGGTGCTTGGCATTGGCATCTATATGTATGCAAGATTAGAAAGTGTCTTTTGTTATATGATATGAATGAAGCACAATGTGCTATTTGATATGATATGTTTAATTCGTTCATTTGATTTGATAAGTTTGATTCGTTTGAAATGGCTAATATTTGTTCATATGTCTCATGTTTGACTGGATCATAGTTTGACTGTTGTATCATTCACATGGCTTGACAATTAGCATGATTTGCTTAGAATTATGTAGTATGAAACTCTTGTTTACTACCTTCATGCTTTCTGTTTGCCTTGATTATTCTACCTGTTATCCTTGAAATTCAGTTTGTTAAAATGTTAATTAAGTATACTTTGCTCGCACCATGAGATATAAATCCTACTAGGCTAGTTTGCTCATAACCTATTAACATTTCAGGAAAATTTTGGAGCATGTTTAGCATGTAGCCGACCCACTGTTGGAGAGCCTGGAGTACCCTGGAGGAGTTAAATTTCTGAACTGATGGATGTAGGAGCAAATCATGTAATATATTTCTAGACCACTGTGGTCGGATCTATGAGGAGTGTTTCTTTTGGAATTAGTGCTTGTACAAACCATGCAGTGAATAAAAGAAACAGTTGTTGATTTGTCTAAATGTGAATCGCGGATGTGGGAATCATACATATTCATCATGTTGTGTGTTATGTGCTGGGATTGCATGATTATCATAACAAATTTTATTGCAATGGGATGAGTCATATTCTGAGATTTAAATGTAAATCTTGTTGCGGCATAATCTTATTCTTAGAGAGATAAACTTGTGGGTCCAAATTGATGTTTGAGGCTTGGTCTTTCTATATTTCTATTTTATTATAGGAGATTTGATTTGATTGTCACGCCCCGATGTGACTTGAGGTGTTGGTCAAGATTTATGATGATTTCAGATTATTTCAGATTTTGAATTTTTCGCTGCAATTATGACATGAATTTTTTAGGCGTGACACAAATACTTACTCTTTGCTTGTTGTTTTAGCATAAACATAATACAATCACATGGTTTCACATTAGATCACATTAACACATCACTGTCATATGATCACCTTGCACATTCACACTTGTTTTCACATTGTTTCACATATTTTGTCGTGACATATAGCCCAAACCATCATAAAGAAGGACACTATCACACATATATCACATACCTGTCACCTAGGCAACACAGTGACGAATCTTGGTAACCTATGCAGAACCAGGAAAAGGTTTAACTGAACCATTAAAGAAAATAGATAGACTTTTCTCTTCGTCTCAGGTCAATGGATCTTCTTAATTGGAAGATCTTCCATATGGATAATACACACTCTAGTTGATTGAGCCTAATTCTAATTGTTATGTTTCAAAGCAAAGATATCCATGGGGGCCAGTTCGGCCTATTCAGATATTCACGACCAAGAGAAAAGGTATTGGTTAAAAGAGTATGTCTATTATCTAATTCATCCAACCCAATTTTTGGAATGTCCAGTGCCAAAGTCACTAAATGGGCAAGTCGCCAATCCCTAAAACGGACTATGTAATGTACTTTATCTGCTAAGTTACGGATGGGCATTTTACTAGAGGTTTCTATCAATCTACCCTTGTGTGATTCCTGTTAAATCATATACTCAGAGGGTGGGTACAGGGTGGACGATTTCAAAACGGACTCCTCATTCATTAGATAGATAAGATCAACAAGATTTTGTGATCTGTTGCCGAACCTATTCCAATTTCAACAACTCGGACTCGGATCATGGGGATCGCCGGAATACTTCATATCAACATATTTTTATTTTAAAGATTTTGCCTTACTTTGTCTGTGTCAATAAACAATTCGAAATATCTCAACTTTTCAGAACAGGTCTGAGTCAAATAGCAATGATTCGAAGCACTTCTTTTTACATTACACGATTTTGGAACCCAAGGATTCGATTGTATGGATATGCAAAGTACAAGATTTCCAATCCTAGTAGGAAAATGAGGGAAATAGATACTTGATTTAAATTGAGTAAACAGAATTCATAGATATAGATACATATAGAATTATGTGGAAAATCATATTCGATAAACGTCGTATGTACAACTTGGAGGGAGATCTTTCATACCTTTCGAGTTGCACCCTATAATATGGGGTCAAAATAAGTGATTCATTTTTATCCCTTACAAAAAAATGTTTTCATATTCGATTCAAAATTGAGTATCATCTCTCTCTATACAACATTCTAAATAGAGTATAGAGACATGCTCTCTCCATACCCGATTCAAAATTGATTATGGTCTCTCTCCATACTCTATTATATATCTTTATACATAATATTCATCATTCACTTTAATATATCATTATAAAATATATATTTTTAAGTAATATTCATATCTCTATTCTCTCTATTAAAAAATAATTAGTATTTTTTATTAAATTTATTATTTAATTGTTCCATTCATCTTCATATTTTTTTACTATGTTTTATATAACATAACTATTAACATAAAAATTATATATCTTTATGAATACTTTTTTTATTTATTATTATATTTTATAAACAATCGCCTGCTCAACTAATTTCAAATAAAATGGACTTTTCGATACATAACTTCAAGTCTGTACATTTTTTTTTTTGTGAGCATGAAAAGGGAACTCGGATATGCCACATTCACGGGATATTTCCTGAACCTTACATCCTATCTTTTGACGTTTCTGCTATTCGCTATTTTGTCTGTTTAATGATTTGTGCATATTTTTCTCTTTATTTTCTTGTTCTTGTCATAATATTCCATTTCCTCGTTTACCCTCCAATCATTGTAGATATTTACTACCCACCGGTTTCAAATAGGGGTGTAAACGAAACCCAATATTTTGATATTCCGACCCGATTTTGATAAAAATTATCGGTTTCGGAATCGGAAAATGGTACCGATAACTTATCGGAATTGGTATCGGATATTCCGATAAGCTATCGGAATCGGAATCGGAATCGGAATTGAAAAATAATCGGTATCGGTTATTCTGATTAATTATCATAAATTCAAAAGATAAAATTATAGTAAACACCTAGTTTATCGGAATTTCGATTCCGGTAATATTATCGGAATCGAAACGGAATCGGAATTAATCATTCCGATTTTATCAGAATCGAAATCGAAACTATATTTTGATTATCGGAATCAAAATCTGTGTTTCCGATTCCGAATCCGATCCGTTTGTAGCCCTAATTTCAAGAGTGTGTATTTTATGTTTTTTTTATTTTTTTAAAGAGGAGGGAAATAATTCCCTCCAACCGGGAGGCGCCACCCCGAGATAAAGACAGGGTTTTTATCTCGGGGCGGCAAATCCAAGGACGACGGGAGGTTAATAAGACTCATGTTCGTTTTCTCACACCAACTTCCCCTAAGAACTTCTATCCCGGGCGACAAATCTAACAACAATCGGAAGGTTAATAAGACTTCTTTTTTTTTCTCACACAAAACTTCCAGCATGTCAGATTATAATGAACCCATCGAAGGAAGTGGTGCAAGCCCACCTTGCACAAGAATCTCGGATGCCCCTTTATATATTAGAAATGTTTGTAATCCTATATATGTATGGTACTTACTTTGCTTGATGAAATTCTCTTATACTTACTTAATTGTCAAAAAAAGCCAAAAAAAAAGTAGGTGGTTTATGAATGCTTTTGATGCGGCTAGCTCACCAGTCCAATGTCAATGATGATGAATATAAAAAACAAAAAATTTAAAATTAATGCTCAAGAGGAGGAAGAGCTCGTATGCATTGCTTATTCAAATTAATGGGCACATGTCCTACTGACTAGTGATTATAAATATCCACCGATACATCTTGGTGATTTCCTCTCTTCAAGTGATACGAATTTGGCTGCAGCATATGATTGCTAAAAGATGAGTTCAACACGGGGCAGATCCTCCACCAATAAGAGTTTATACAGCGTACAGGCCGAAACAGATGGATGAGCACGGAGAAACAGTTACATGCATGCAAACTCGTACTTTTTACGTCGTTGTGCATAACATCGTAGTGATCGCCATTCTGTCATTTGTTTGTCTTAAGTTTTGTTTGATAATCCTTAATATATATATCTATTAACTAAAGCGGTCAAACATTATATTTTATATTGTTTGGTAAAGTCTCTTAATAAAAATTTGAAAAGATGTATTGTGTCTTAAATTACCTCTTAAAAAAAAGTGAGGCTAAGGCATTTTTTTTTTTCAGATCAAGATCTCCCTTCGCAAACCCCTTCTCCGCCTCCCCCATCCTCTGCGGCTCCCCAGCCTCCGCTGCTCATCCCTCGACAGGATGCTGAGCTTCTCCACCAGATCCTCGATAGGGTATCAACTCCTCCTCTGAGATCCGCGATAAGGCGCCGACTCCTCTGCCGAGATCCCTAGTGGGTTCCTCTCTGGCCTCCGCTGCTCCTCCCTCTCGGCACGAACGCGTAGAGCTCCACCTCCCCCAGCCTCTGCTGCTCCTCCCTTGACAACTATGCATCATTAATCTTCTCAAAATCATCAACCTACTTGCCTTCAAGTGATTTCTCTAGCTGGCCAAGGAGGTCCAGGGCAGAAGGGCAAGGGTGCCCATTCCCTGTTTGGGGTCGATCAGATCTCGATGGCACTCCCATTATCTACAAAAGAAAATTCAAAAAAAAAAACCCTTCTTCTTCAGAGTTAAAAATATTGTTCCAAATTCAGGAAGAAATAAAAGTGTGCATAAAGAACACTGCCATCTTGCACCACTAGGTCTGCTAGGCTCAACTTTGATTCGCTTTCCTGCAATGTCACTTCTACTCAAAGCACGAAGAGCGCCTTCAGCAACTCTAACATCATAGAACTCTGTGCTTGTGTGGAGTTTCATGGATCTGTGCACCAACAAAATCAATGAAGCCTGGTACTCAATCGGCATTAAGTTTTAAATTTTAAAAT
The DNA here is from genome assembly GCA_014218235.1 of Colocasia esculenta. NCBI lineage: Eukaryota > Viridiplantae > Streptophyta > Magnoliopsida > Alismatales > Araceae > Colocasia > Colocasia esculenta. The sequence continues at coordinate 26,669,358 of CM024764.1, forward strand.
CACATATACCTCTTTAGTCTCTCCATAGACACCAAATATTTGTCAGAGATCATCATTCGAAACAGAAGAATCCAAGTTGAACACCACTAGTGTACCCTGGTTCATATCTTTCTCGGAGGGATTGTCCTGTTGATCAGTGTCCAGAGAATCATTAATATAATCATCTCTCAACCACATGTAAATCTTCACACATATAGATGGAACGAGAACTTACCATTTGCCACATTATTTAAAAAAAAACCTAGTTTTATCCATAAAGATGGATGACAATAATCAACTTATCAGATGTTGCATGATGAACCATTTGATAGCATGACATAATTCTTCCCACATACCATGTATGTTTTCTCAGGAATATTAGGCCAACATCAAATTAACATACAACACTTACGTAAGTTCCAACAATTCAGGTTTTTGAATCAAAGGTTAACCTATCAATATATCACCTAGTCTTGACCATGAGGTTTACAGTTTTTTACATGCTTTCTCTTATATCATGCAGAACACCATTGTCTTTTTCACTGTCATTGTGATTTTAGGAATTAAACAATAAAACTATAGGGAAAATGCAATATATAATTCTGTATCTCCCATTTGGGGACCCTAGACTGTTCTACACTGGTCAACACAATTATCCACTATGAATCAGTTGGAAATGTTCTCCATGTGCTAGCTTATCCCTGCTCATTGATAGTAATAGAGCCATCTCTACTCATTGTCTTAACATCTAGTTGGATGGTGCAATGTGATTAACTCTAACACTCCCTGCTCTCCCCACAGTTTAAGTACTTCTTTAGCTTCTGTTATAATGAAATTAATTTCCCATGGTGTCTTCGAACTTCCTTGCAGCGCCATTATCACTTGTTCATCCAGCCCAAATGTATGGCCAATTGTTCCCAAATCAGCCTTGTATGATGTGTACATGCATTGCTATTCAATGGAGTCAAACTCAGATAACGGAATAAATATAAGCTCAATGGACAACTACCTTGTTCCAGATTCCATAATCTTAAGCTCAATGGATAGCTACCTTGTTCCAGATTCTATAATTATTTGTGTATTCCAAGATCTTGTTTACATTGAACACCCATGGCAGCTAATTTCATAAATTGCCTCTTCTTGGACATGGCAGTTAATGTCTTCTTTAGGGTAACAATAACATAGTAGTTGGTGTCTCCAAAAAAACACATTATTTCTTTGAGTTCAGTTGCGTACAGATCAATATTGCATTCATCTTGGAAGTTCACTTATAAGAGCAAATAGAAGTTGTCTGATAAAAATGCTTTCATTATGATAAGTTCCATGGATGTTATTCTTTCGTTACATAATAATTTGTTCTGTTTGGATAGCTAAGCTTCAGCTATAATTGATAGAAATGCTTAATTAGAACTATATTTTTTAAACTACTCTCATATTATGCAATATTAATATGATTTTTTGATGCTCATTTCTTCTTATTTGTGCATTAGGATGTCTCAAATGGAAGGAACAAGTAACACAAAGAGTAGCACAATTAGAACTAGTTAATTGGAAGGATAATGAGAGGGTCAAGTTCTTTCTAAATTGTTGTATTAGTGAGGTGGCAAGAGCTAGAAGATCAGGAACATCACTAAGAAAAGAATCATGGGTAAGAGTTGGAAAACAATTGAAGGAGAGATACAATATGGAGCTCACACAAAAACAAATGAAAAATCAATTCGATTATCTAAGGAGTATGTATGTGGAGTGGTGCAATTTGGTGAACAAGAACACTGGATATGGTTACAATCCTGTTACAAAGACAATGGATTGGACCCCTGAAAAATGGGAGGAGTATCTAAAGGTGTGTATTAATAACTTCAATATTGTCATGAATCTTGTATAAGAACTAAAATATTTTATTCTTAGGTACAGGCACATCCGAAAGCATTAGCATTTAGAGTGAATGGCTTTAGGTGGGAAGAGGAGGGTAAAGCTTTATTTGAAGGTGTTTCAGCTACAGGAAGTATAGGATGGGGCCCTGCAAGCAGGTGTGCTAAACCTATTAATTCATCTTCTACTACACATAAAGTAGAAGATGAACATGTTGATCTTGAGGAAAGTTCTAGTATGGACACTATGGACACTTCAAATGATGCAAATCATGTAGATGTAGAATTTATGAGTATGGAGCCCTCAAAGAAGAAAAAGAAACAAGTTCATGACATTGACATCAAATTTGAGAAGTTAATTGACATATTTGTGCATGATGTAGATAATGTGAGACAAGGTGGACCTAGTGTCATTTGTGTATCATCTTTGATTGATTGTTGTAAGAAGTTAGATGAGATGGCATTGAGTCACACGGATGTTCTTTATGCCCAAGCTAATGTCCTCTTTTCAGATGAGAAGATGAGAGAGCAATGGATGCAATGGTGTGGCCTTGTTGAAGATTCAACTTCTAGGATGAATTGGTTGATGGGAATGTTGAAGATGAAGAACATCATTTGAGTTATTATTAGATGTTATGTGTTTTCATATTATGTCTTTAGACAATATGTTTAGTTTTTTTAATATTTGGTTATGTACTTGACTATTGTGTGTTCAACATTATGTTTGGTTATTACACACTTTGACTGTCGTGTGTTTGACATTAATGTTTATCATTATATTTTTTATTTTTAGTTTAAACAGAAATGTTTCCTTCAAGTATGAAAAAATGAGTTAAGAAGCTTTGTCTTCTTTATCTTTTGTGGAAAATGAGAAAACGAACAAAGAGAAATAAAGATTTGACTTTAGAATATATCGGTGCAACACATATAATGGAATCATTAAAAGGAAACGATGAACAATGTGTAGACTTGATGAGGATGCCACGTAATACATATAAAAAGTTGTGTGATCATTTTAGACAAAAAGGATGGTTAAATGACAGTCGATATATTTCTGTTGAGGAAAAAATTGTAATGTTTTTGAACATCGTTAGTCACGGTAAATGTTTAAGACTTATCAAGAGAAAATTTCAGCACTCGACACAAACAGTGCATTTTTATTTTTATGAAGTGCTCGAAGTTATGATAGAAAGAGATGATGTTCCTACGACATTTGATCCAAATCCAAATGTTTCAGGTTATGACAAAATTTTGAGATCAATTTTTAAGGTGAGTTTTTTTTATTAATTTATATAGAAGTAATTTTTTTAGACTAGTTTCATGTTTAAGAATAGTTAATGTTTTCTTATATAAGGTGTTGTTGGTGCATTAGATGGGACCCTTGTGAATGCTAGGGTTCCAATTGAAAGCAAACTCTGTATAGAGGATGAGGGCGAGATGTTTGTTATTAGAATATTCTAGTCATTTGTGATTTTAACATGTTCTTCACATTTGTATTTGCTGGATGGGAAGGAGTTGCACATGATTGATGGATTTTACAGGAGATAGCTTATGATCCTATTCATTGCTTTCCATTTCCACCTCCAGGTATGTTTTTTCTTATTAATTATTATTATTTTATATATTTATTTTTATATCATGATTGTAAATAAAAAACTTATGATGTGTACGAATAAATATTATCTCCATGATGCGACATACATTCACACTCGATTATTTATGACACCATATCGAAATACTCGATATTGGATAAGTGATTTTCGGCGTGGAGAAAAGGCACGAAGTAAAGAGGAGGTTTTCAATCAAGCTCATACAAAATTAAGAAATGTCATTGAACGGACATTCGGTGTCCTAAAGGCACGTTTTCGTATCCTTGATAAGATGCCCTCATATTCTTTGGAAACTTAAAGAGATAGTGTCATTGCTTGTTGTGCCATTCATAATTACTTGAGAAGGGAAAAAGTTAGAGATCAACTATTTGAATATTACGAAGATCCAAATATGTGCATTCCATCATCATCATCTCAGGTGGATATAGAAGAGCCAATACAACAACACTATATAGGAGAATCATCTAGATATAATGACCAACAATGTATGATCCAATTGCATGATCAAATCGCCAACACTTTGATGGCAAGGAAGGTTCGAACACAAGGATAAAGGTATACTCAAGGGCGAGATGTTTGTTATCAGAATATTCTAGTCATTTGTGATTTTAACATGTTCTTCACATTTGTATTTGCTGGATGGGAAGGAGTTGCACATGATTCACGGATTTTACAGGAGATAGCTTATGATCCTATTCATTGCTTTCCATTTCCACCTCCAGGTATGTTTTTTCTTATTAATTATTATTATTTTATATATTTATTTTTATATCATGATTGTAAATAAAAAACTTATGATGTGTACGAATAAATATTATCTCCATGATGCGACATACATTCACACTCGATTATTTATGACACCATATCGAAATACTCGATATTGGATAAGTGATTTTCGGCGTGGAGAAAAGGCACGAAGTAAAGAGGAGGTTTTCAATCAAGCTCATACAAAATTAAGAAATGTCATTGAACGGACATTCGGTGTCCTAAAGGCACGTTTTCGTATCCTTGATAAGATGCCCTCATATTCTTTGGAAACTTAAAGAGATAGTGTCATTGCTTGTTGTGCCATTCATAATTACTTGAGAAGGAAAAAAGTTAGAGATCAACTATTTGAATATTACGAAGATCCAAATATGTGCATTCCATCATCATCATCTCAGGTGGATATAGAAGAGCCAATACAACAACACTATATAGGAGAATCATCTAGATATAATGACCAACAATTTATGATCCAATTGCATGATCAAATCGCCAACACTTCGATGGCAAGGAAGGTTCGAACACAAGGATAAAGGTATACTCAATAGTATATATTTTGTGTAATTTTTGAAAATTTTATTTTTCTAACTTTGTATTTGCATATTTTAATTATTATTTTTGTAATAATAAAAAATAGAGACTTATATCTAATTATAAGATAGTAGATATATATATAATTATGGTAAATAAAAAATAAAGTTAAGCATATCTAGATGTCATGTTCTAATTTTGGACCACAAGTAAAAAGAGTGTTCATCAACTGATCTTAAAATTTTGTTTCCTTTAAAACCAATCAGTTGATGAACATTTTTTTACTTTTTAGTATTTTTTATCGATTATCTTTGACAGTTCAATAATATAGTTTGAATATGATGTTTAACTTCTTTTAACGTCCAACCCGTAGCTCTCATAGTAAGTGGCAAGCTGCATCTATCACCAATGATGTATGAAATAATTCACTTTTTAAGATCTGTTGGCATTTTCTTCCTGTGAGCTACAATGTGCTGGTAAATTCTAGTATTTGTTCTTTATGTTTCTTTCTTCTTCTCTTTCACCATATACCATCTGTCTACTTGTTTGAATTAATCTAAGATCAACAAACTTTATAATTTTTCCAGACTATAACAAATATGTGGGATTGGTATCATATGGTTATCAAAACTATAACAGGTACTTCTGACGATGGATGGAAGCCTTTTGAGGCATTTCAAGCAGCTGTGGAGTCTTGATACATTTTGCACTACAACACAAAAGAGAAGTCTCTCTCCTACATGATGCGTTCTACAAGAATATTTTTTATGTGATTTCGAAAATCTCTGGCACTAGAATGCAAGGGTTTTTCAGTGTTATAGGAACAAGTTTTCGGGAATTCATGGAAACTTACAAGCATGAACCCAACTACTCCTAACAGTTTGCCTTTCTAATGGGCTCCCCTCATTCTCTAGGTTAACCAAATTGCTCCCCACTCTAGATACTTGCTGCCCATTCTACCAAGACAGAGTAGAAACTATATATTCAGAACATATCTTTTGAATGAATTTTATCTTCATGAAATTCCTAGTGCGTCTATAGTTTTGACCACCTGACTTCCTTTGTGATCAATAGCATTGGGTTTGGTTTACTAGAGAGTTTTTTCTGCTCAATGTGGGTCCAATAGTTTCTTTTTCTTCAATGGAAATTGGTAGCCTTCAGTGGGCAGACATTTTCTTGATTGAACACAAGATATGGATAAATGGAAAGAAAAAAGAATCATTGAAACTTTTTGTCGTATGTTAATTCTACAATGAGACTGATGTTTTTGAATTGATCTCATCTGCTTGGTCTAACTATGAACCAACATTATTTTTCTGCCTTGTATTGCATTGTGCCTCAGTTTCAGAACTTGAAGAGTTCTTTAGGTCCTCCAAATGTGTACAACTATACAGTAAGTTCCTCTCTATAATTCTTGATTGTTTGTTTAGGGATTTCAATTTCGCAAAGGAAGAACCGATTTTTTTTCCTCTCCTTGTTAATTTTAAAAAAAAAGTACACGCAGTGAGGCCGCCTAGCACTTGAGTTGGAATGCAATCCGATCGAATTTGCTCAACTGCACATCAAAGGAAGGAGAAATCCGATAGCACTCATCTCAAGGTTTTGCTATGCTTTAGGTAGACGTTGATTTCAAATATTGGCACATACGGATTAGGACTGCCGAATATCCAAAATCTGATATTTTGATCAATTTTTATAATTTTTATAAGATTCAAAACTTCAATAAAATAGATTCGAGAATCTTATAAAATGTGAAAACAGCAACAAATATTTTCAAATTTGCAAATCCGATTCATTAAACTGGAGAAACAATTGCATCTTCACTTCGGTATTTGACAACAATCGTAGATATAGTGGTGTTATCATAACTCATATTTTATTTTGTAGGAAGATATTGTAATAAAAGATGGAGAAAATATAATCGATGAATGAAAATATGTTAGATTTAATGTTGCATTAATTATTATATACTATGAGTTGCAATTAAGACTATATAATTTATGAATTGATACATTTACATTTTAAATTATATGATTTTAATTTGTGCATCATGCATTGTAAATCTATAAATTTATGTTAATCATCCAAATGTTCTTGCAGTGAATGAACTAAGATTTTATAATTTGAGAATATAAATCTAGACATCTATATAATTTGTGCATAAATTATTTATGTTTATTAAAATATTATTACAATATAAATTAATATATTTATATTTAAAATTGTATGATTTGAACGTAAGAATCTACTAATTGATATGTTATTGTCACATAGATGTTTCCGAATTACCAACTTTAGATCCAACTCTGTTTTCAATTTTCTGTTAAAAAACAAATAAATATGGAAACACTCATTTCCGATTTCTTTTTCTTCTATACTTCTTATAAGATACAGAAACAGAAACATCTATTTTTGATTTCGAATCCGGTTGACAGCCCAATTGAAGATCCACCGGTTATCCCGGATGAGTAAAAGAACACATAAGCCCGCCTATCAAAATCTGGATCTTATACGATGCAACTCCAGTAACTGTCTAATATTGATAATTAACTAGACATTGGATGGGGCGGAGAGAAGGGAGGGCCGAGGTTCAAGTCAGGACAGGAATATTTTGCCTGTGGCTTGAGCGAGCCATTTTGGGAAGAGAGAGAGAGAGAAAAAACTAATTCCTCCGACAACCCTAACCACCGCCAACCCTAACTTTTCTGCGCACACCTGCAGAACCAACGTCAGAAAATGCCTGAACAGTTTTTTTTTTTTTTTTTTTTGCGGGGGGGGGGGGGCTTATAATCCTACTTCCAATGACTCCCTAACCTCTCGACACTGGTGTAGACCACTGTTTAAATACATGGCTGAAGAATCTCTATAGTTGTGGGGCCGGGAACTTGTCAAGACGGGTTGGCACTTGAATCAGAGTCGAATGACGCCCCATAACCCCGAAGCCGAAGAAAATGTGAGTCGCACCTCATAATTGCTATTCGCGGGAAATCAACCTTGACTCAACCTTCTTAAAGTACTACTTTAATGGCGTTTAACATGAAGCTGACATTACATGTAAAAGCAAATGTAACCACTGTATAAAAATGACACTTATAAATCAAAGAATTACATCCTACGATACCACCTAAGCCAACTTCATTTTATAGCCATGCGACATTCACCGGGTGCACGATAAATAAACCTTAACGACTGTATTCTTTTAAATCCACAAGCAGTTTACTAGTTACTAGATAAGATTCAACATATATGATCAAGAAACGGAATTTGGAAATTCAATCATATAATTTCCAGGTAGGGCACCATCCTTCACCTGGTTGCGGCGACAATACCCTCAATCAACAACCCAAGGAAACGCACGGATGCATCAGCACCACATCACAACTTGAATTCTGGACTCGGAAAACAGGACTACCCTTCAAGACTCATCGTGACTTCAGAAGAGGATTCTTCTGTAGCTAAGAGTTACCATGTCCAATGAGATCTTTTGACTACAAAGATCACCATCATACATGGCTACCATTTCACATAGGTTTATCTAACCACCATTCAAAAAATTCCCTTCCGGCAAAAGTGATACCAAACTACCATGGCTGCTAACACCTTTTCATCACAAGAAAGCAACCAAGTAAAAGCTCAAATTGATCTTAAAAGAACGAATCGTATCTCCTGCACATGGTGCCTCTTCGACTAAACTTTGGTAGAAGAAATAAGGGTGAGTTAAGAAGGCAAGTCAGTTATATGAGCTCTGATGATGCCATATATTTCCAAACGAAAGAAAGCAAGTCATGAAATAGAGAGCATATGTACACCAGATGACAACAGCAAAGGAAGTGACTAATGTTGAAAGAGTAATAGTCGCTGCAGACAAAAGGGTATGCAGCTGTACTCGAGTATGCATACTACCATGTCGCGGGTCCGCTCAGACAAGGTGTAAAACTCAGGGAAATGCAACGGAAGCAAGTCAGAAAACTTTGACGTATATTAAAAGACCCAAAAAAAAAAAACCTAATTAAAAAATGAAGCTCGGAATTTTGATTAAGCTTTCTTGTATAAATCTTATCATCCCCACAGACACCAATCATATGGAGCTAATGTTACTCCATAAAACTGCCATTAAGCAAACGGAACATGATGTGGTAAAAGGAAAGGCAGTGAAATCAAGTCAGAAAGCTTGATGTACATTAAAAAATATGGACTATATACGCTAAGCTAGTTGCGGATCAATAATTAAGTTTCATACTTTTCCATTTGCAGATTGCTTGGTTTTGGACATGAATTTGGGGAACCATAGGAGGGGTAATCATAAGTCACATATGCCGTTAATATTTGGCATGCGAAAACAGTTGTGAATCGCTCGAGGGAAAAAAACGAACCTAATCATGGAACCAAAGCAGTGGAAACTCGGCGGAAGAGTAGACTTCGTGTGCTTTATTTAGGCTTTAACGGGTTTATAATAACCCAAACATCGCAGTACACCGTGGTCGCAGTGATCTTGAACCTGCTTGTAAAATCAACTGTCTAAAAAACACACAGCCCACAAACTTCAAAACGGAACCTGCCCTGCAGATCCACCTTTTTTTTATAGACTCGCGTATAAACTGTACCGATATATGCCAAAAAAAATTGATTAACCTTTGAAGGCAAACATCATCATTGTACGTGACTCACCTAGGAAAACAAAAGTTTCAATGCCAACAAGAGGTTGCATGTGCCCGTACATACATACAGCTTCCTTGAATCCTTTGTGGAAACCAGAAAAAACCTCGTGACTTGACGGTCTTCCCCCTGAATCCTGGTTGGCAGGCAGTATTTCAAGCTAGGGATATCCTACAATTGATATAACAGTAACCAGTAGAACACATGTATACAATATGTTGATCATTTATAAATCCATAGAAGAATACGCCTTCTGTGGGTTCACTGCCTGCATGATCAGCTTCCTCACTTCCATTGCGAGTCCCCAACACATGCGACGTAGCTCCTCAACCTATCGCTTCATATAAATTTCATCAGGACCCGGACAGACATCTATTCAACTGCCAAGCAATGCAAATTACCATCAAATGACAGCAACCTATGACCATCAACTTATTCAAATATCATATTCAGTAAACTGCCACCCGCATATAACTGCATTAATATCCACAGGATGGCATCTACTGAACCGCCAAGTGATGCAACCGACCATGAAAAGAATCCTACGGCCATAACCTTAAATATCATAATTCCTCAAACTGCCACCACATATAACTACACAGACACACTTCATGCAACCTTCCATTCCAGTGTGCCAACAAAAAGAAAAAGCACTGCCCCTTTACTTCCTCTTCTCTGGGCAAAAGAGTAAAGTCCACACTTGCCTATCACATGAAACTCCCATGTGCCAACATTTCAAGCACGTAGAGATGCACCCTCTATCACTGACTGGTCATCTCCAGCATTAAAACCAGAGTTAACTGAAACTTTAAACCTCATATTTGCTTTCTTATTAGGCTGGTATCCCTATCCTAAATCCTAATTCCGTGGAGTTAATCACATTTCAATTTTCTTTTCTTTCTCTCACATTATATGCAAGCAACTAAAACCCAGCACTTGGCTCCAACCTAAAAATTTTATATGCACAGGTACCCTAAGCATCCACCCAAGACCAAGGTTGGTCTCACTCGACATAGGAACCAACTCAAGCACTTCATATTAAAAAGAGAGAAAAAGAGGGGAGTGTTGACTCCTCTTGAAACATGCAGACTAGTGTGAGCCAGATAAAGTTGGCAAAAGCAAACAAAAACACCTAACTGAAACTGAAGTACATTATAACTGACTTAGGTCATACAAGTCAATTTGCACCACTCAGCAAAAGGCCTGAGTTAGCATTTGGCAAGCAAGGCCCCTCTTCCCTTTGAGATTAAACACAAAAGAAACCAACATTAGCTCAGTTGGAGAGCTGATCCAACCCAAAGGGCTACTGCCCCTTTTTATTAAATCTCAACTCGAAATTTATTCTTTTGATTTTTCAGCTGTGTTAAGGACAGTGTTCCCTTGAAGAAAGAAGTTTAAATGAATAATTTACTAACCCCAGCCTACCTCCGCAGCACCAATAATTTACTCTGAAACACCATGTACTAATGTTTCTAGCCCAAAACTCACACCCATCAAACAGAAAGTACATTCAGAAAACAACCTCGTACACTATAATGATTTCAAAATGTGAATTTATGACTATCTTAGAGTATAGGAAATGTTATAGTACCATTAAAGGAGCGGTATGTAATTTTTGGTCCGGTTAACAGCAAACACAGCAACTGTTAAGAAATAGTCGATAAAACAGGTGCATGGAGGCAAAATATAAGTTTCATTAAGGAGTAGAGGAAAGTATGCTTTCAAGGAATATAAATTTACCTATGTATTATCTGGATGGGCAAAGTGGCCTTTTTTCCAAATGAGGTTTGCCAAGTCCAAAGTTCAACTTATAAAAAACAATCATGAAGATTACCTTGCTACATGAAAGGCAAAAATGTACCTACAAAATGACCAAAAACATAAACACAACCCTGTTCAGGAAACAAAGCAAATGGAAGGCAAACTTGGATCAAATGAAGTATCGGCCAGATCCGAGTCCAATCCAGATCCAAATCGGTCAATCCATAGAAGTCAGAAGATCAGCCAAATCAGGCAGGATCCGCCGATCCCGATCCTGGCCGATCTTGACTGATCCCGATCGATCCCAGCCAATCCTGCTCGATCCTAATTCTTGCAAGATTGGGTGAACGTAGACTAATTTTGAAGCTCGAATTTTGATTAGTCGGATAGGCTGATCCCTGACCAATCCCACTGAAATTTCACCGATTCCCACCCCTATACCCTTGGAATCAGATGGCCATTGGGCAATCCCGACAGGAATCAGCCAATCCCAATTCGGATCGGCCGATTTTGCCTTCCATGACAAAACGTCAAAAGTAATCATAAGAGACTAGTTCACATTGAACAGTTAGTATCCAATCCAATTATCAGTCCATACAATATAAAGCACAAGCTAATATTTTATCCAATACTAGTTCACACTGCACAGTTAGTATTCAATCCAATGTCCACCCAGACTAAGCAAAAAGCTAGCACACTGCCTAAACATCTAACAATCATTCTAGCATAAAGGGCGTACCCAGTGCATGAGGTTGGCTCCTGCCAGCAGAGGGTCTGGGGAAGGGACAATGTACACAGCCTTATCTCGACAAGTCGAGAGGTTGTTTCCGGTTTCGAACCCGTGACCTCCAGGTCACGCACTGGCAACCTTACCGTTGCTCCTAGGCCCGCCCTTCAATAATCATTCTAGCATCTAATAATCATTCTAGTATCTTTTTTTAATTAAAGAAATACAAGTAACAATTTTATTACTGTCCAAGGACAAAGGTGAGAATCAGGAACATTTAGTACTAAAACAAGTTTGAAGTCTTTCATGTATCTAGGTTGAAAAGGCATATGCAGAGAAAGAAGATCCAGAAAATTCTTCCGCATCTATTAGATAAGTTAGGATGTATCAGAAAACTTAGATTCTCATGTCAAACAAGAGGTTGTTCAGTCACACAGACAACAGACCCTTTCCCCTAGGGGATATACCAACATCATAAAATGAACCAATCAAAGCCCAGTCATCTTTCAACAACATTCTATGTGCATCCATAATTGTTAGACTTTTCAGCTTCAAAAAAAAATTAATTGCTTTTAAAAGAATTGTTTAACATAGAAACTTAAAGACTCAAGTAAGTGCAGTGTCAGATGAATTAGAGCTAAAGTAGCTAGCCTAAAGGAAAAGAAGAAAAATTCAATGCTTCTATTTAGAGAGTATCCCGACAAAAATGAAAATATCAGAAAGTTTAGAAATAAGAAATAGTTTGAAAACCCTTCAAAATGAAAAAAAAAAAATCAAAATAATTGATCCATAAATCTTAAAGCAGTCTTTTTTTTGTTGGCACACTACTCTATTCTTGCTCCTGTTGAACAAAGCTATCTACATAATCCTCCTGTGATTCCTGAATAAACCTGACACACCTGAGAATAATCCTCAGATCTCTCGACCTCGTACATACAGAGGGCCTAACCACTGAGCCAACCCTTGGAGACACATGGCATTAGAAAAAGAACACCTGACTGAAGGCTGATAAGGACAGTGAGGTTCAACAGCAGAAGGTAATTTCTCCTCCGTGTGATAAGTAGGGGAAAAGAAAAGTTAGCAAAAGATCCATACATTATAGAATCCAGCAAGTAACATGTAGATATTGTTGTCATCAATATGACGAATGAAAAAGAAATGCCCACAGAAATGAATAACAGCTTCCTATTGTTTTTGTCCCCTTGAGCACCAATTAAGGCAAAATTCCTCCGTCCTGCCACATTGAACCTCGAGAGGCATGTCAGGATATGTAACCAAAACAAAAGAATTGCATGACTAAATTCTCAAAGTAAATGGATAAAACGATGCACCTACCCAACATAGGACATGAACCACCTCTTCCACTGATGAGCCTCGATTAGATTAAATATCTTCAAGGTAATACAAGCGGGTTAAAATAAATGGAAAAACAAGCATAAAAACAGTATAACCAAGTTGGTGTGAGTTGTTAGAAGCTGCATAGAATGTTCAAATCATGGAACCTGGACCTTGATTAACAAACCACACCACAAGATGGTTAGTAATAAGATTCACAGGAAAGGACTTATTAAGAGAGGAAATATTAGCATCCTAAATACACTATCCAGTAAAGAAGATCACTCCCGTGCACAAAGAGACCTGCAGACAACGTCATCTGAAAGTGCAGGCCTAAGATAACAAAACCATAGCCAAGTTAAGATAAATAGTTAGTGGAGCTGCATGACACATTGAAACAATGGAACAACCACATAAGCAGTTAGTAAAAAGATCCATAAGAAGTCTTCAACAAAATGACCAAAGAAAATATTAGTCCAGACACGGTCCAGCAAAGCCTAAGAAGAAACCACTCCATGCACAAATAAACCTGCTGACGACGTCATCAGACAGCAAAAGGCTCATCAGATAACCCACAATTCGGTGGATCTTTCATCCAGTGCGTTTCTGCAATTGTCATAAGAGTACATCAAGGTTAAAGATGTGAGTCCCAAACTTCCAACTAGTTGAAGTCCTAGCAAGAGGTAATAAATCAGGTGCACAAGAACGCCAAGAAATATCATGATGCCTGCCAAAACATCCAATAATCACAAGAACCAAAGTTAGAAAAAGTTAAGCAAAAAGGTAAGAAACAATTGTCAAAAATGAAGCTGCTAGCAAACAATGACACTGCCAAAATATCATTGGCATTATGATGAAAATGATACCCTAACAGGATGCACCAGGAAAACATATTCCCTCAACGGATATGGTTACCAGAGGAATCAGTAGATGGCACCTATCGGCCTTATTTTCCAAAAAAAATTGATGCTGCAGTCCTTGTTCATGACAAGTGCAGTTAGCTAATGATCCTATGAAACTACAACAAAAAAAATTGAAGAAATAGAGAATCACACGTACCTTTTAAATTGGAGAAAGCAAGTGAATCATCAATATCACTTCATCTCTGCCATGAACTTCTCGTACTCTGAGTCACCACCATAAGTAACTGTTCCTTCCACGGATGATGATGTTGCAGGTTGAGATGCTGGAGGATTAGATGCCCAGGGTGCACTACCTGCAGCTTGTGTGGGGTCTGTAGTTGGAGGAGGTACAGGTGGAACTGCAGCATAGTACGACGGATAACCAAGTGAAGAGGGTGCATATGTTGGCTGAACACTAGGATACATGCCGTTCGGTGCAGGTGGTGCTGGCACAGTACTCTGAGATTGCACTCCAGGTGGGTAATTCTGCATTGCTTCACCAGATGGCATGCTTTGAGGTGGGGCACCAGGAGGCGGCACAGTTTGATGTGTGGGAGGGTAAGACACAGCATAAGGAGGCATGGGTTGACCAGGAGGGGCATACATGTTTGAACCGGGAGGAGGAGGGGCATATCCATAGGGAGGAGGAACCGGTGGCCCCCACGGGACTGGTGCACCCATGTAACCTCCAGGCGGTGGAGGTGGGGGTGGATTCGGGAGAGGCCCACCTGCTGCATATTGTTGAGAAGGATAACCACCAGAAGCGGCATCGGGAGCAGGGTAAGCAGGTGGCGGTGGGACTGGGGGGCCAGGAGGGACAGCAGGCTGCGGGGGCTTCCCTGCCACTCTGACAGCTATAACTCGGCCTTCCAAGTGATAACCATTCATACTGGCTATAGCCTGATTTGCCTGAGATACATCCGAATACTTGACAAAACCATAACCTTTGCTCAACCCAGTCATTCGATCCTTAATCACCTTCGCCGTAACAATACTACCAAAGGGAGAGAACAATCTTATTAGGGCATCATCATCAAAAGTCGGAGGCAGATAACCGATGTATAAGTTTGTTTCATCATATTCCTTCTTAACCCCATTGCCTAATCCTGCCTGAGAAGCACTTCCAGCACCGCTGCCATTCGCCCAAGGCGGATTGCTACCTGCAGGGCCAGGAAGAGCAAGAGCCGTGCTTGACTTGGACAATGACTCGGGAGCAGCACCACCCAACTCAGCCAAGAAATTCTGATATTCATCGTCCATTTTCTTCCCAGAGCCTTTCATGGGGCAGTCGATGGTAGGATGTCCTCCATCCCCACATATCTTACAGAGGACATCACTCTTAAATGTAGAAGTACGCGCAGGACATGCATACTGCCTGTGTCCAGGCTCACCACACAACCTGCAGAATTCCTCATCTCTGATGGTTCCGTTAAGGGCTGCGAGCTCCCTCAGCTGCTGCCTCTTGTGCTCGTTTAGAACTTCATCAACAGGCGTCAGAAGCTTCTCAATCATTGCTGCAGCCGCCTCAAGAGACTCCTGCGTTTCAGCTTCCACCAACACATGCAAATCCTCATTCTCCGAAGGATCTGGCTTCAGGTCCCTCTTCTGCTGTAATCTGCCTTCTTTGACTGAGCCTTTACCCCTGATCACTATCTTGGCACCTGTCTCTTTCTCCATCCTCTTCTGTGTGTTACCTCTAGGGCCAATGATAAGTCCAATAAAATTGTACCCCGGGTATTCCTTCATGGGTATGTACAGCTTCTTCTGTAGTTTGGGAGGCCGGTAATCTGCGGGAGGTCTGAACGCTGGATTCTTCTTTATGAGTTGTGAAATGATCTCCTGCCGCTCCTTGTTGAGCCGCTCACGAGCCCGATACTCGCGCGTATTTATCCGGATACCCATGTTGTCATAGATGGGTTCAGGCGACGGCGAGCGAGCCCCTTCTGGACGATCGTCCAACGGCAGCCCCGACTGGAGGAGGCGACTAATCTCCAGAAGCCGGATGTTGAGGGCCTGGACCTCTGGATCAAGATCGGCGGTGAAGTCCTTCATGAAATCAGGGAGCTGGAAAGACCGCGGCTCTTCCTCCGACCACCGGGACTTCCTCTTCCGGCTGCCGCCGCCCGCACTATCTCCGTTCTGGTCCCCCTCGGAGGGGGGATCCCATCGGCTCCGCCTGCGCCGCCGGCTGCTAGTCTCCTCCTCCCCACCAGAACCGTCCTTGTCCGTGCCGCTGTGCGTGCCGGCGAAACCGCTCTCAGATATCAGAGGCCTCTCCACGCTGTCGCGCTTCGGGGCGTCCGAGATCTGATGTTTATGGGGCGCCAAAGTCTCCGTCGGGGTTTGCTGCTCTGGGTTCTGGAAGGCATAAGGCCCGTCCCCATAAGGGAAACCAGGGTTCCCCGGGGGCGGAGGAGGAGCACCCTGGTCTAGGGTTTCTGGAGGTGAAGGCGGGTGAACGCTCTCCCCGGTAAGTGCTTCGGAAAGCGTGGGGGGAGGGCCGGGCGCAGGCGCCATCGGGTTGCAGGCGCCTACGGTTTCGAACGATTGATGGTAACCTAAGATTTGGGAGGAGGTGGCTTCGTATTGAGGGTGATTACCGGAAGAAGGATCGAAGCCTTGCGCCGGTGCAGAGGAAGCGTAGATCGCGGAATCCTCCATCGCAGAGAGGAGATGCTGACGGCGAGGATGACGAGATCGGGAAGGGAGAAGGAGATTAGGGTTTCGCCTTCGACCACCACCTGAGATAGAGAAAACCTCGCAGTGGCAGACGCGACGACGAAACGTTGTGTCTCGATTCGCGCTTATAAACAGTGGGGAACGAGGTGTGGAGTTGTGGTCGTGGCCGTCCCGATAGGAGCGGATCTGTGATCGTTGATCGCACGAACAAAGTAATAATAATAATTTTATTTAAATATTATTTTTTATTTTTATATTTGTCCTGTTTGACTTTCATCTCAAGCAGGATTCGATGTACTACGGCGGCACGGGCGAACCGCACCGAGCCTGGGTGCTGCCCGCGCCCAAGCACGGTCGGGACGCTGATAACTACTAAATTTTTCGTGTTAAAGTTCATACATACAGTTAACTTTAGCCAGTCAAGTTTTTTTTAGAGATTTCTTCTACTCTTTCTTCTTTCAACAGAGCTGTGGGAGACTTGGAGAGTTTAGAATTGTTTACTTCCATTTCCTTGGTGTTGGTTCATCTATTTCTTTTGTATTAGTTTCAATTCTTCTGTGCAATGCAAGCGATCCAGGGAGTTTATTTCATTACTACTATATTTTCTTCCGTTATGGCTACTGTGAACTGAAGGGAAGGAGAGGAATACAATTGTCAATTTCCTTTTCTTCCATTTCTACTGTTCGGCTGCAAGCAGAAGGTGATTGCAATTTGTGTCGGTTTATTTTCTCCCTTCTGTTCATCTGGTTTTGTTCAGCATTCCAGGACTGGGTGATTTAGTTGTTGTTGTAGAGCTGATGGAAAGGAGGTTGACATCTGACAGGTTCAAGTGCTATTTTCTTTTCTTCTTCTGTGTTTGATTTCTGTTTGATTTCTGAGAGGATCGGAGTGTTCTTCTTGTCTCCTTCTAATTGTTCAACATTTTTTTTTGATATTTCAGCTGTGAGGTTTGAATTGAGTGTTTTCTTGTTCTAGGTTCGATTGGAGGGGAGGGAGACAGAGTGGGCCATTTCAAATTTCTGTAGAACAGGAGAGGGTTGTTCTGGGTTCTATTCTTCCGGGGTTTAGCATATGTTCTTATTCAATATTGAGTTGTGATATTTCAGCTACTGTTAAGTGATCCAGGGGCACTTGCTTTGCCCATTTCGTCTAAATTGATTTGTTCATTTCTTCTGCATTACTACATTTTTTTTTATGCATCACATTTGAGTTGGTTTGTGTTGCTGTGTTGGGGGAGATCAAGTGTTCTTACAATTCTTCAATTTTTATGAAATCATTCCAGTCAACTTTCCCATTTCTTTGTGTTCCAGAAGGCGATCCAGTGGCATTTTATTTCTTATTTCTTATGTGTGAATTTCTTCATTTCTTATGTGCATAGATGACTCAATCCGGTACATCTGCTTATTTCTAATTGATCTATGATGGAGAGTTGATCCAGTAGCATTGACATTTTGGTTCAGTTCTTCTGATTTGCTTGGTCCAATTGCGTTGTCCATTTCTTCTTCAATTTAGTTGTTGTTATTAGTTTGGCATTCTATTTTTCTTCTTACTGCTGGAGGGGGAAGTGAAGAGAGCATTCGATATCTCAGAAGTTTGACATTACACTTTAAACTCCGTTTACTGTTTTCTTACTAATTCATCCCTCGAGCTGTGAGGGTACAGTGGTTTGGAATGTTCTTTTGAGAATTCATGTTCCGTCATCTTCCCGAAGCAATTCAGATTTAGAGGTGTATCTGTTTGTGCCTAGTTTAGATCTCTCTCGATTTGTTTGATCCCTCGAGCTGTGAGGGTACATCGATATCACATCTCTTTTCATTTCAATTAAGCTGGTTCTTTCATTAAATTTGATCTGTCAAGTGTGAGGGATTTGATCGGTATTCTTTACACATTCACTTTTAATACATCGTTGATAGAGATTTCAAGTCAAGGTAGTTAAGTCGAGCTCTATTCTGCCTCTCCGAGGATATGACCTGTTCTCACCACCATGCTAGTTCATTTTTGCTATTTTAATTCGTGAGACAGTTTAGAGGAACTGCGCATATTGACGTGTGAGATGAACTCTGGACAACGAAAGTACACAGTCAACAATGCGCGCGTTTCATCTTGGCGTCGTTGCCGGGGAGGCATTAGAGTTTGATTTAGATCTATTTTGATTTGATTTCATTTCTATTGGTTTTACATTGACTTGTTTGTGGGCTTTCATTTCAGATTTGCATAAGGAGTGGACCATGGAGATTGGGCTTGACATTTGAGGCCCATTGGAGGAGAGAAGCTTGCTGAATTTTTTTAACTGCTTTTAATTCTGAATTTTAGATAGAAAGAGTGTGAGTGAACTTTGTAGTGAGGCTTTGATGTATTCTCTGTGCATGTACAGAGATTTCTTTCTTGTTGGCATGTAATAATTGGCCTCTTGGTGGTTTGATTGGTTTGGCATTAGTCTATAGTACCACTTCATATTTTCTTAGTTAAATTTCATTTCATTCAGTTTTAAAAAAAACCAAATAAAAATTAAAAAAATTCTAAAATCTAAAATTTTTTTCCAAATCGCTCTTTCATGTTAGCCGTTTGTTTGTAAATAAAATTTCCATCCTCTCAAGATTAGAAACACATGTTTTAGGACATTTATCATTTTAATTATCATTTCATTTTTTCTTGCATTGAAGAGTGCGGGGGAAAGGTAAGATTTCTCTCTCTCGTTTCATGCATTAGACTTAGCATTAGAAAATCCTTGTTTCAAACTTGATATGTTGCATTTCATAATTGTAATTGGGACTGCTTAAGGGCTTAACCCATTAGATAAAAAGATAAGGTGAGGGATTTCATCACCCTTTCCTTTGCCCAAAAATCACAAAAATTCACATTCTTGCATTATCCTAAACTTTCAATAAAAATCAGTAGACTTGGCCCTAGGGTTCATAATTAGATTTGTTCTTTCTTAATTCTAAAACTTCTCTTTAAGT